>OX578139.1:107133760-107461260 GCA_951213105.1 Amaurobius ferox
AAATTTAGTACTTATAAGTACATTGAAAGTAGATTTTAGTAGTTAGAAAGTAGAATAAATTATATTGTGGTATTCAAATGTTCAAGTAAAGAAAAGGGCAATATGTCTGGCCTTTATGCATAGAAACAAATACTCATACTCTCTAGTTTTTATTATAAAGAAATAAAATCTTTATCAGAATGTAAAAAAAAAAATATTCCAACACAGTGAGACACTTTTATTATAAACAGAATATGAGTCTGACTTAATTAAATTTGTTTCTCTGTAAATTCTGTTTTCTTTATAATAATCAGGATTAATTCTAGAGAAAATTAGGAGGGTTAAAGTTGTAAGTTTTTTCACTTTCAATTAAAATTTGCTGACTTACAAAGAGAATTTTACTGTTTTATATAAAAAAGATTGTATTAAAATATATGATTGTGGTCCAAAGTTGACAACTGTCAAATGTTCATACAGGATAAGCTAGCTCCTTTTCTCCCTCATGGATAAGCTTTAATAAAAGTTCATTTTTTACATCTTTTCTCCTTATGAAATATTACACAAAAGTTTATAATATATGTTTTTTAATATTTTGTTTGCACTTTACTAGGCTACATAGTTTCAGTACTATGAGCTGTTGTTGGACAGAAAGAAAGAAAATAACTTTTAATATTTTTCTTATTACAAGTTCATGAAATATTTTTAGATACTTGTGGTATTCATTCTATTAAGTGATACTGTATTTGGTTTATTTTAAAATGTCATTTAACATTTTCAATTTATTTTCAAAATATTAATTGCAAAAGTGAGGCATAACGGCAAGGACCTATAATTGAGATTTACATCAAAATCTGCTTCAAAGTGAAAACATTCTTTGGAAATTTTCATTATTATTCACATTTACTGATTTATTTTCATTCTGGAATTTTTCATTTTTATTCACACATTAATTATGAAATAGTGATATACATTTTTATAAAAAGCATATAATTTTATTAAATATAATTGTTATCAAATACAGTGAAGTTGTACTTTTATGTTTGTTTTAAAATGTTATTGATTGTGTGATGAAGCTTTTACTTGAATCATAGTCAAAGCATTTTGTATGTTATTTAACTAATATAATGTTTTCAATTTGATGATAAACAAAAGATTTTCTGAGTGTTTCAACATAAGTACTCTAAATCCCCATTCAGTCATTAACCCTCCTTTTTGAGATCCTGGGTAAGTTTCTGGTAAGAATTAATTGCAAATAGCTTATAAATGACAGATGCATGAAATGTATTAGAAAAACTAAAAAGTTCTTTTGGCGAGTTTATTTAGAAGAGAACATTTTATAATTTTAATGCATAAATTTATCATGTAAGATTTTAAATCATTATCTTTATGACTTAATCCATACCCTTACATACTAAAATGCCTACTTAAAATGTCACATAAATGCCAATATGACATTTTCCAGAGCATATTCTGATATTATTAATATCTGCTTACTTATTTAAATTAGAAGCTTTAGTGTATAAGAAAAATATCTGAATTTTTAGAATTCAGATGCATAGAAACATGGTTTGTACAAACATATATATAGTTTAGTTTTAATTTTGTAAGCTGTATTATAAACATCCTATATAATGGTAAGGAATAGAAAGAATAACTATGCCAAAATTCCTTCAACATATTCATCATTGCTTTAAAGGGGATTTTTGCATATTTGTTCAAAGCATTACATCTTTAAATTAGAATTAAAAGAAGAATCAAAAGAAGAACAAAAACAAACAAAAAAAAAAGAAATCAAACTCTTCTGAGAATTGTCAAAAGATTATATGAAATAAATTTTGTTCTGGTTATATTACCAATTTATGTAAACATAATCTGCACATAAAATGTTATAATTTCTTCTAATATTTCAATTGCTTATGATGTTCTACTAAACACAAGTGCCCATTTGTTTCTGGTTTAAAGTTCTTACAAATAATTCACGCCTTTGATTATAGTGAACATGTTTAAATATATTATGATTTCTTCCAACTATAGATTAAAAACAAGCAATATATCGACATCGGTTATTGGTCAGTAAATTATACCATTTACTTTTAAATAAAAATTATACAGAATTGATATATCCATTTAAAATGTTTTAATAAATTATTTTTTATTCTGTTTTTATGGTTTTTGGAAAAAAAAAAATGTTTGAGAAATTTAAGGCCTTCCAAGCTCTTCTAAATTCAAAAGGATTCATAACATGTATTTATTGAAAAAATCTAAGTCCATTTATTTTCAAGTACTTGCAAAGCATTTGCATATTTAATGAATATATTTATTTTTAAGGTTTTTTTCCATTTTGGATCACAAATGTGCAATATCTCGAGATTGGTACATGTCAACAATCTGTAAATGATGCCATTTATTTTTCTATAAAAAATTTATGTTAAAAATTTAAATTATGTTATAATATATGTTAAAAAATTTAAATTATGTATTTTATATAAATATATTTTAAATTTTTGTTGAAAAAAAATCCAAATTTTAAGGGTTTTCCTGGTTTTAACATCCTGAAAATCAATGAGGCTATGAAATTTACCGGCTAGAATAATTATGCTAAATTTCATTCTATAATCTCAGTTTGTTTGAAAGATATTATCTCCACAAATTAGTAAACACACACACAGAATAAACTCAAGAATATTGAAAAAATTGTTGATTCACATTTAGAAATGCTCAAAATGTTTAAAGACATCAAAATTCAAATTCATACTTTCTCTTTACATATACTATACTGTAGGGAAAGTAAAAGAATAAAAAACATATTTAATGAAACCAAATCAACTTGTGAAAGTAATGAAAAGTCATTTTTCTGATAAAACATGTTTTTATAGTAGTGCTATTTCATCAATTTTCACTGTCCATTTCTAAATTACACTATTACCAAATAGGACATGTATTAAACAGTTTTTATTGATTGTTCAATTCATTCAATATGTCAGACCGAATGGTTTAAAAAATTTACATAATTTTAAAATATTTTTTTTAATTTAATTTTGCATGAGGATAACTAATTAGAATTAAAACTAATTTGAATTATATACCATAAGTTTTCAGCCATTTTTGAAAATTTATATACTATTTTGGTGGAGTTTTGCTCCATTAAATTGTTGACATTGTTCTCTTTAACAATTTTAGTATAATTGCATAACTGAGAAAGTTTATATTTCATAAATTAAAATAAGTGATTGAAGTCCTTGGGTTTTGGGATTGTTTTCAACTGGAATCTTGTGATTTGGGATTCCAGGATTAGGATTCCTTGTGGCACATTTATTTATATATTTGCTATCCCCCAAACAGCCTAGAAGATCATTTACATATTAGAAGAAATTTCAGTTCGGACTAGTAGTTTAAGTAATATGATTTAGGAACTGTTATCTCATCTTCTACTTCAGATATATTCCTTTTCTTAGGAATATGGTTCCCATTTCCCTTCACCAAGACCTTTTACCAGAACTCAATCCAATATTTTCATTTTCAACTCTACAACCACCATAAACAAAGATTTGTTATTTATGAACTTTCTAGATTGTGGATTGAAGACATTTTTTTAGGCTGTCAGATGCTTAGATCTTCTGATGCGATCCCCCAACTTATACTATATTTCCTACTTCTATAATCGGTTATGAATTAAGTCATGATTTTGGCCTTTTCACTAATTTTTATGTCCTTTTATTAATGTTCTATTTAATTTTAATATTTTGTATACTCGTTAAAATTTTACTCATTTTAAAGGAGCAAATTAGACTTGTAATTAGCTTTATACCAATGAAATGTTCATAATTTCCTCATTAAATCTGGAATTTCGCATTATGCAAGCTCGTTATAAATGGGTTCTACTGTATAAAGATTGATAAAGAATACTATTTAATCACTTAAGCGTTTCATTTTCAGAAAATAAACTTTTAAAAAATGTTTTCTTTTTCTGAACATAAAACGGAAGTCAGTATATGAGATAACATTGCATTTGGTTTCAGAGATAATAATATGCAGATTTGGTTGTTATGAGTTATAATTCATTTTTATAAAAGCATTACAAAAAATATTTACTGCGAGCATCATTTAGGGTGAGTTTGAATAGCTCTTCTGCAGAACATTTGCTCTGAGTAGTTTAGGGTGCAGAAATTGAGCAATCTCTCTTTAATCTATGCTAGTACTTAAAAAAACATTTTTTGTATTCAATAAGGAAATGTATTGTATGTTATTTGAATAAAATAATGACTATATATGGTGCAGTTTTGTTTCTGAATTCAAAACTGAACCATATGTAGTCTAAAAGATGCGTCACCAAAATAAAACTGCTTATAGAAACTCTTTGATCTTTATAAAACTGGGAAAGTGATGCCATCTATGAGAGGAACAAAGATACATAATTCATTAAACCCCAAACTGATCTCGTGGTTTTTTGACAGTTTTGCTACCCTAAACTGCATTTGGAACAAACACTTAAGTGGGTAAACTAGAATTGTTGATATTTCTTTATTTTATATTTCGTTCTTTTGACACAGCTTATGATTGATATTTATGTATGTCAAATTAATAATTGTTTTGGATTCATTTATAGGAAACTCTTGGAGTATGTGTGGCAACATTTGGAAGTTCTAAAGCATTCCCATCATTCTTTACTCAGGAAAGTGAATTTTGTTCCTCATGTAATGTAGTATCAGTTGGAGAAGCAGCAAAACTTATAGGTAAGATTATCATTAAAATATTTTTTCGAAATTTCCTTTTCAAATCTTGAAAATGGTCACAAGGTGGAGTAGGAAAAGACCATCCTCACTTCAATGGGAGTTGGATTTTAATTCATATAATTCAATTATTTTTTGACATAATTATACCCATATGCAATGTGAAATATTTTATATGCACTTTTATATTAAATATTTTGACTGACTAATTTTATAAAAAATTTTCGTGTACAGTAAAAATTTAAGGTGCTAGCTGGATTCAAAGGCAAAAAATAGTCTTCAGGACAAACTAGAAGTGTGATTTTACTTTTTCAGGCAAGTTTGTGTGTGATTAAGTGAGCAGGGGCGGTCATTGGGGCAGGATGCTGGGATGTGCGTCACCATAGAGAAAACACCCCAAATTCCTTTTTAATTATATAGATTTATTACAACTCTTATTGAGAAAATCTGAATTTTTAGTTCAATTAAATCAAGTATTATTGGAAATAAGTGATGAAATATGCCACTAGATGGCAGCACTACAGCTTTTCTGAGAGAAAGAAGAATCTCACAAAAACTGTAGTGTATAGAATTTTAGGGAAAATACAGAGAATACAGGGATATTTGCTTAAGTCTGCATACGTTTTACCGCCTTGTCCTGAGCGAACGAAGGGTATGTTCACAATATTAGAAATTTGACTTAAAAGAAAACAGATATTGCAGGTTTTGCATTGGATATCACCCACGTTTTTGCAGGTGCTTTTCGCCAAAGAGAATAAGAACAGCAGTAAAACGTGAAGAGGGACTTCTCAAATTGGCTCAGTTTCACTAATTTGGCTTCAGTTAAATGTGAAGAGGGACTTCTCAAATTGGCTCAGTTTCCCTAATTTGGCTTCAGTTTTCTACATTTATGAATGTGTGTGTTCTCTCTCTCTTCTTTTTTTATGAGTAAATTTGGAAGTTTAAATAAACATCTGAAAACAAATTACTCTTTTTATGTAATTTTGATTTCTTTTATTAATTCTATTAATCTAGTTCTTTCAGTATTGGTTCATGACGAAGTTGTTTTGTATAAGATGTAGAAATTGAAATCTAAAAAGTCTTCGATACATGTTTTTTTTTTCTTTTAATAAGTGAGTTGAATAAGTGGGGGTTATTTAGGATATTTTAGGGGTTCCTCTTCATTATGAGTAAAGTGTTACACTCAGTTTTGGGACACTCAGTTTGAAGGGTCACTTCACCTATCCAGCTGTCTTACTTTTTCAGCTAATTAACATTAAAAAATACCTAAAAATTAAAGAAATTCTAAATATTTAAAATTAAATTTTTAACGTGATCCTTTTATCTGACGTCATTTTTCTGGAAATTTTGGCCCCGGTTGGCGACTATATTGCTCAGATACCCCATGGGTTGTTGTTGTTGAAACCCAGACCGTCCGACCTACCAGAAAGGTGTAAGGTAACTGTTTGGACGGTCGGGAAGTGCCACCCAATTTGGATCGGAACCCAGTGGATGAGGCATCCACAGGAACCGTACCCTCCTTCCCCTACCACCAACCTCTCGGAAGGACTTTCGGACCCACATGTTTAACGTGATCGTACTCCGCATGAACTGATACCCCATGGGTGTATATTTTAATTGAGGTAGCCCCTTAAATTCCTTATATTGGCTTCTAATTCAGCGATTTTGATTCTGCTGATGGCTATAGTCTCAGCACCATCTATACGTTTAACCTGAATATACATTGTTTGTGCCAACCCCCTGGGCATAACTTTTAGCTTAACTAGCCCCACAATTTTTCATCTCCTAATGGAGCGATTTTGGTTTTGCTAGTGGCTATAGTCTCTACACCATTCATACATGTCACCTGGATATGCATCTTTGTTGTGAGAACTCTCCGAGTGTAACTTTTACTTGAGTTAGTCCCCCCCACCAAATTTCCCATCTCACCTCCTAATTGAGCGATTTTGATTCTGCTGATGGCTGTAGTCTGCACCATCTGTATGTATTACCTTGATATACATATTTGATGGATATAATACACATACGTTTTTTGTGTCAACCGCCTGGGCAACTTTTAATTTAACTAGTCCCCATAATTTTACATTTCAGTTTTTAATTGAGCAATTTTGATTCTGCTGTGACTATAGTCTTAGCAACAATTGTACATGCCACCTGGATATACATATTTTTGTGTCAACCCCTGGGTGTTGTTGAGACCCAGACCGTCCGACCTACCAGAAAGGTATAAGGTAACCACCCCCTGGGTGTAACTTTTAGTTGAACTAGCCCCCACAATTTGACATATCTGTTTCTAATTGAACGATTTTGAATCTGATGGTGCCTATAGTCTCAGTACCATTTGTACATGTCACCTGGATATGCATCTTTAATGTGACAAATCCCTGAGCATAACTTTTACTTCAGTTCTTCAGTTAGCCCCCCCTCCAATTTTCCATCTCTTCTCCCAATTCACCGATTTTGATTTTACTGATGGTTATAGATGATTATAGATGGTTACTCTGATCCATTTGTACATATCAGCAGAATATGCATGTTTTTTTGTCAACTCTACCCTGGGCGTAACTTTTAGTTTAACTAGCCTCCACAATTTTACTTTAATGTAAATCAAGGCTATGTGATATTTTCACCAGGAGGGTGTGCCCACATGTCGCCAGGAATTTTATGAATGAGCGAGCAGATGGAGGTATGTTATTTTACTTATCTTAATACACCTGTCGCTATACACAAAACACATATATGTATATATATATATATATATACATTTTTGAAATTTGTTGATTGTCTTTGTCCTTATGACTTGCATTATGCTTTATTATTTCCTCTTTTTGTCTTAATTTCTTTGTATTTGTAGAAAATTTTGGAATAGTGTATTATGAGTTACTACATACATTCTAACTTTGGATTTAATAATTTATTTTTTTATATATATATATATATATATATATATATATATAATCCAAGAAAAAGAAGATTTAAAGGAACTTGGGATAACCAAATGCTTTGCATTTAATGGTTGGGGAGGATTGCGACTCCCCCTCCTGTTTAAAGCTGCTTTTCCAGCCTAGGCAAACGCTCACGGTACCAATGCAAAGCAAAGGTTGGTCCCCAATGCGTGCTAATACGAAGGCACCCGGACACGGAAGAACAAGACAACCAAACAGAAGGAAACTGGACCAAAAGTGATTCCTGCCCAACTCGCTATCATATATATGTTCGATTTACGCATGCGTGCTTTCTTAGCAGGCATGCATAAACTTTATTTACTTGCAAATTGAAGAAGTAAACTGTCAAAATCTACATGATCCTTGAAAATCGATCTATAGCAATCCTTTAAGAAATAAATAGGATAATGTTTATATAAAGCCTCTGTTATGATTTTAATATTGCTATTATTGCAATCTTTTTTAAACGTGTTGTAAATTTGATTTCTCTTGAAGTGTCCGAGTATGATATTTCTGAAAGTATTTTTGGTAAGATTAGTTTTCCAATCGATGATATGATTTATCTTAATACTATATAATTCTCTTTTGTCATATAACTTTGTATAATGACCATATAATCCATGTTTTTTTATTGAGATGTCCAGAAAATTTACCGCTTCATTTTCTTCTTTACAATTTTCTATTAATTCCAATTCCGGTGGGTAAAATGTGAAATCGAAATTGGTGGTGGTTTCATAACACCCCAATAGCACGTCGTCAACATACCGGAAATAAGGTATCTCCGACAAAATATGGGTTCCTTTTTCATATGTTGAGAGGTAAATATTGGCCAAGATTGATGAGCAGGCTCCTCCCATTGGGATTCCCTTTATTTGTCGGTAATAATTTTTTCCGTTATATAGAATATTTTCTTTTAATACCAGTTCAATAAGATCAAGGTATCTACGATAAGTAATAAAATCCTTCAAATCAAATTCTTCATGTAATTTTTCCAAGATTGAATATAAATTAGTTAAATCAATGTTGTTAAATAGGTTGCTATAGATCGATTTTCAAGGATCATGTAGATTTTGACAGTTTACTTCTTCAATTTGCAAGTAAATAAAGTTTATGCGTGCCTGCTAAGAAAGCACGCATGCGTAAATCGAACATATATATGATAGCGAGTTGGGCAGGAATCACTTTTGGTCCAGTTTCCTTCTGTTTGGTTGTCTTGTTCTTCCGTGTCCGGGTGCCTTCGTATTAGCACGCATTGGGGACCAACCTTTGCTTTGCATTGGTACCGTGAGCGTTTGCCTAGGCTGGAAAAGCAGCTTTAAACGGGAGGGGGAGTCGCAATCCTCCCCAACCATTAAATGCAAAGCATTTGGTTATCCCAAGTTCCTTTAAATCTTCTTTTTCTTGGATTACATTCTGCTTCGGAGTATAGAGCGGCATGGCGCCTTTTCCTGAGTAGTGCCTTTGATTTTAGTGGATATGCATAGGAATTCTTTTTGAATTTGTTTACAGGCTTTTATATGATATTACGGATGTTATTAGTCCTGCTGCAGTGCGCGGATTTGGTAGTTATCCTTCGTCGTATTTACGGGGTACATCTCGGACCGAGCGGGCGAAGCTTTGGTCTTCCGTGTGTTGTGGATATTGAGGAGTACGGTTGCGGACACATGGGTTATGGCCGGGAGAGTGGATACATGGAATAAGGGTGAGACTTTTATGCTATACTGTTATCGCCCTTAGACGTATTTTTGTATATTGCATCATATAGTGTATTTGTTTGTATCGACGTATTTACGTAGTGTATGATATGGTATTTTATGCATTATAACGTTTAGGTTTTAGTGTTTTAATGTTGTTTAGGTTTTAGTGTATTAATGTCGTTTAGGTTTTAGTGTTTTAAAGTTTTAGAATTATCAGGACTCGTTAATTTACCTGCCCTTATGACGCAATTCTAGTAAATTGGATTAATTATATATGTTTTAATGTTTTTATGTATTGGAACTAACAGGACTCGTTAATTAACTTGACCTTTTAACGCATTTCTTGTAAATCAGATAAAAAATCACTCCAAAAAAAGTTTAAAATCTTTGAAAATGTCACTTATTCCATTAATGGACTGTATGGTTACACGTAATGTTACAGATCATATGTGGACGTATTGTATTGAAAGAGTATATTATTGCTACTTTGATGAGCTTTTCCTGTTCTACTTGCAAGTCTTAAAGAAATGAAACCTCATATTTATGAGACTGCTAGCGAATTACTTTTATACTCCTCAATATGAGTCATAAAATGTTGAAACTAAACATGAATGAATACATCTTACTATATAAAGTGACTGGCAAAATATTCTTCACTGAATATATGCTCGGTGGCACAATAAATAAGGGTATTTGTGGCATCGATAACCAATTACCCTTTACTCTCTATATTGATGAAGTCTATTAAAAGCTATTTCCAACCTCTTTATACAGTCCAGGAAAAACAAGCGACAATAAAAAATGTCCGTAATAGTGAAGATATGTATAATGACACGATTCAAACAGAATCACAATTTTTTAATAATGATTTTATGCATCATAGTTATATACGATATTGTGGATTTCAAAAATGCCTATCAAAAAGATGCAAACTGTGTCCTGTGGCCAACCCGCTTCAAATTAAAAAACATGCTAATCCGAACAGAATATTTTGTAAATCTTACAACACAATATACTGTATCACCTGTCTTACATGTCATACTAAATATATTGGACAGACTCAGAATCCACTTAATATAAGAATCAACTTACACAGGAGTCAAGTCTGTAAGAAAAGACAACTCGATCGACATTTAAGCAGTTTGGAGATTAGGCATTTCAGACAACATGATTTTACTAGAACCAACATCACCATTCTAGATATAGTACCTCAATTGAAGGAAAGATTGTGGTGGGAGGCCACACATATTAAACAGTACTCAACGACATTCTCTTATGGATTAAATTCCATCAATTTTAAAGAAAGCTACAATTTAGATTATTGTAGAAATATCGACAATTATCCATTAGCAAGTTCATTGATACAGAGGAAGTCACAGCGATGGCATAGAGGAAGAGGAAAGCACCATTATAGCTATAATGAAACAGAAGAAAAAATCTCCAAATTTATAGAATCAATTAAATCCAAAGACGGAATCAAGTATAATTGGATTAAGGATGTCATTTACAGTATAAAAATCAAATATTTACCTCGTATATGGGCTTACATACAGCAATATACGTTGGAAGAACCTATTGACTTCCGGATTGAGGAAACACATAAAAATATTGCCATTATGCTTGACTTAATTAAATTAAGGGCCAGAAAATTTCAAATTAGATTAAAACCCAGAATACGGAACAAGCAAAGTATGGAATACTTTATAACCACATTCCGAAATAAGAAATTTGAAGGAATTCCCTTTAAATCGATACTCTACAGTATCAAAAATTTCTTACCTGTTCAGGATCTTAAGGTAAAAA
The DNA here is from genome assembly GCA_951213105.1 of Amaurobius ferox. Classification (NCBI taxonomy): domain Eukaryota; kingdom Metazoa; phylum Arthropoda; class Arachnida; order Araneae; family Amaurobiidae; genus Amaurobius; species Amaurobius ferox. The sequence continues at coordinate 107,144,915 of OX578139.1, forward strand.
TGACTTACCGCTTTGTACGCACAAACGGCAGAAGATTCTTCAACTACAACAATATATGTAAAGTATTGGATACTAAAACAACAGAATGCAAATGCACTGATAGCAAACATAAAGATCCTTATCACAATCACATCATTACAGGTGATCTGGATATTATCGCAGATAAAACTCTAAAGAATATTTTCAAACTCGGAACTAAATACAGATCACAAGAATATAACCAAGTAATCGAAAATTTCAATCAAGATCTAGAAGAATTCATTTATAAAATAGCAGTAAAACACAGTTTACCTATTCAAGCCTTTCATGAATGGAAATATAATTTTTCAAAAGAATTTCAGTTTTTTTACATCAGACAAAATAACAGAATTAGGAATCTTTCAATACCTGCAGCTATACAAACTATAAAAGAAAATTTTGCTATAACTTATACTGACAAGATGGTATCACATTTTGCATTTACATGCAAAAAGTTTTACATAGATACACTTCTTCACTGCTATCTAGACAGTACTATGTACACCCCTTTACATAATAATGGGAACGTTCTATCCAATAGGATTAAAGCTATGTACAAACGAATCGGTAATGAAATAAAAACTGTTAAATTTCCATATCTAATCCTCATTCCAAAGATGCATAAAGAGCCTGTGAAATTCCGTACAGTTACCGTTGGCTGTGGATCATATCTGACAATTGCTAATAAACGACTATTGAACATCCCCAAGTTTGTGATGGAAAACATCAAAAAACAGAATCATGTCATGATCAAAAATGGAGTAGAAGTTATCGATCGATTAAAACATTGTAATAAAAATATATGTTTTAAAAGCTTTGATTTCCACGACCTATTTAACAACATTGATTTAACTAATTTATATTCAATCTTGGAAAAATTACATGAAGAATTTGATTTGAAGGATTTTATTACTTATCGTAGATACCTTGATCTTATTGAACTGGTATTAAAAGAAAATATTCTATATAACGGAAAAAATTATTACCGACAAATAAAGGGAATCCCAATGGGAGGAGCCTGCTCATCAATCTTGGCCGATATTTACCTCTCAACATATGAAAAAGGAACCCATATTTTGTCGGAGATACCTTATTTCCGGTATGTTGACGACGTGCTATTGGGGTGTTATGAAACCACCACCAATTTCGATTTCACATTTTACCCACCGGAATTGGAATTAATAGAAAATTGTAAAGAAGAAAATGAAGCGGTAAATTTTCTGGACATCTCAATAAAAAAACATGGATTATATGGTCATTATACAAAGTTATATGACAAAAGAGAATTATATAGTATTAAGATAAATCATATCATCGATTGGAAAACTAATCTTACCAAAAATACTTTCAGAAATATCATACTCGACACTTCAAGAGAAATCAAATTTACAACACGTTTAAAAAAGATTGCAATAATAGCAATATTAAAATCATAACAGAGGCTTTATATAAACATTATCCTATTTATTTCTTAAAGGATTGCTATAGATCGATTTTCAAGGATCATGTAGATTTTGACAGTTTACTTCTTCAATTTGCAAGTAAATAAAGTTTATGCGTGCCTGCTAAGAAAGCACACATGCGTAAATCGAACATATATATGATAGCGAGTTGGGCAGGAATCACTTTTGGTCCAGTTTCCTTCTGTTTGGTTGTCTTGTTCTTCCGTGTCCGGGTGCCTTCGTATTAGCACGCATTGGGGACCAACCTTTGCTTTGCATTGGTACCGTGAGCGTTTGCCTAGGCTGGAAAAGCAGCTTTAAACGGGAGGGGGAGTCGCAATCCTCCCCAACCATTAAATGCAAAGCATTTGGTTATCCCAAGTTCCTTTAAATCTTCTTTTTCTTGGATTACATTCTGCTTCGGAGTATAGAGCGGCATGGCGCCTTTTCCTGAGTAGTGCCTTTGATTTTAGTGGATATGCATAGGAATTCTTTTTGAATTTGTTTACAGGCTTTTATATAATATATATATATATATATATAAATAAATATATAAATACCATAGCATACTTAAAAAATTAAGGATACTTTGCAAATATGCAAATGTGAAAAGATGAGTAAATAGGAATAACAATGCAAAATACATTTAATTCATCCATGATTTAAGACTAGACCTTCTCCACGTGTATAGCATTACTACTTGGATTTCATCTGTTTTTCTTTTATCAATTCCATACCATTGATTTTTGATAATTTTCTTTAACTTGATGATTTGAAATTTGTATTTTTTTTCCATTTGCTTGAAGATTTACTGATTTATACTTTTATTTTGTAAGCTTGTTAGAAAGTTAAGTTTTTTGAGTTACAGTTTCTCACTTTTCTTTCATTGGACTTTCAAACTTTTATTATTAAATAAATATATATATATATATATATATATATATATATATATATATATATATATATATATGTATATATATATATATAAATATATATATATATATATATATATATATATATATATATATATATATATATATATAATAGTTTGAAAGTTCAATGAAAGAAAAGTGAGAAGCTGTAACTCGAAAAACCTAACTTTCTAATTACAATGCAAAATTAAATGTTTTTTGCATTGTCATTCCTATTTACTCAATATTTTTTTTATTTTTGCATATTTGCAAAGTATCCTTAATTTTTTTAGTATGCTACTGTACTTATAAAAATTTATATATATATATATATATATATATATATATATATATATATATATATATATATATATATATATATATATATATATATATATATATATATATATATATATATATATATATATTACTAACACATAGATGGGCGTCCCTCTCTACATGTCGCTCACGAGCCGCCACTGCAAGTGAGGTTGCTCATCTTGCTTGTTCTTAAGTAGAAGGCTGTCTTTTGCTTTCAGAACTGCTTGACACCCTAATTTTTTTCTATATGTAGTTATATAAATATTTTCTATAAAAAATTTTAACAGCAGTTTTGGGCACATTTTTTTTATTTTGACTAATATTTAGGGTAAAAGTTTTCACTTATTAAGAAATAGTCTATGTCATAGAATATAACTTTTCTCTCTCTATACCAGTGTTATCCTAAAGAAATGTTAAACTTATTTAATGTTTATTTGCTACACACTTATTTTCTGGGATGAATTTTATCTGCATCTATAATTATGTGACTTTAAAAGAATAAACAACTTATCTTTAGATTGTTTGATAAAATAGAAAAAACAGTATAAAATAATCTAAAAACGTATTTACTATGTGAATGTAATGTAGCATTTCTTCACATTTTTGGTTACATATTCCTATTTATTTATAAATATTTGATTTTTAGCTAACTTAGCCTACAAGAAGGGACATTATCACAGTTATATATGGCCGATTTTTAATTTAACTAAAATAGCCTACTTTCCACTTGCTACTAAATCTAAATTTGAATTTTCAGGTCTATTGTTGGGGGGTCAACCCTTTGTTCTCTGGCACACATTAACACCGGAGCTCACTTCACAAACTCTTTCAAACCATTGGGTGCACATGACTGCTCTCATGCTCCCAATCGGCTCGACCAATTAAATCTGTGCCTATACTGAAGAAGAATTTTCATTACAAAAGTGCATAAAAATAGAATAACTCATAGACTAAATCAAAATTTAACTAGAAAGATCAATCGTGAGAATTGATTATGAAACACTTTCCAACTGCAATGCAATTTTATTAAACATCTCTAAAATGTAATACATTCAGCGGTGATACTTTTAAAATTATTACAATATTACAATAATTTATTATATTTAAGAACTTCATTGAAAAAAATAAACTTTAATCAAATGACTTTATTGATATATAAATCACCTGGCTCTCTATATAAAAGCAGTGAATATTTCATTCATACACTTTTATTCCATTCCTTTCATTCAGCAGTGATATTTTTAAAATTATCACAATACTACAATAATTTATTTTATTTAAAAACTTAAAACCATGGAGGTAAAAGTACTTTCTAACTGCATGCTTAAAACTTCATCGAAAAAGGCAATACTATAAAATCATCTGCTTCTCTATGTAAAATCAATGAATATTTCATTCATATCAGCTATATTCCAGACTCCAGAGCTAAATAATTTTGCATTAAAAACATTCAGCAATTCTTATACAACTCATCTTACAGCTTGATATGTTTACATTTTGCTTACATTAAAAATTAGGCTTTGTTGTAGAAATAATCAAAGTTTGATGATCATTTAAACCCAAAAATATTATAATTGCTTTGGCGCAGAATATAGATGCACAGAAATTATGCAAAAATAAAGCAGTTTTAGGACAGATGCAGCACTAAATATAAATTAAAAAGAACTTTAAAAATCACGATTTTGACACTTGGGAAAAAAGATGGATGCCATATTTTATATTTAAGTGGGTCACATGATTTCTTCATATAATATGAGTGCAATTATTACTTTATTTTTATTTAAAATACTACCAAGCTGAAATGAAATTTGCTGAATTTTTTTTTATATATTTTATGGGATAATTTGAATATTTCTTAAAATTTTTTAAGCAATTTCTGAATCTTAAATTCGCTTAAAGAATGTTTGAAAAATTAGGTCCCATAGGGTTCAATGTATTTCATCTTTTCAACCCGGGTTCAGTCCAAAACTAATTGGGTAATATTATTAATTTTCATTCCCATATCTCCCACAGACCGTCTGAAAAACATACTAAAATTTCATTTTAATAAAGTCATTTTTACAGCAATTGTCATGCGAACGGACAGGCAGACAGAGAGACAGACAGACAGAATGAACAAAGTCATAAACACTTTTCAAGTATGTTGTAAAGTGTTAAAAAAGGGGTTACATTTTGCAAAAATGCAACTATGTAGGTACATGCCTGCAAAAATTTGTGGTCTTTTCGTTGCTAGTGTGTCCAGGATGCGAACTCGCAGTTCAAATACTCTTTCTTTAATTTTGATATCTCTAAGTTTAAATCTTTAAGTGAAATATCTCTAAGTTTAAATTAAAAGACTATTTTTTTCAGTGTGTATCTCTAATATTCCTCTACTAATGTACCACATTTCATATTTTTGTATGCTATAGTTTTCATTTTATGAGTAATATATAATCAAGAGATATAAAATTTATCACAAACATGAAGACAGTGGTATCAGCTACATTTTTCAATATAGATGTTTAGCACTTTTTGATCAATGATATATTGTTTTATGTAGATTTTAGAGATCATTTAGTTTCAAAAGATATCCTTTAAGAATTTGATTTGGTTTATCTAATAAAACTTTTTTTCCATAGATTCTAGAGATTGCCTTAAATTAGGCAGTGGTATACTTTTAGCTGTTCCTATACCACAGGAGTATTATGAAGATGGTCAAAAAGCACACTCTGTAATTCATGAGGCCCTTGAAGAAGCTCGGTAATTATTACTTTTTATTTAGACTATTTGGACTTTCATTGTCTATTGTAAGGAGATAAAAAATAAAATTTCTATCTTTTGAGCTTTTATGAGAGGAATTTTTTATAACTCAAAAAATTTCCATGCTTTGTTCAAAATTTCTTTTTTTTTCCATACGTTTTTACTTTCCCTACAATACATGGTAATGTATAGGGAAAGTATTGGAATCATGTCGAAAATCGCAACTCGAGTTTTCGACGGATCTACACGTTTCGAGACCTCTAGAATACGAAAAAACTATTTTTAGCGTGACGTCTGTGTGTGTGTCTGTGTGTGCAGATTTTGTATCCAGTCTAACTCAAAAACTAATGGACCGAATTTCATAAAATTTGGTAGGTAAGTCACTTGTGGGCGAATCTGGTGTTAATTAGTTTTGGGTACGATTCGGGATAAAAGAACCCGCCTTCTTTTGCGAAATGGCCCGCAAAATCTTGTATTCACTCTAGCTGAAGAACTAATGGACCGAATTTCACAAAATTCGGTAGATAAGTCACTTGTGGGACACCCTGGTGCTGATTAGATTTTGGTACGATTCGGAAAAAAATAACCTGCCTTTTTTGCAAAATGGCCCGCAAAAATCGCCAAAATCTAAAATAAAGAACTACGTATGCTCAAATATATCCATTAAATGCTTGTTTAAAACGAAATTTTTAACGAAGAAAATAATAAGACCAACTTCATTACACTAGGACTAGCCGTTTTCGAGACATTTTAGTTTTTTCGTATTTTCTCTACGCCATCTTTGAAAATATGTCCGGTTTTCAAATGAGAACGAAAATTGAATTGAAAGTGAATTAAATTTAATTAAAATAAAAAGAACGTGAATATAAGTCTGCAGGAAAATCATGTGCTGCCGACATAAGATTTTTTATTCTGTAAGCTGAATTATTTTAAATCAAAGTTTTTTATAACATCGAAGTAATATTATATGTTCTGTAGTACTATTTTCATTTCCATATGTCGAATTTTCTTAGGAACAAGCTGGTGTCTTTGTTATTTATATTTGATTGAGATTTCTTATAAAAGAGGGGATAACTCTTTTCAAATGATATAAGTTTTAAAAATTATAGCAGACAAATTCTATTTGATAAATTCTGTGTTTGACGAGGATATCATGAAATTTATAGTTTTTATATTCATCCTAGTCAGATGCAGAAATTGTCAAATTCATTTTAAGACAAAACATTAGATGACCATGATGCTCATGACTCTTTTAGGCTTATAATACTTCTATCAGTCTAGGAAGCTTATGTCAATCATGATATTTTTCAAGCTATTGCTTGTTTGAATGTTTTGTAGTGAAAGAAAATCAAAGTCAAAACAGCAAAGCAAAATAATATTTGTTTTCAACAAATGCTAATGTTTACTTTTTTAAAAATTTCTGTAGACTTTTCTTTTAAGTTGTAAACTTTTGAGCAGAACTTATGAGTTTATTAAGGATATAAATTTTAAAGTAAGTTACATTTCAGAACAAATTAGAGATTCATTGATAACAATCTATCATGCTATGTATTAAAAATTGCTAAATCTAGAAAATTAAAGAGAATTGCTAATTTTGGTAAATTTCGCATTTTTGAATATCCTGGGGTAATTATTAATAACTCAAATTTTCTATAACTCAAAATATGTTACTATACCCTTAGAGATACAATGGAAGTTTCACTGGAAATTAATTAGTGTAAGAGAACCTTTTTTTTTACGTTTCATGTTTTTTTTTTAGAAAGAAGCACATTGTTGGTAAAAATATTACTCCATTTGTTTTGGATCATGTTCATACTCTGTCAGAAGGAGCATCACTCAGAGCCAGTATCCTTTTTATGTGCTGCATAAATTTCTTATGGATTTCAATATCTTACAAGAGTGTATTATGATTTATCTGTAGTATTTCCCAATTGTTCGAAAATTGCACTTGCATGCTTGGCATTGGAAGGTAACTTTTCAACTGGGCAAGTATGAAAACACAAGATATAAAATTTTGTTAAACTTTTACATGAAAGAATGTAAGGAATACCAAATAGTCAATTTAAACAGGTCTTCCCATAAAGTTGGAGTGAGGGCTTTTCTCCAATAGAATTTTATTATGTTAGTTAAAGATTTAAAATTTGCATGTTACTCAGGACTCAGGAAATAAAGGTGTTGAGTATTGTTTTACTAAAAAAATGTATTTGTGTTTTGTTTAAAATGTCTAATTTTCAGGAAATGTATTTTATTCTGAAAAAATATTCCAAGCGTTCAAAGTCTCAGTTCTGATGTGGTCAGGAACAACTGGGATAAAGTTTTACCTCAGGATATTTTTCTTAAGCATGCATAGAAAAATACTGTTCAGAAAAGATGGTGACCATCTTTGTCACCAGTGTATTTGGTTCATGTATTTAGAGTTCATGTTCATTCAGTTCATGTATTTGGAGTCACACTGTTATGGGACACCATACAGTTAAAACCTTTTATTTCATCATCTTTAATCTTACATAACACACTATGGCATATATATACCTCATAGGGTACAACTTAATTAATTTTTTAGGTAACTTCTTGATGGTTACTGAGCTGACCTTTTTATGTCTTTAATGACATCAGCTTAGTCTGTGGAAATTTGCATTGTATACTTTACATGCAGCTTCAGCTCCACTGATCAGTATATGATGACAAAAATAAGAAATTATACTTTAGTTTATGACTACAATTGATAGGCTACATTTAATGGTATAACTAGCTATTTTATTTATTTATTTTTATTTTTTGCAAAATATGTAAGAGACCGCCAAAATGTTAGTTTTGGCTCTAAAAAATAAAAGTATCTAAAAAATGCTTTCAATTGTTTAATTTTTTTTGGGGGGGGGGGGGGGGGAGTGGAGGGAGGCAAATATTCTCAGAAGTGAAAAAATTTGAAATTTTTTATATTTCCTTTAATTTCTCTCTTTGTCTTTTTTACATTACTTTTTAACACTTTACAACATAGTTGAAAAGTGTTTGACTTTATTCATTCTGTCTGTCTGTCAGCACGATAATTGTCGTAAAAATGATTATCGAAATGAAATTTTAGTATGTTTTACAGAAGGTCTGTGGGATCTATGGGAATACAAATGAATATCACCCAATTAGTTTTGGATTGAACCCGGGTTGAAAAAATGAGATACATTGATGTATATTCAAGATGTATATTCATAGATGTATATTCAAGTAGAGATACTTCAGTATAACAAATTTATTTGACATTTTTTTTTATGTTAAATTCTGCTTTTATCATATTGTATAAATCTTTCATCCATTCAGAAAATTTAAATATCTATGAAGGCACCATTCTCATAAGTTCAGACTTAAATAAAAATCTTATTCAGACAACTTTGATCACAAGAAAATCTTTTTACATAATATTTTAAACAGTTTTTATTTTTTTGTCAAGGATATTCGTTTAAATATATATATATCTGAAGAAATGCTGAGTTAAATGAATCGTTTTATATATTTAAATTATTATGCTTTCTACATATTTTCCTTTACAAAGCTTTAGATATTGGTTTATTAGAAAACAATGCTGTTGTTGGAAGTCAAATTGCTGTTGCACTGAGTGAACTCCGAAGAGGTGGACCAAGTTCCCCTCGTGCAATGTTGTCACCAGTGAAGCATGAAGCAACAGATGTTTTTGCAAGCTCAAAGCCAGTAAGACTGTTTTTGGATTTTTTAGTGATACTTATGTTTTGATACCTTTGTTGATTTAATAAATTTTCTTTCAATATTATATTTAAATTATATATAAGTAGAATCTGCTGAATTTGTTTTAATATCATTAATAATTATATAAATCTACGTATTTTTGTTTACTATTTGCAATAAAATACAGTAATCATTTCAAGTAATTTAAATAGCTGTGACATCAAAAGTTTTACAAAGTCGTAGGAATTGTAGTGAAGCAGAAAAAAATATTAATAATTTTTCATTTCAGTTTATCTGTTGTGATAAAAAGTTGTTGATTTAAAGCTTTAAAATTTTTTTTTCTTTTTGCAATAAAATTACATTTTTAATTTGTTGTCAGTAGTAGAACTTCAAATTTTGAGCCCTCTCCACCCTGCAAGATTTTAGCCTAAGCCCTCTACCAGTTATAATTTCTAGATATTTATTTCTCAATTTTCTTTAAGGCTTCCATGTATTTCTGGGTCTTCCTTCATTGCCAGGTTTTATAGTGTGGTAGTTTAACTCCTGTTCCAATTGATAGTGTGTTAGTCCAGGAGCTTAAGTAATTCTCTGTGTGAGACTTTATATATAGTAACCAAGACACTTAAGGCTGGTTTTATATATGTCATCATTTGTAAGTTCATATGAAGATGATTTTCTGTACACAAGAAAAATATCAATTTCTCTGAATAACTGGATGTATTTGCATTGAAATGCACAAGGCAGTAAAGGGGAATTGCTATCATTTTGTCAATGAGGAGTAAATAGAGAACCAATGCTTTTGTGTTGCAAATGAAGGTTATGATCCCTGAAACCTTTTTATGGCTACGCCACTATTAAAAGTTTGGAATTTATATGTCTTAAGAAATATAGAAAACCACAGATTTTCTAATTGGCCAGTTTTTTTGTTTGAATGATTTAAGTACTGGCCATTTTTTAATTGGCCAGTACTTAAATCATTCTTTTTTGTAAACCAATTTGAAACATATATCTCAAACTGTGAGTTAAAATTTTCTGCTGGTTTCTCAATGTTCAACACATGCCATTGAGCCAGATTATGAAAGGGCCTCCTGAATTTTTTCTTTATTCCTGAATTTTTTTTTTATGGAGTTGTAGGGGTTATTTCTGGTTATAATTCCCCAGCATATTTTTTGCAAGATACTGTTGATTTGTGCTTGCATATTTACTATCCATTTTATTTATCGAATGTGGTAATCGAAAATTCTTCACATTTTTGTAGGAATATTTTGATTTCCTCTAAAACACTCCAAGGTTTTGAAACTTTCTCCCCAATTATTGAAGCAGATGATGGAATTTCTGTTTGATTTCATGAACTACTACATAAATGAATGAATATTTCTTCTTTTTGTCTCCAACACACTGATTATTTCTTCTTATATGTTTATATTTATTATGGTTCTAAGCTATATTATTTACCTTTTAAAGATATGGAATGTAATAAATGAGTATTTTTAGCATTTACATAATAACTGCTTTTTCATAGCTTTTTAATCATGCTGAATTCAGCAGCATATATATGTTCAGCCAGAGATATGCTGTCCCAGTCTAAAATATATATGAGTTGTCTGCATGTTTCTTTTAAATAACATTGTAGTTTTTTTGTTGTTTTACCATTCTTCTATCAACTCTTGGGTTTCAAAAATAATTTCCTCTATTTCTAGTATTTTTTTTATTTACCTTTCTATGAAGAAAAATTTTTTCACATTTTTTGGACAAAATATCACATATCTGTCTTTTAGCATTATTAATAAACTTTTTTAACGATATGCATTTTTGGTATATTACATTTTTAACACATCTACAATTGTGTTATTTCTTATTGTTGGAATCAAACAACTATCAATTTTTTCACTTTTTCTATAACTACATTGGATATTTCAGAAAACGTCTGATATATCATGTAAAAGGCAGTCTCAAGTTTGTCAGATACTTGAATGTAATATTTAATAACATCATAAAATATAGCAACATTTAATCATACAAAACTTCATATCCAAATATAAAGCAAAAAACTGTTATCCTAGTTATAAATGATCATAAGTGTTTTTATTAGATAATTCAAAATTTACAAAACTACAAATAATTGTAATCAAGGAAGTTTTTTTAATAGTGATTTTTTTCTAAATAAATTAACTATATTCAAACCTCTTTAAAATGGCAAATGTTTCTAAAAGTATTTATGAATTGGGATATTTATATATATAATAGATTTATTAGCTTCATATTAAAAATATTCAAAATGTATACTATGTTTGTTAAAGAAGATCTAAAATTTTGAATTTGAAAATAACTTTTATTCCATATTTTGAAAGCTCTAAATGACATTTTCGAACAAAAACCAAAAATGTTGCACATCTGAAAAATATAAAATATTATAGTTTTGCACCAAAATGGTTAATTTAAACAGAGTCTTTTAATTAATTTCTATGTTTAAAGCATTGATTCTTAACAACAGTAAAGTATTTGAAAGCAAAATAAATAAACTAGCCTTGTATCTGGAAAATTACGGATTTTAACAAAAAGGTACTCTTTAACCATCACCTAGATTATCTACTTAAAAGATAATAATATTTCTGTCTTTAAGAGTCCATAATGGGTAACTTTTCCACTCTTTTGTTAATGCAAATTTCTAAAGCATAAAAATTCACTACACTTTAACTTCCAGAGTTTTGTCAACAGGGTTATTTTGATTCATAAAATTCTTAGTTACAATTTTTTAGTTTATCAGAAATCAATAATTTTTTTTTGATAAAAGATATTTTATAATATTTTATTAAAATATTTTTTATTAATTTAATGAGTATTAATACTGCTCATTTTGTGGGCACAGTTGATTCATGTGAATAGCAAAATATCATTGTTTATATAATGAACAGCGGTTTCTTCTGATTCATGATATATAGATTATGCACATACCTTAAAGAGGTAAATTCTTGGGGTTCAATTATTTAGGCAAAAATTTGTATTCTTTGGGTAACATTTTTTTGGATGGCAACGAGACAAGGTTGAAAATTTCCTATGTTTATTTTACAGGCATTAAAAACTGCAATACCACATGAAGAAATTATAAATGTATAATATATGCATTGTTTGTTCACTTAACATGTGGAATTTTAATACACAGAGACTTGTTCCATGTCCCAAATTCTTTGACAGATACAAAAAATGTTTCAAGCAGAAAATTGGAAAATAATTTTATCTTTTGCAAAGGTATACTTACTTTAAAAATGTGAAGTTTTTAATCAGAACCTTAAAAGTAGTGCATGTTCTCTTTGGATCTCCTCGTTTGCTAGAACCCTTTTTATATCCCCTTTCAGAGTAAAATAAATTGCATGTATTTAGTTTTCTATAATACAATTTCAATACTTCAATGGTTGCAAGAGCAATTCCTGAAAATCTCTTCAGTTACTTTTATGCTAATTCAATTTCAATACTATTTTTTGTAATCTAATATACTTGATCTTTACTAAAACGTTAATATAAATATAATATATATATATATATACTCGCATATAGCATTGCTTATTTTTGTCTTTTATATATTGCTTGCTAATATATTTTTTCTTATGCTTTAACATAAGGCTTGGACTGCTTTAATTGCTGTTTCTAGGCTTAAATTTCTATATAAGTTTTTCAAGCCAGAGGTTCCCAATCTGTGGTTTGAAAACTCATAAATGTCTCTAAAATGTTCATTGGGTTCTGTAAGACTCTAATGTTGGTTCAGTAATAAAATAGTTGAACTTTCATTTGAGTCTTTTAAGTGTTTTCTTTTTATTCCAAAAAGTTAAAAAAATAAAAAAAAAAATAAAAATCAAGTATTTTATTCTGAGCTAATTTTATTTTATGAAGAAAACATAGTATTTTAAATTTTCATGGATTTCTTTTTAAAAATATGCATTTGTTATGTAATTTTTTCTTATGATATTTTAAGAACAATTAATAACTAATTATTTTAAAGATAATTTCATTTAAATTGAAATAATTGACTAAACCCTTATATATATATATATATTATCCTTGCTTAGGATTAAAAAAATATTTTATTCATTTGTGAAAAACATTTAATGTTTTTGAGTTTTTTATTTAAAATAATTTGAATTTTATTTCATTGCAAATATACAATATTAAGTTTTATGGGATTGAGATGAGGTATTGGTTTTCCAAAGAATATTTTTATAGATTTCAGAAAATAGTTTTTATCAGTTTGCACATTATTAATATTATACCAGAAGTTCAGTTAGCTGTATATGGCATGATCATTAACTGAACTAAATGTTTTAAGCAGTTAAGTATTTCAAAAGTATCTAACTGGCTTTTGAAGTGCATAATTCAAGTACCTAATCCTGATCCTACATAGCAAATAAATATCCACCAAAAACAACTGCCATGTAGAGATTCATCAAAATATTCAAATATGATAGAATGTTTATCACAATTGGCTAATTGCTTTGTTAGGGGAAATAATACATATTAATAAAATAATTTCTAATATAATCTATATTGTATAAGAAAGCACTTAATTTATTGTTAGATCACTTAATTTAATGCTATAATCGTCTTTTATATGTTTAATTGCATTATAAAATAGAAAATAATTATCAAACTTTTCAAATGAAAGAAAGTTGATTTATTGAATTTTTAAAGTTTTATAATATTTGTGAAAAATTAAAATTAAGAATAGATTATTTTTAATTTTATAATAAATTATTTGTATATTTTTTTATTCTTGATATTTCTATTTAATATTTGTATATAATATTCAATCTAATCATTCCTAAATTTAATGTCTACTAAATATTTATGTGCTTTAAAACTTTCATTAACATTAACATTTAAGTTAATATCATAATTTTTTTTGAATAATTATTTATAAAATAACATTTCACCTGTTGTGTATTTCCAGTGTCAAAAAATCTTCAAGTTAGAGACATACTATTAGAATAATGAAGACCTAGACTCAATATTTGAAGAATATTTATTAAACAAAAGAACAAAGTTTTCATAAATACAGATAGAATGTGGATAGACATATATAAATAAGCTTCTGACATCAAGTTTTATAGTGAGATTTCTGGAATTGTATGCCATATATTTTACATACTTCTGTACAGCTAACTGTTATTGAAAATTGTACTACAGAGCTTGATATTTGGATGCTATATAAAATAATCATATGTAAATATTCATAATCACTCTTAAATGATGGCATGTTGATTGTCTTTTGTACGATAGGTTGTTATTGGAGGTTCTAATCTGGATATTCATGTGAAAGTACTTGAGGATATAAAGGTAAGATTTTTATATTTTTGTTTATCCGAAGCTTGAAAATAATGTGATTTTTACTGCAGCAGAAGTTGATTTTCTCAATTATAGATAAACGAATTGAAATTTAGAAAAGCTTGTGCCCTTGAATTAGTACATCATACAATATTTGAATGTAGAAAACTTGAGCAACACAGCTAAGTACATTATGATTTCATTTGTGCTTAAATACATTGCTGAAGTTTTCATTATCTTTTGCAGAAAGTGTTTTTGCTTGTTGAGTGTTTCAATGTATTTCATCCAACTTTTTCAATAAAAAGTACTGCTCAATTTGGGGAGGGGAGGAGGGAGGGGCATGAGAATTAGAAATGGCTAAGTTTTAATTCTGATCCACTGAACATTGATTCTTCCAACTTTTTACTGACTATTTGGTTTTGGAAATGTTAAGAGTATAATTAAAATTAATTCTTAGTTCTCTATATTCCCTTTAAGCAGACTTAGATTTTAATTTGATAATCATGTGGCTTAAGATATTTTAATTTGTAGAATAGTTTTGTAACTTTTGCACTGCATCTATTTATACTTTTTAATAAAATAATTTACCCTTTAAACCAAGTTTTATGTTTTCCATACCGTTTTACAGCTTAAATATTTGATGAATTAAGTAATATAATATGTTTATATTTTTTATATTCTTATGAATTTTTTCATTGTATCTAAAGAAGCTATTTGTTCTAATCAAAGGGCATGTGCTGATCTTTGATTTGTCTATTCTATTTATTTAAATAAATTATACGGAATTTAAGCTTTTTCTGTTTAATTTGTAGAAAAACAAAAGCAAAACATAATGGCTTTTTATCTGCTGCTTTTTCAGGAAAACATATGTTCTTTAATTTTATCTGCTGCATATGTAAAATATCAATTTTATTTTAGTTTTTCCTTTTATCTTTGCAGAAAAACATCTTTTCTTTAGCTTTATCTGTTCCATTAACAATAAAAACAACTTACTTTTTAACCTTCTCTTTAATTAATGGGGAGGGGGGGGGGTGAGAGGAACATCTGCTTTTCAGTTTTTTTTTTTAGTGAAAACATGCTATGTCTTTATCTTTGGTTTTGTTTGCGGAAAAGAATTGTGTATGTGCATTTTAATTTATTCTATTTATCAGTTGCTGAAACATCTGCTTTTTAATTTTAAAGTATTTAGTAACTTGCTATTGATTCAGGTGTTACTATATTTGACATTTCAGATCTTCAATGACAAGAAAGAAAACCTATTATATTTTGCAAATCGTACTTATAGGCAAGACTAAATTCTGTTTTTCTTTTATTCCATTTCACAGCTTAAATATTTAATGAATTGAGAAATGTAACACGATTATATTTTTTAATATCCTTATAAATTTTACATTGTACCGAAAGAAACTATCTGCTATAATAAAAGAATAATATACTCCTCTTTGCTTTGTCTATTCTGTTTTATTAAATAAATTGTACTGCGTTTAAATTTTTCTGTTTCATTTGCGAAAAACATAGTTTTTTATCTTATTACCTTCTGCTTTTCAGGAAAATAACTGCTCTTTAATTTTGTCTGTTATATTTGCAAAAATATTTACTGATTTTAGCCTTTTTAGGGTTCCGTATTCAAAAAGCAGAAATCTTATTAATGGCCTGTTCTTGTCTAAGCTCTATTTATTTATGCACTGTTCAACTGATAACCCACAAATTTGATATGCAGATGTAGATTTATGATCGTATAACAATAGACTTATTAAAATTAAAAGAATTTAAATTTTGGGAAGGTGGAAGGGAAAAAGCAGTGGATCAAAAAATGAATTACATGTAAAAAAATGAAATGGAGTGAGATCTGAAACTAACGGGCACACAGAGAAATATAGAGAAAAATATCAAATTTTTTATTTTTGATGTCACTGGGGGTAAGGGGGGGGGGGTTAAAAATGTTTTCTTAGTTTAGAAAACAAAATTATGAATGAAAAGTCTAAATTTTTGAAGATACATAACCCCAAACCAAATACAGGAAAAATAGCAGAGGTACTTCAAGTTATGATTATAGAATAAGAAGGGAGTGAATATAAGAGTGAAATAAAAATATTTGGCAGAACAAAGAGCAAAATGCAAATTTCACAATCTTGCATTCAGCAAGAATATAAGTATTTTAATTAAGTGTTTACTATTTATAATTTTTTCTGTTATCTTTGCAGAAAGACATTTGTTTATCATTCTTATCTGTTCCATTTGCAATAAAAATCATTTATTGTTTTTTGACTTTCTTTCACATTAGAAGAGAAACATCTGCTTTTTAGTTCTATGTTCTATTTGAAGTGAAAACATGCTATGACTTAACCATTGGTTTTGTTTATAGAAAAACAGGTGTGCGTACATGCTGCTTTTTTAACTTATCCTATTTATCATCTGTTTGGGATTGGAACATTTCCTGCTTTCTAATTTTAAAGCATTTAGTAATTTGCTATTTATTCAGGTATTACCATACATTTGATATTTCAGGTCAGTCAAAAGAAAATTTTTATTTTTCAAATCTGACTGTTGTAGATAAAATGAAGAAAGGACTGAATTACTATAGGGATAACATTTCCATTTATTACTTAAAGCTTACTGGAATTTTAAAAATTGAACTGCATTTTTAAGGTTAAGTTCGAGGTTGTCATTACCAGAGTTGGTAAACAATAAAAGAAATGGTCCTAAATGCATTAAAATAAATAAACACATTTCAATAGGAAATCAAGTCAAAAAACTAATTTATTTTTATTACTTTGATTTGATTTAACCATGTTCATCTTTCTAGAATAAAGGTATTTTGCAAGCAACATAAAATATAAAATCTAAATGGTATACAATTTTGGATGCAAATTAAACTTACTTTGCCACGATACTCAGAAAAACAGGACAGTTTTTCCAACTTGAGTAATATTTTGAAAAAGTATATGTGCCTTTATACTTTTTTCTATTTGTAATCATTTTTACCATTATCTTACCGTAGTAGAAACTTTTCTGTTTGGTATGTTCTGTTTCTAATGAAGGAAGCTTGTTTTGCTTACAAACCAGATTGTTATGATTGTAATTTAATGTTTCTTATTGCTTATTAGTAAAGCATTACAAATATTTACAAGCAACACGTTGAACATATACTACTTGATACTTATTGTTCTAAATATTTTAGTTAAAATTTATTAATCAGTATTTTCTAAATTAATGTTGAATTTAAAGTATTAATTCAGTTGCAATGATTTTTATATTTCTTAAATCTGGTGAGAAGTTCTTTTTTACATTTTTCAAAAACTAATGAAGAGTGAATAAATTAAAAAAATAATATAACATTTATATAATCAAAAATGTCTTATGAGGATATTTCCTTTCTGCAACTTGTTCCTATTTTTCCATATTGACCCTATGAAAAACAGTCCTGCATTTTAAAAAAAATTATTAAATAATTAGAAGTATTTCTAAAATTTATTAAAAAATATATTCCTTTTTGTTTAAATATTAAAAATATTTTTGATTAATTTATGGTAATTTTAAACGTACCAACCTTCATTTTCAATGTGTTGAAGACCCAGATCGTCCGACTCGTCCGAGGACTTGAGCAACCATTTGGATGGCCGGTCATTTTCAATGTGTGTATGAGGAAAAAAGAGAGGGGAAATTTTCTAAATTAAACAGGCGAGACACCAGATTTTTTCTATAGTTTACCATGAAAAAACTGAAACATGTATGTGTGGGGGAGCGGAGGGTTGAATTCCTCCTCAATGTCCTATTTAATAATGTTATATTTTCTAGAATTTTTAGCTCATTAATTCTGCACATATTTTATATATTTCTTTTCAGTTAAATTTTTGCTGAATACTTCAAAAAATATCTCTGCATATACATTTAAATAAATTTTAATTATATTTTGTGATCTTTTTCCTGAAGAAAGTTTGTTTAATTTCATTGTCCACATTTGTTTGGAATTTAAAATTGCACATAAAGTATAAAACAAATTCATACTTATTTCACAGGTACACTTTTATCCACGATTTAATAGTGAAATATGTTTCTGAAAACGAAACAGAATTTTTTCTTCTTTTTATGATAAATGTCTCTTCATTTTTGGATAACTTTCTTTTCACAAAAAAGTGTTATTTGAGAAGAGCTCATTAAAAAATGTGTTAATTATTTTTTTAATATTCATGATTTTATCTAAACTTACAGAAAGTTTTTAAGAATTTTCCTCTTATTATGTTGATAAAAGGAGATTTTCTTTTTCTTTTTTTTATCAAGCATTGAGAGTTTTATTTAATACTTTATAACACATTATGTTTTTTCTGGAAGTTATTTATTCTTGATCCTCAAATTATTCGGGTGAAATTTCGTAACGTAATGATTTTTTATTAACACTTTTCACATCTTATGAAATGTGGGAGTAATTATATTACTGAAAATACAGTGGGAAAACTCATAAAAACTAGTGGGTTTCCTTGATCTTCTAAGGGTGTTATGTTTGAAAGTGCTTTTCAGAAATGATTCACAAAAACTTAAGTTTATTACTTTCCTTATATACATAGTATAATGTATGAGGAAAGTATTGTGACGGTGTCGAAAATTCGAGTTTTCGACGGGAGAGCACGTGTCAAGCATTCCAGAACACGAATCGAACGTTTTTGAGGTGATGTGTGCTTGCCAGTGTGTGTGTTTCAGTGTGTCTGTGGAGACGATATCTCACAAACGAATAAATCGATGCGAACGAAATGTAGTACAAAAATTAAAATCTGTGAATACTGGAAACCTATTGTTTTAAAACGCAATCGAATGTTCGGAAGATTTAGCTTTTCGAATAAAATTTGGAAAATATCGTAAGAAAAATCGAAACCTTCAATAAAGTTGCGTAAAAAATAATTTCTTATGTAATTTTTCATTAGAAAACGATTGACACATCTTTTAGAACACTAGCGTGAATCGTTCTCGAGACATTGCACAATTTTTCAAATCACATAAAATTAAAAAATGTATTGACTATTGTTCTTGTTGAGACCCAGACCGTCCGACCTACCAGAAAGATGTAAGGTAACTGTTTGGACAGACGGGAATTGCCACCCAATTTAGACCGGAACCCAGTGGGGGAGGTTTCCACAGGGACCGTACTCTCCTTCCCCTACCACCAACCTCTCGGAAGGACTTACGGACCCACATGTTTAACGTGATCGTACTCCGCATGAACACGACGGCAGTTGTGGCAGCGTGCAAACCACCAGGCTACCGCGCCCGAAATGTGCCAACAGCACGCGGTGTTCCCAGGTGGTCACTCACCCAAGTACTAACCGCGCCCGATGCTGCTTAACTTCGGTGATCTAACGAAGTCAAGCAGTATCGGGCGCGGTTGGTATTGACTATTGTGTAATATGTTTACTTTTCATATGTAATATTATGCGATAAATTTGTTAACACCATTCTTGTGGATCTAGTTCGTCCCATTTAAGAGAGAAGATACTTTGGGTAATAATTTTGTATCTTGATGTCTAACAATTCATCAATAGTAATTTATCTACTATAACAATAACCCATTTCTCCCTCTCGTAACACATGGCGAAATTTTTGGCGACTAGTCACCAGGTTGGCGAAATATCGCCAACCTGGTGACTTTTTTTTAAATGTCGCCAAATTAACGAAAATTGCTCCAAGTTGATAAAATTGTCGCAAACTTGGTAAAAATGACGTTTATATGAAAATTACGACTAATTGATAAAAATTCAATATCTTGGAGATAATATAACATAAGAATCTACTATAAGAATAACTCATTCTTCTTCCATCCGTAACGCTGGCGAAAAATTTGTTGATGAATTTGGCGGGATGTCGCCAACTTGGCGACTTTTTTATATGTTGCCAAATTGACAAATATGTCGCGAAATTGATAAAAAATGACGTTAATGAAAGGTAATGTTTTGCAAATTTTGAATACAAGTTTAATACAAGTTTGCAAGTTTTGCAACGAGCATACCTTCTAGTATATAAGAAATGCACTTCTCGCCTATAGTCTGTAATGCTAGGCGATATTTCGCCCCAGATTGACAAAAATTTCGTCAAAATTGCAAAAAATGACTCGAAAATGACGTGAAATTCATGAATAAATTATTAAAGTTTGTTAATATATGAACTATATTACCTTTTAAGGAGGCTATCAATATTGATATTTGTCAATTTAGAGTTGGGTGAAATATAAGTTAATTGGGTACCTGGAATAATTTTACATGCTGTCATTTGGAAAATCGTATCAAATGTACAATTCAACGTTAAAAACACTGTGTCGAGGATCTTTTATATCATTTTTACACTCTGAAAAAAGTAAATTCATTGTATTATATAAGGAAAGTCATGTGCTGCTCACATCATATTTTTTTAAATTGTATTTCACAGGCTTTCCTCTCCAACTTGATCTCTACGAGCGATATCGTATATATTGCTAGAAGGCATTTTGAGGGGAAAATGTACTTTATGCTTCTACCCCTCATCGAGTTAAAAAGCTTGTATCCACAATACAAACCTGATTTCATTCATTCATTTCGCATTTATTTTAGATTTTCTACCTTATTTATTCGACAAATTGAAAATTTTGGTGTGCGATACCTCCCTCCCCCTTAAGCGATAAATACCGAAAAAAAAATTCTATCTTATCGAACAATTAATTAACTCTTGCACTATTTTTTTTTTTAATTTTCTGTCTCGTAGTTAATTTCACATTTTGAACGTTTGGACGTGGAACAAACACCCTCTCAGATTAACATATTTGAAAAATTTGATTGTTTCATGAAATTTTATCGTTCGATTTACCAGTGTTACCAAACGTTGTGTGTTTTGATCTATTTCTTACGTAAGTACCTAAAAAAGTCTGATAGACAGACGGAAATTTGGGTACACTGGCCAAATACCGGTTGAAAATCAGAGCTCTTAAAATAAGCAAACGACGAATA
Organism: Amaurobius ferox; assembly: GCA_951213105.1. Classification (NCBI taxonomy): domain Eukaryota; kingdom Metazoa; phylum Arthropoda; class Arachnida; order Araneae; family Amaurobiidae; genus Amaurobius; species Amaurobius ferox. Next base: position 107,166,323 of record OX578139.1, read on the forward strand.
ATATGAATGTTCGAATAATTGGATTTTTTTCAGCGGGTCTTATAGAACTGTTTTCCTGTGCATCAAATTTCAAGTCTGTTTTACTTGAGAGGATATTTCTCATTTATTTAGCCAATCGGCATTTTAACGTGCGCAACATTTGGCTGACTGAAATTTTACTTCTTATTATTTTTCAATTTGCCGACGCGGTGGTCGAGCGGTCAAGGCAAGCGTTTCCTAGCGATCGTTCGGCTGCCGGGTTGTGGGTTCAAGTTCCACCTTCAGGCATGGATGTTGTGTCGTTGGCGAGTTGTGTTTCGACCCCTACTGGTGCGCCGGGGCAACGTCATGTGACTGCTAAAAGGTTCACGGTTCTGGCCGGGGTGTAGGCGAATGATGAAATATCAAATGCCTGGCCATTGAAAAAAAATTACAATTTACTTTTGCACCAAATTTCAAGTCTATCTCATCAGATTATATATTTTTCCATCAGCGCATTTCAGACGTTTTGGTGTAGAAGACCCAGACCACACGACCAACCCGAAGGCTTTTGGAGACGTTTTGGTGTGGAAACCCCAGGCCGTCCGACTCATCCAGAGGACTTGAGTAACAATTTGGACGACCGGAGACGTTTTGGTGTGAGTGAAGCAACTCTTTAAATAAAAAGTCTTTTTGAAAAATTCTATTCTTCCCTGAAAAATTTAATTTTATCAAATTTTTCAGTTCACGTTTTTCAGTTTATCAAATTTATCAATTCACGAAAGCACCAAATTTCCAGTATGACAAATTGAACATTTTGGTGTGGCGTCTCAGACGCCAAACAATGGGAATTTTGGAATAATTCGATTTTTCCAGTGAGTCTTATTGAACTGTTCACCCGTGCAACAAATTCCAAGTCTTTGAGATAAGAGAGGGTATTTTTCATTTATTTGGCCAATTGAACATTTTGGTGTGCGACACCTCTTAACGGACGATGGTAGCGACACCTTTTAATAACGAAAGCGGTCATTTTGACCGCATAACTACTTTGACCGCTGCCTTCGTTCTCGGAAGATCGTTGACTTGTGTTCTCTTATTATAAAACCTAGAATAATTTTTTTCTATGTTTTCAATAACTTTAAGAAAATAAGAAAAGTCATAAAATTTCAATGGGTGGCCGTTTTGGAGGAATCGTTTCTCAAAGTAGTTATACGGTCAAAATGACCGCTTCCGTCGTTCTAGTGTTAAAAAAACAAATATTTTAACACAGTACTTTTCTTTGAAGTATCCTAATTTCAAGTCTTTCTACCATTAAGTGCCTTTTTCGAATAGTCCATATTTCGAGCGTTTCGATTGGAAGCCCCCCCCCCCCCTCCCTCCCGCAAATATAAATTTTGGAATAATTATAATATTCCAAAGGGCTTTATCGAACTGTTTGTTCTTCAGTGCACCAAATTACAAATATCTATCGTATTTAAAGGAAGGCGTTTTAATTTATTCTACAAATTGAACATTTTGATGAAACTCAATTAACCACTCAATTAAAAGGACGTTTCTCATTTATCCGGCAAATTGAACATTTGGTGTACTGCACCCCTAAACTAACAACTATTGGAAAAATTAAAATTATACACTATTGAACCTTTGCACCAAATTTTAAGTCTATTTCCTCTTGAAGTACGGTTTTCTATCATTTCGCATTTCGAACGTTTTAGTCAAATGACTGTTTTTGAAAGATTCGATTTTTTTCCGGGGGGCTCTATTTCAATCGAACGATTTACCAGTGTAACAAATTGAGTTTCTATCTATACGGCAAGTGTCTAAATAAGTGTGATGGGTAGACTGACGGACATTTGGAAACTAGCATACATACAGATAGTGATTAAAAAAAGATGGGCCAAACTTTACGAGGTGGTACTATACACCAAGCATTTTTCGTCGTAGTTTACCGGGTCGGAAATGAAGCGTAAAGGCATTACAGGGTGCTTGCTCGTTAGGAAGCGGCCGCACCGCAAATTTAAAAGCGTCATTCTGGTTGTTATTTTCTGGTTGAAGAAAAACCACGTATGCAGATATTATCTGGGGAAGAAGAAGAACACTTATGCAGATTTTCGTAACACCGAATGTACGGACTTATCAGTTTACAGCCAATTATTCGCAGCTCCAATTTTTGAGAGACCGATCGCCCCGTCTGTTGTGCCTTGACTTCCTTTTGTGGGGATATCTCAAGAGTCTCTTCTATGACACGCCCCTTGAATCTGAAGAGGAACTCGTCGCCAGAATTTCGGCCGCTGATGCCAAAGTGCGCGACATGCCTGGTCTGATCGAGAGAGGTTGACAATCCCTCCATCGCCGCTGGGAGACGTGCATTCGGGTTGGCGGTCGCTCTTTTGAGCCATTACTGTAATTATTGTTTATTAAATGCCATTTTATAACATATAGTCATTCTTGTGTTTTCGCCTCATCTCATCGGTTTCACCATTAAGCGCTCTGTAACGCCTTTACGTTTCATTTCCGACCCTGTAAACTATGACGAAAAATGCTTGGTTTGGTGTGTACTACCACCTCCTAAAATTTGGCCCATCTTTTTTGAAACACTCTGTATATTAGCTGAATACTTGTTTTAAATTGGGTAAGGAAACTCCAAATAATGTGAACTTTTAAAGAACTGTGAACTTCTTTTTATTAATCTTATCGAACTGTTCACCCGTGTACTTTAAATCAATATATCACTTAATCTATAATGTCGCTTTCTCATTTATTTGGCCAATAGAACATTTCGGCGGGCAGTAACCCTAAAATGCCAATTGATAATATTAGAGGGTGAAATTTTGGGACGGCAGCCCTAAAATGCCAATTCTTATATCAACGTTAATGATAGTGTAAGGGGGTGAAAATCCGCCTTTGTCTCAATGGCAATTTTTTGGCCCCTCACTTTCAAAAACGTTCCTGTGTGTAATACTGCATACGTATGACAGTAAATTCCGTTAAAAATGAAAACTAAAAAGTAAAAATTAAATTACAAAATAAATAAATAAGTTTTCAATGTTCTTCCCTGCACAACAGCGACTCACCGAAAAGTGAATTTTTTTTTATCAACTTCGAAATTGAACCAAATTGAGAGTTGTATGCAGACTCAACATGTCTAATTCGATATGTCACGAGCGAATCGGACGTTTCAAAAAATATTATTACAATCAGTGAACACTGAACCCTATTGATTTTAAACGCGATCAAATAAATGTTTGAAAGACCCTCCAATTTTCGAATGAATTTTTGAAAAAAAAAAATCATTAAAAGGCAAGATCTTCAATAATGATAAATAAATAATTATTTCATACTTCATTTTTTATTTGAAAACGAATAACACAATTTTTAGAACGTTAGCATAAGCAATTTTCGAGATATTGCGCATTTTTCAAATTATCCAAAAATTACAGAAAATTACAAAAGAACTAAGTATCGTTAAATAGGTTGATATTCCATATGCAGTAGTATGGGGCAAATTTACTGGTATCACTCATGAATCTAGCTTATTCCATTCATGATATTGATTAGAACTTGCACCATCGGTTAATACTATATAAGGAAAGTCCTCACCGTTTGCTTATCTATATGTAACGCTTGGCGACATTTTGGCGACCGTGGTGAAATTTCGCCAACTTGCTGACTTTCGGCAATGTCGCCAAATGGTCAAGCAATGGAAACTAATGGGTTTAATTAACGAAAATGACATCAAATTGTGATAATTGAATATCTTGGAAAATGAAGTTCAATGTCTTTTATAATCCTTATCTTTTTGATGTAGGGAAAGTCATGCGTTGCCAACATCAGATTTAAAAGATAATTGAATCTGCCCATTTCGTTCAGTTTTGTGTGTGATTAAAATTTATTTGCTATGTTTTTGTGCGCCACTGTTGTGCAGGGGAGGACATAGAAAAACGTGTTTTTCCGTATAATTTATTTGGATTTATTAATAATTAACTTGTTGCTGTAAATTGCAAGTGGATCTTTTCTTTCCTTTGAACACCCACATTCAGCTATCGGGAACTCTAATTCAGTTGAGCTTTATATTTTTATTCTAATTAAACGCGAAAGCCCGCATGCTTTGATTAAGGTCTGAAAGACACTGGATTAGTACAACTTTTTTCTCTATTTATAATATATTAAGGTGGTAGTATATATAAGATAAAAATATGGAATCAGAATAAAAGCTTATAAAAGAACAGAGCTTTCTTTGTGCCGTAACTTTTAATCAATGTCGAGAACTGCATTTTCTTATTACTTTCTTATACGCGACGCATTATCCGAAGAAATAAAATTGTGCTATCTCCATTTTGTTCTTCTATTTTGCCGAAATATGGCTCAGAGCCATCAAAATCAGTTTTCATTTTATTAGTCGCCTTCAGGTCGAATAAAATATGTATCGGCCAAAGAGGCAGAATTTAATCATGGTGATGCTACGTATTCTGTACTTGTTCCAGTGTTAGAAATATTTGTAGTAGGCGTCATAAAATGAACTGAATACATGAATTTATATTTGCAAAAATAGAAAGAATTTTATATTACGAAGGTTGGACGTATATACTGTACTGGTTGGTTTATGGGTCTAAAATTGCGGTGATCAAATTTAAAAAAATGAATGTAAAATTCCTAAACTTTGCGTTGAGTTGTAACTCGCAACAACTCACCTAAAATTGCTTGTTGAAAGGCAAAACATCAATTTTTGGAGTCTAGGTAATAACAAAAGCATGACAAAATCAGTTTCCATTTTATTAGTCGCCTTCAGGTCGAATAGAATATGTATCGGCCAAAGAGGCAGAATTTAATCATGGTGATGCTTATGTATTCTGTACTTGTTCCAGTGTTAGAAATATTTACAGTAGGCGTCCTAAAATGACTGAATACATGAATTTATATTTGCAAAAATAGAAAGAATTTTATATTTTAGGTTTGGATATATATACTGTACTGGTTGGTTTATGGGTCTAAAATTGGGGTGATCAAATTTAAAAAATGAATGCAAAATTCCTAAACTTTTCTTTGAGTTGTAGCTCACAATAACCCATCTAAAATTGCTTATTGAAAGGCAAAAGATTAATATTTGGAGTCTAAGAAATAATAAAAGCATGACTAACATTTTAAAATTATTTATTTTAAAACCATCTTTCAAAATCATTAATTTAAAATCACAATTAAGGTTGTCAAAATTTCCTTCAAAAATATTCATTGTATGTCAAAGTTGTTCTTATAAAATTACTAATATTTTTCTTACTAACATTTTTAATTAATTTTTGAGAGAATTATGGCAGATGTAATGACGCATCAAAAAGGCTTACTGAGAAATTGAAAAACTTCAAATCACATTCTCTATGTTAAAGATATTTCTTGTAGGTAATTTTAAATGTTCACAATTTATTTACTTGTAGTGGAACGTTATCTGTGAGATCTTGTCCTTCGTTGGCATGGTAGCATAATTCAGGAAAGTATTTTAACACCTTTTATGGAAATATATCAATTTTATTAAAATTAACTGACCACAGTTAGAGATCAATATTTTACAAAAAAAAAAAAAAAAAAAAAAAAAAAAAAAAAAAAAAAAACCACTTGAAAGCACCAGGGCTCGACTTCATTTTAAATTGTGGTTATTAACAACATACCCTGTTATTCTCGACTCTGAAGTTCAACTCTGAACTTCTGGACTTTTTCTCTTCTGTTTACTGAACAGTTCAAAAAAATCTTCTCTTTGTACCAGCAACTTGCAGGCTCCGCCCCTCATTCTAATTCTAATAAAATTGATGTTAATTCTAATAAAATTGATGTCTTTTCAAGAAAGGTGTTAAAATTTTTTCCTGAATAGTGTCACCTTGCCAACAGAAGACAGATATATCACAGATAGCCTTCCACTATGAGTAAAGGCATTGTGAATACTTAAAATCACCTTGAGAGAAAATCTTTTAAAAATAGATAATGTGATATGAAGCTTTTTAGTTCGTGTTTTTGTTGCTTCATTATATATATATATATATTCTAATTAATCATCGAATTTGGGATGGTGCTGTTCTTTTCTCTTATCGGCATTATGGCTTTGAATTTGCTTCTATGGTAATGTTAATATTACTTGAATTGTATTTTTTTATTTTTACATAATTCTTATTATTACATTTCAAATATATATATATATATATATTGTTGTGACACGTCACAACACTTTATTTTATTATTCCAAATTAACATTTTTTTTTATAAATCATTAAATATTTTATTTTACTTAATTTATTATTCCAAATTATTCTATTCAAAATTGCTTTTATTTTATATTTTCATTAATAGACCAATTGTCTCTTTTATTAATTTTAATTATAGTGTGCTGCAGTATTCATATTCTCTTGTATGGTGTATGACATCCACTTTCATACTGCGGTAGAATGACACCCGTTTTCGACAATTGGTAGATCTCGTTTCAGGCGAGACACGGAAACTTGTTTTCTTCTGTCTCACTTGACCTCCCTGGTTGAACAGAAGTTTGGTTTATCTGGCATGGCAACGGTGTGTGTGGCTCCAGCCAATCACAGCGTGCCAGGTTAGGCGGGAATTCTTTCTGTGTGTAAAAAGTGCGGACTCATTCTCTTCTCTCTGGAATTTCTGGTATGTGAAGGTGTACTGTATTTTTCGTTGGCAAAGGGGCCTTGGCCCTTTGCTTTGCCATTTCTTTTTATTCATTAAGTTTTAAGCACTGAAGATGAAATTAATATTTTTACGTCTAGAAAAAAAAATATAAATTATATTTGTTTTTTTTGGGCATATGTCATGAATCAAATCTGATTTACTGTGGAATGTATAGAAAGTGTGAACACAGGAACTTGCTTTTCTCAAGTAAATTTTTTTACAATTGATATCTATTCATGGATCAATTCTTTGATAACATTATTGTGAATCAAGTTATAAAAATTTCCTGTGCAAAATTATATTTTGCAAAAAAAATGTAAAGACAGGTTTTCCTTTTAAGTGGATTTCTTGTAATTGATTACTGCATCAAATATTTCATTGGTTACTAATTAATAAACAAGTTGAATCAAGTTAAATAAATCTTATTTATTTTCTCAATTTGACGGCAGCGTTTTGCCTCTGTGGACAATTTCAGTGAAATTCATCTATTGTCTATTGGTATGCAGATTTGAATTGTGGAGTGATCGACATGTTAATAATTGATTCGACATAATTATTATAACCTTCTTTCACCTGCCTTTAGTGGATTATTCTAAAATGAAGAGGAAAATCATATTTTAGTGAATTTTCTATGACTGAGAAAATGATGTGGTTATTATCTTTTTTTTTTTTTATGGATCTATTACAGAAATAGAAGAGATGGTTAAATGTGTATGGTCTGTGAAGTGATAGACTACAAGGCAGATTTTATTTATGTTCATTTCTTGAAATTTTCTCAGAAGGGAAATTTTCAACAGCTGGTGATCTTGCTCATCAACATTTTTATTAAAGGTTGATAATCTTCATATATATATTCAATTTCAAGAAAAAATGCTGTGGTTAAAGTGATTTTGACTTTAGATGATTAGACAATAATAAATAACTAAGGAACTTGAAAACTACATTAAATTTTAATGACTGATAAATTGGTTATGACTAATAGTTACAAAAATGAATAATTCTGTTCTTCGCATCATTTGATAAAGAAAATTTTAGTAAATGAATACAAGTTGCAGGTAAGAATTTTAAGGCGCTCACATACAAGTATGGTTTAATATTTTAAATAACACAACGCATTGATATTATATTCCAAATTCTATTCCCCATTATACGATCCCATTTCATTAAAATTAACTATTTAATTAATTCCCTTTCATTATTTAATTGTATGTGAGTGTCCGACCCAATCAGGTGTTGAGATATGATCGTTCAATTGATTTTGTTTTCTTTAATTAAGTCTCTTGAATGGTTGTATCACAACATATATATATATATATATATATATATATATATATATATATATATATATATACAGGGTGTCCAGTGCTATCGGTGCTCAATGGCTATTTCCTCAACCGTTAGTCACAGAGATATACTTCCAATTGTAAAAAATGCTTTAAATTTTAAAATCTATTATCTTAGAAACAGTTTTAACCAATAAATACATTTCTGAAATAAATACGAAATATACATTTTTATACGGTCCCCCGGTCCTACCAATTATATTTAGGAAAATCATCCTCATATAATTTCATGCTAAATAAAAAACAAGAAAGATCAATCATGCTTAAAGCATTGATTATGAAACACTTTCCAACTTCAATGCATTTTTATTTAAAACAGTCGAAAATGCAATACATTCCTCGGTAATATTTTAAAACTTATCATAATACTACATTAATTTATTATATTTGAAAAATTAAACCTTCATTGAAAAACATGAACTTCATTCAAATGACGGCATTGAAATAAAAATTGCCTGGTTTAAATATATCTGAAAAGCGATACATTCCACGGTAATATTTTTAAAACTATCATAATACTACGATAATTTATTATATTTAAAAACTTCATCGAAAACAACTGAAATTAATTCAAATGACGTCATAGAAAAAATAAATAAAAAGAACGAATATGAGTCTGCAGGGAAAGACATGTGCTGTCCACATCAGAATTTTTAACAATATTACAACAATGATTTATAGAAGTGAACGGGGATTATTTTCAGGCCATTTCGAAAAAAATGTATGATCTATATTTAAAGATCCATCAAATTTTTGTCGAATAAAATGTTCAACAAATTTAAGCTGTGTACCAAATTTTAACTCTCTAGGACGTAGGAAAGTGCATTAAAAATGCCATCAAATAAATTTATCATGAAGAGTTATATAAAATTTAAAAAAATGAAAAATTGTTATCTACCAAATTTATTTTAAAATGTGAAGCCACTCCCATATGCAAAACGTTTAAACAAATGGAGAGATATTTATTATATAATATATCTCTCTTTTCTTTCTGGAAGATATCCCAAAGTCAGAATTTAATTGAATTTGTTTTTTTCCCTATATTAAATAATTTTTAATTAAAAAACTACTTAACATATTTTACTGAATTTTTTTTTATATATTCTATGGGATAATGTGAATATTTTCTAAAAATTTCGAAGCAATTCGTGAATTTTAAATTTACTTAAAAAATGTTTGAAAAATTAGGTCCCATAGGGTTCAATGTATTTCATTTTTTCAACCCGGGTTCAATAAAAAACTAATTCTGTGATATTATTTATTTATATTCCCATAGGTCCTACAGACCGTCTGAACAACATACTAAAATTTCATTTTGATAAAGTCATTTTTACGGCAGTTATCGTGCTAACGGACAGACAGATAGACAGACAGACAGAATGAACAAAGTCATAAACACTTTTCAACTTTGTTGTAAAGTGTTAAAAATCTTCCTTTTACGACCAAAATTTACCGAGTTATGAAGCATTAAACTTTGTGACTTAAGTCGCTTTTCCACGCATAAAAATGTCCTGTTTCAGGCAACCAACCAGTCAGGGACCGTATTGACCATTTCTCTAGGCAACCAACTAATCAAGCACCATAATGACCATTTCTCAGCATAAAAAGTGCTCCAACTTTAAACAGCTATAAGTCGGCCAATTTTGGTCGTAAAAGGATGATTTTTTTTTATTTTACATAAATTTGTATGAGGATGATTTTCCTAAATATAATTGGTAAGACCGGGGGACTGTATAAAAATTTATATTTCTTATTTCTTTCATAAATGCATTTATTGATTTAAACTGTTTCTAAGATAATAGATTTTAAAATTTAAAACATTTTTACAATTGGAAGTATATCTCTGTGACTAATGGTTGAGAAAATAGCCATTAAGCAGCTATAGCACTGGACACCCTGTATATAACTTTCATCATTTATTTATCCTAACTAAATTCTAATACCAATTTACCTTCCATTAGAGTTCAATATAGTAAAGAAAGTAAATTTATCTCGCCGCTCAAAAGAATCTAGCGTGTGAGTCTCCACATAACTTTCTCATATATTTAGTGTTTAGTTCTTGTATCACAATCATTAGAGGAATGAAATGAAATATCTTTTCAGATTTTGTTCCTCAAGTTGTTATAAAGTATTTTGCGAAAATTCTGTAAAATTTGTTTTTTCAAGTTGTTAACGTTCTCAGTGACACACCAATGAGTGAATGCAGTCACATAGTGCATAAGACCCACAGTACGATGTTTTTGGTGCTGACAAGTAAACTGAAGAAAAATTAGAGTATACTTCTGTGCGATTTATTTCTAACGAATCAATAGAGTATTGATTGCATTCTGCGCTTTAGATACTTTAAGATTATTTCAACATTTTGAATTTTCGGCCACGATGTAAAAAAAAAATCTTTTATTTTTTTAATTTTTCCGAAAGTCTAATGGACATCGGAGTAAACCACCAAATGTAAATTTCATAAAAATTAGATAGTTCTTGAGTTATAGTTGACCTATTTTATTTAAATTTTATAAACTTTTGTGGGCAGTGATGTAAAAAGAACTAGTTTTACTTTTTCAAAAATCTAATGGGCGCTCGAGTAAATCAACAACTGTAAGTACCATGACAATTCTTGATCAGTTTCTTACTTATAGTTGACACAAACGTACATTACATTTCAATTGCACGGATAGCCACACCAGACACGCATAAAAAAAAACAGGCGTACCTCTGAAAACAGTTGAATCATGTGATCTCAAATCTGACTCATGTGACTTGTGGCGATTGAGCGTCGCCGGGCCCCGAACCAGGGACCTAATGCATTGTAGACCGACATTATAATCACTGAGCAAAAGCTAGCTCGTCCTCTGTTCTTGTAATTCGGATACTGGCTCGTGTGGCATCTTTGATCAGATGTCTTTGCTGCCGCACACTCCCTCCGCTGATGTGGAAGGAAGGCCGGGAGACGTGTCGCCTCGGCGTGACGGACAGTCGTAGTCAATCAGGAAGGGAGTGTCAAGGCTTCTGACTCCGTGTGGTGCTGCCATCTCGTGTTGAGAGGTGAAGTCGTTGGAGAGGAAGATTGCGTGTTTCAAACGTCCAGTCATCATTGTGGCGATTGAGCGTCGCCGGGCCCCGAACCAGGGACCCTTAGATTACAAGACCGATATTATAATCACTGAGCAAAAGATAGCTCCTCCTCTGTTCTTATAATTCGGATACTGGCTCGTGTGGCATCTTTTATCAGATGTCTTTGCTGCCGCAGACTCATGAAATCTCTAACATCCACAAAATATGTAAATCTATAACTGTGACTCGATTTCGAATATTTGATTCTAACAGTAATATTTTTCCTATATATAGCGCATTATGTATTGTAGGGAATGTAAGAATGCTTTAAATACTGTAAAGTAAACAGCTAAAGACTGCATATAGTTGAGTTTTCAGGTCTAAAAGTGCTGTTAGGAAAAAATAAAAACTGCTTAAAAAAATTATACTAAATGTGGATGGGGTAGAGTAAATAAGTCCCCTATTAATCTCATTCCCCCAGCATTTGACTATTTTTACTTTCCCTGCAATACATGGTAATGTATAGGGAAAGTATTGGAATCATGCCGAAAATCGCAACTCGTGTTTTCGACGGATTTACACGTTTCGAGACCTCTAGAATACGAAAAAACTATTCTTAGCGTGACGTCTGTGCGTGTGTCTGTCTGTCTGTGCAGATTTTGTATCCATTCTTACTAAAAAATTAATGAACCGAATTTCATAAAATTTGGTAGGTATAAGTCACTTGTGGGCGAATCTGGTGCTGATTAGTTTTGGGTACGATTCGGGATAAAAGAATCCGCCTTTTTTTTTGCGATATGGCCCGCAAAAGCTTGTATCCGCTCTAGCTGAAAAACTAATGGACCGAATTTCACAAAATTCGGTAGATAAGTCGTTTGTGGGTCACCCTGGTGCTGATTAGATTTTGGTACGATTCGGAAAAAAATAACCTGCCTTCTTTTGCAAAATGGCCGTCAAAAATCGCCAAAATTTAAAATAAAAACCTACGTATGCTCAAATATACCCATTAAATTCTTGTTTAATACTTAATTTTTAACGAAAAAAAGAATAAGACCAACTCTAGGAATATTACACTAGGACTAGCCGTTCTTGAGATATTTTAGTTTTTTCGTATTTTCTCTACGCCACCTTTGAAAATAAGTCCAGTTATCAAATGAGAACGAAAATTGAATTAAAAGTGAATTAAATTTAATTAAAATAAAGAGAACGTGGATATAAGTCTGCAGGGAAAGTCATCTGCTGCCCACATCAGATTTTTCCTATGGTAAGAAAAGACCCTATTGAGAATACGATCTTCTTTTTGGTAAATGAGTTGAACGCTTATTGTTCACGTATTTCTAACTGCATTTCTATCGTTAGATGTAGCTGCTAAAAAGGACCTGCTAAAAGAGCCATCCTTAAAAAGTGACTGCTAGAAATTTAACTCCTAGCTGAAGCACCGCAGCTAGTAAACAGAAAAACATGTTTTAAACAGATTAGAAGAACAATTTGATAACCAGTTAAAATGTGAACAAATTTTACGAATATTTTAGAAATATGAATTACAATTAAAAATATACCACCATGCATGCCTCTGTTAAAAAGTTATTCTTAAATGTTGTTGATTTATATTAGAACTTCATTCCAAACTAATCAATGGACCAAAAGAAAATCCAAACTAATCAGTGGACCAAAAGAAAATCCAAACTAATCAATGGACGTAGGAACATAAAGGAAATTGGGTTATTCTGTAGTTGAGAGGTTGAAGGTAATATTGTAGTGATAAGAGTAGGCGTGACTGATAGAATATTCAACTAACAAAGGATACCTTTTTTTCTGACTCATCTGTAATACCTTCAAACAGGAAGCACGGAATTCTAACAATATTAAAATTTCTAATATGAAAAAGCAGGCATAAAATAAAGTGACTACAATTGTTTCGAGGGAGTTCTGATTCCCTTTTTTCAGGTAAAATAGTATCTTGTCCAAGGTTCTTTAATACAAGGTTGGACACTCATTCCGACAACCAATGAAAAAATTGTCAGCATAACAAATTGGAATTAAGATTCGTGATGTGACGGTCTAGGGCAGGGGTGGCCAACCCGCGGCCCGTGGGCCGCATGCGGCCCGCCTTGAATAATTTTGCGGCCCGCGAGATTCATTACAACTTTACAAAATACGATTATTTTGTGCAATATTTTTGTTTCTAGTGTAGTGTTTTGTAACAGATAAATTCCATAACTGTTTCTATTTTATCACGTTGCTTCTGTTTTTATACATACTTAGAAGTGGGCAGTATTGCATTGCAGCGATGAGTCAAGTCAATTGATTATGAGTCAAGTGCCTAGCCATTGGCAATTAAATATATATATATATATATGCGGCCCGCGGGATTATAATGTGTTCCCGAAGTGGCCCGCAAGGTCATTTGGGTTGGCCACCCCTGGTCTAGGGTAAACTTTGAGAGGAGTTACCAAACCACACTCATTATTACAGTTAAAAATAGTTTGTTAATTTTTAAGTGGCAATATCCAGGCGTAAACAACTTGCGCAAAGATTTTTAATTGTGCTGTGCACACAGAATCAAATTGGCATCTTTGGTTCTATTTCAATTAGCTGTGACTTTGTTCATCACAGCTTTCTGGATTTACTGACTTAAATGGATTCCGATGGGTCCCATGACTCCCAAAAATTCCCATTGGCAACGCCACTGATGTTAACTGCACATATAAAACAATCATCTCTAATGATGATAGTTTGTGGTAAATTTCCACGTTGCCATAGTTAACAATAATTCGTTGTTCAATGTTAAGGATAGCAAACGCAAAATAGTAGTGGTGCTGTTTGTTTCAATATAAGAAGGATTCTAAAATTTAATTTTAGGTAGTTAAGTTTATATTCAGTATTTAATTTGATATCGGTGAATAGCGATATTTTTTTTTCGGTTCATTTTCATTTATAAACAAATTTAAATTACCCCAAATCTAAGTATACATATATGTATCTATGTATACAAGTATGTACATATGTTTGTATGTATATATGTATTCATATTTAAGTATGTATATTTAATATATTCTTTATCAAGGCTCTTCAGAAAATATTGAAGTCTGAGAGTGCTCAAGGTGCTAAAAAGTTGTAAACCCTTGTTCTAGACAAATGTTTGCCATTCAATCGAAATACCTGCTTTCGTATTTTACATTCAAATATCTTCTACTCAAAATGAAATTCATTTTGAAGCCGGAATTTCAACGGATCTTTGGCTTTAAATGATTTTTGTTCATACATTGATTGTCCAACTCATCAGAAGGTTGGCTTTCTATGTTCATTGCTTTTAGACCAATTCGAATTAAAAAAATAAAATAAAATCGCCGACCTGTATTTCCCGGAAACCTGAAGTACCTTTGTACCGAATTTCGCGACTGTTCGGAGCTTCGATTTTCAGCTACAGACGACACTGACACACACCAGTGGCGTCGGCATGAGAGGGATTTGAGGGTCACAACCCCCTACCAGAAATCTATTGGAATCCATTGAAGTTCGGAGAAGTGATATTTGGAGAAATGGGAAATAAAATATTTGGTTAGAACCTCCTTTCAAAAAATTTTTTTTGATGACGCACACAGACATATTTTATTATGCAAGATTAGATGTTAGAATGTGGCCTGGCACTTCAAATAATTCTTCGTGTTAAACATATGATGTCATAAAGGCAGCTTACATAATTCTATTTTTAAAGCTTGGTAACTGGTAATTTTTAATTTGCAAGTAAACGACTTAAAGAGAGTTGTCAAGCATGGTAAATAGTTTTGAAACACGCCCGTCAAAATCTATTTTTGATGGGGAAGTCAGCACGTAAAGGGTGTTATTTGTCTCAAAATGTTTATACGATTTGAGTGTTCTCATTTGCCAACCTGAGAATATATATGTATATATATTTTAGAACTGTACTGTTTATCAGTTTACTCTCAGTCCATAAAAATATATTATTCCAGTGACTTTTGCATGTTTTCTTCAACGTATTTATCTTGCAAATTTGGCATGAGATAGCATACAAAGATATAGAGTCAAATACATTCGAAGAAACATGCGATGTTATAACAATATAGTATAATACGCTACAGGGTTACCAGGAAAGCTCTTAAGCACCCAAATATTCAATAACTTTGTAATGAAAAGTCTATGAGTGTACACGTTAGGTCTATAGTAGGATTCTCATAACATTTTTCGTAAAAGCTAATACATTTCTTAAAAATCTGAGGCATTTTGTAAAAAAACGGGACATGTTAAAAATTAAGAAAACCAAACATAAATGTATTATATATTATATGTTGCACTTTAAAATAAGATATTGGTATAAAAATATATACATTAATTAACATAAATTTCATTCTAAAAAATAATTTTTGTTTGATATACTTATTATTATCATAGATATACTATAATATCATAGATATACTTAATTAGAAAATTTGTACTTTTAAAAACTATATACAATAGGCAATTTTATATTTCAGATTCATCAAAATATGTATTAGATTTATGGACCTATTCAAAAACTTTTTTTTCCTGATATTTCGACATAAGAAAAAATTGAGCTACGCATATAAGCCCAAATAACACAATAATGCAGCATACGGTTGTTTCTAGGATACGCTGGATCCCATTCGTCAGTTCATGAGACCCAACAAACCCCAAGTCCAAAAGAGGAATGGGCGCAAACATAAGAAATAGACCTCCTTTTGGACTTCGAGTTTGTTGGCTGTCTTGCATTGACGAAGGGAATCCAGCGTATCCTCGAAACAGCTGTATGCTGCATTATTGTGTTATTTGTGCATATATACGTTGCTAAAATTTCTCTCATCTTTTGCACAAAGTGTAGTTTACTTATTTCGACGTAGCACAAAAGAAATCTTAAAATGGGTGTTTGCAATAGTTAAAGCTTTCATTGTCTCAATTTTAAGTTTGTTTTTTAATCTGTCCACAGGGAATTTATTAATGAAAAAATACATTCAATAGCAGCATTTAATCCTGGTAATGTCAAACAAAACCTATCTAGGCATTTCAGGTTCCTTAACGTTTATGTCCTTACAATTTGCCCCCACACTTACAATTTGCTATTACAATCTGCACAACCACCACACTTACAATTTGCTTTCACAATATTTTTTCACACATGCAAGCGGCCGTACCGTGCTGAAAACACCGGTTCTCGATAGATCACCGTAGTCAAGCAGCATCGGGCGCGGTTAGTACTTGGGTGGGTGATCACCTGGGAACACCGCGTGCTGTTGGTATATTTTGGGTGCGGTAGCCCGGTGGTTTGCGCGCTGGATTTGCACGCTGCCACAACTGCCGCCGTGTTCATGCGGAATACGATCACGTTAAACATGTGGGTCCGTAAGCCCTTCCGAGAGGTTGGTGGTAGGGGAAGGAGGGTACGGTCCCTGTGGATGCCTCCCCCACTGGGTTCCGGTCTAAATTGGGTGGCACTTTCCGGCCGTCCAAACAGTTACCTTACACCTTTTTGGTAGGTCGGACGGTCTGGGTCTCAACAACAACACATGCAAGCGAAGGGCGCGGTAGCCCAGTGGTTAGCGCGCTGGACTTGCACTCGGTAGGCCCAGGTTCGATTCCAGCCGCTGCCACAACTACCGCCGTGTTCATGCGGAGTACGATCACGTTGAACATGTGGGTCCGTAAGCCCTTCCGAGAGGTTGGTGGTAGGGGAAGGAGGGTACGGTCCCTGTGGATGCCTCCTCCATTGGGTTCCGGTCTAAATTGGGTGGCACTTCCCGGCCGTCCAAAACAGTTACCTTACACCTTTCTGGTAGATCGGACGGTCTGAGTCTCAACAACAACAACACATGCAAGCGAGGGCGCGCTAGTCCAGTTGTTAGCGCGCGGGAATTGAACTCAGTAGGCCTGGGTTCGATTCCAGCCACTGCCAAAACTGCCGCCGTGTTCACGCGGAGTACGATCACGTTAAACATGTGGGTCCGTAAGTCCTTCAGAGAGGTTGATGGTTGGGGAAGGAGGGTACGGTCTCTGTGGATGCCTCCCCCACTGGGTTCCGGTCTAAATTGGGTGGCACTTTTTTTCTGGAAGGACACTTAAAATGCGGGACATTTGGAATAAATTCGGGACACCGAATTTATTCCATTTAGTTCATTAGGATAGTCCCATTTTCTGTAAAAAAATAAATAAATAAATAAATAAATGGGGTTGTTCTGGGAAGATCACGGAATGAATGGGAACCGTAATCTGGAGCAAAGTGACCATGACCGGCCAAACAAAAGGGATTGCAGCGCCTATGGTGGATAATTTAATAGGTTAGATTTAGAGTCACGAAATTGGCAACAAAACGAAATAGACAAAAAAGCCAATTGCAAAACTTTAGAACATAGCGCTGTCTAATTAGTAAGGATCGGTACAAAGAACGAACGAAACGTGTAATCGGAAGAAAATAAGTGCATGTTAAAAAGTTGTATCGTCAAGACCTGGAACACGACAACACCTACAAGTTTTTGTCAAAGTAATATTTTATCGTGTATTCAAATATGTATTGTAGCTTACTGAGAGCATCTTGAACAGGCTCTATATTAGATTCCTAATAATATACGTGTTATTTATTATGCAATTCCTGAATATGACAGATATAGCTCAATAGCCATATCAGGACAAATAAATGCCTTCTATAATAGTATTAATATCGATTTCTACTTATGAGACAACGTTCCGCAACGTTGTAATTGATTATTCAGATGCGAAGTTCCTTATCCTAACTTCTTAAACTCTCCGCTAGTGGCGCTGTAATAATTTTTATTCGATGAGACATCGTCACTTTACAATGTATAAACCTAATGTCTACACTCATTGACCTTCCCTTGCAAAATTATTGGAGTGCTTTAGGATTTTCCTAGGAATTCTATATACTCGAGGTTAACGTGAATCCGCTGTGGAAGCCACGGATTAATTACTCAGCTTTGTCTTCATACGCCCATTATGCATACTATTGACTAAATGATTTCCATAGCTGCAAAATTAATTTTGAATATCAATTTAGAATACACTTTTTACTGAAATATGACCAGACCATGAATATAATTTCGAGTTAAATTATAGGAATTCGTCAATTTTAAATCAAACTATTAATTTAACACAGCAAAATTTTATTTTTAAACTATCAATAGCATTTATATACTATAAACTATATAACTTAGCTGTATGGTTTACAGTTTTTTTCAGTACTTCTATACAGTTAAAGTTAGCTTTGCAGAAAGTATTAAAGTATAATTCTAGTAAAACTTAATAAAATTGGATAATTGTAGCTACCACTTTTCCTATGAAACAGCACCGAATAAAATCTGTAATAAAAAGAGCCAAGCAGACAATATACAAGATTACTTCTAGTAAATCTTAATAAAATTTGATAATTGCAGGTACCACTTTTCCTATAAAACAGCACCGAATAAAATCTGTAATAAAAAGAACCAAGCAGAAAATATACAAGATTACTTCTAGTAACTCTTAATAAAATATGATAATTGTAGCTACCACTTTTCTTATAAAACAGCACCGAATAAAATCTCTAATAAAAGATCGAAGCGACACCCATTTCAAGATGAAGCCTCCATTAAACCCATTAGGTAAATCTCTATTCTAAGGCATTAGGTTGTCAGTAGATGTGTATTGGTCCTAGCAGCAATCAGCGGAAGTGTTCTTAATTTTAGGGGTCTCAAAATACTCCTAAAAGTAGTGGGTAATGGTCGATTTAGGGGGGAAAAGTACGGCTGAACGTATACATGATATCAAATGTATGTTTTGTGTGATCTTCGGTTAATTTATTTTCATTCATAAATTACGAATAGTTTTCCGAATGGGAATGACCATCTATACCGCTTGAAATAGATCTGGAATAAGATGATTTATCACTCCATGTCATTTGCCTTTATGTAAGCGGTTTAATAGATAGGCGATTGATGGGATTGTATTATTTTTAGAATTTACCTACATTACAAATTATGCATCCAGCTGTTCTGTAAGAAAAAAAAAACACCTGTCTTGTAGGAAATATATATTCAGTTGTCCTGTAGCAAACATAAATCTAGACGTCCTGTAAGAAACATAAATCCAGATGTCCTATAACAAACATAACTCCAGATATTCTATCAGAAACATTAATCCAGATGTCTTATGAGAAACAGAAATCCAGCTGTCTTATGAGAAACAGAAATCCAGCTGTCTTATGAGAAACAGAAATCCAGCTCTTTTGTAGAAAACGAATATTTAGCTGTCCTATAAGAAATAAAAATCCAGCTATCACGAAAAACAAACAAACATAGATCTAGCTGTCCTGTAAGAAACAGGAATTCAGATGCCCTGTAGAAAACAGAAATACAGTCGTCCTGTTCGAGGTCATCATCCAGCTACTTTGTAACAGGAATTTAAAGGGAAAACTTCGGTCGATGTTTGCATTTCTTTGATTCGATAGAATTATTTTATGCTATATTGTTCTTTTAATGCACACTAGGATAACCTTGAACGGGACCTGCAGTTTAACGTAGATTCCGATATACGAGGACGTATATACAGGGTGTATATAAATTGATGGTCAGAACTGTAAGGGGTTATAGAACTCACCAAAACAAACAACTTTTGCGATACAATGTGGAGTCGGAAAGCAACCGACGAGCCGCGAGAGGGCGCTTTCTCTGGGAGTGGATGAAACGTCTCGTCAAAATGGAGTGAAGTGAAGACGAATAATGGAAATTTATTGACAAAATGTTTGGAACAAATGCTCAAATGAACGACCACCAACTGCAAGACAGGAGTCAGCGGCGACAGAGTGAATGGCGTACACTTTGGAAGATTCCCAGCATTTTACGAACGTCTGTAGTTGCGACGCTAATTCGGGCTCTGGTGACTCGATGGGCGTCTCGTAAACGGCTCTTTTTAGCTGTCCTCAGAGGAAAAAATCCAGGCAGGACAGATCGGGACATCTGGTAGACCACGCGACTGAATCACCACGGCCAAGCCAACCCATCTGTTCTGAAAGGCAATGTCCAGATAGTTCCGCACAATCCTGGTGTAATGTGTTAGCGCTCCGTCGTGCTGGAACCACGTAATCACTCGATGATTTACTGGTACAACACGTAGTAAATCTGACAGCATCTGCTGGAGAAAGGTGGGGTACTTCTGTCCGTCTAGAGCCTAGGCGGTCTGGTAACAGTTACGGGCCAATTAATTGGTCATGGCTAATCTTTGCCCACGCATTCACGGAGAACCTTTGCTGGTGACATCTGGAACGTGTAGCATACGGATTTACTGTGTTTTCCATTTTGAGGCGACGTTTCATCCACTCCAGAGAAAGCGCCCTTTCGCGGCTCGCCGGTTGCTTCCGACCCCACATTGTATTGTGAAAGTTGTTTGGTTTGGTGAGTTCTATAACTCCTTACAGTTCTGATGATTAGTTTATATACACCCTGTACACACAAATCTCTTCATCCGTATTTGGAATTTAAAACCAGCTACCGTGAATAGTCAAAAGAATGAATCGATTGGACACATGGGTGGTGGTGTGTATGTGCATGTGTGTGTGTGTGTGTGAGGGTTACAGCTCGCGCCATGTCTTACATGGTTAGATTGTCTGTGATACTAGTAAATCCATTTTCAAGAATTAGCTTGGCTCTAAAATCTTCGTGTTTATTAAAAGAAAACAATTGACTTTTCTGAACTTTTACTTTTCAGTAATGATAATATTTTAGTCCGCAGTGGGTATAGTTTTTTTTAATTAGTAAATATAACCGGAAAAGGG
The DNA here is from genome assembly GCA_951213105.1 of Amaurobius ferox. Classification (NCBI taxonomy): domain Eukaryota; kingdom Metazoa; phylum Arthropoda; class Arachnida; order Araneae; family Amaurobiidae; genus Amaurobius; species Amaurobius ferox. The sequence goes on from OX578139.1 coordinate 107,187,140, forward strand.
TATTAACATATTTAAAACATCAAAATAGCCATTTCTCTCGGAAATTCAATGAAGCTGCAATAGAAAATTTCAAAGTACAAATAAACTTTTTAGACATTTCCCAAAATTATAAATACATAATTTATCCATATCCTGGACTTTCCGCAAAAGGTAAGTCACACCCGTGGTTAAACCGTTTTGTACTTAGGCCGTCAGGTCCACTGGGGTCGGGTTTGAAACCTGGGCATGTACGCTGATAGTTGTATGAAATCCGTTTTAAATTGTTACTGTCGTTTTCATAAAAAGACTGTAGAGCGCAAAAATAATTCATATCAACCCAATCCGAGAGTTGCCAACTAAATCATGAATTATTTAGAATTTTGTTTTGCTACATGACAGTTAGGATTCTTTATGCACTAGGACAGTTAGGATTTTTTGTCTACATGATAGCTGGGAGCATAATTTTTCAGTGTAGAGTGAATATACATACCCTTTGATAAAGTAGACGCTCGTACCCACAGTACATTCGAGAATAATGGGATTGGGTATGAGAGTGTCACTTCGTGTTATATGCAAATGATAGGGTTGCTAGGTCTTTTACTACCGGAAGGACAGTTCTACAAATACAAGTACATGTCCCATGTCCTACATTTGTGCTTAAATGTGCTACATTTACATATTGAAATTATAAAAAATGAAAATGTGTAATCTCAATAATTATCTATACTCTTGTTTGTAAAAATTGCAGCACCATGAAGGAATAATCAGAATTAAGTAAAATTTATTCCATAAACGACTTGTATTGATACAAATAAACGATTAAATTTACAAATCAAACAAACAACATTACATGTCGAAAGTCAGTATTTGGTGCAGCCACCACTCGCTGCAATAAGTGCTCCTATACGACGTGGCATCGAATCAAACAGAGTTTGAATTTGTACCCGAGGAAGAGCATTCCAGATTGCTTTTATCCGAACCCAAAGATCAGCTGCACTAGCTACGGGATTAGCGTTACGAGCGAAATGTCGACCGACGAAATCCCAGACATGTTCAATAGACGACATATCCGGTGAATAGGTAGTCCGAGGAAGAAGCTGTATCTGTTGTGCTGAAGTCTTGAACATTCCTAGCAACGTGTGGACGAGCATTGTTCTGTTGAAATACAGCTTCAGGAATGAGTTGAAGGACCTTCAATTCTTAGCAGCTGAGATCGTCCAAGATATCCAATGGCGCCTCAGATCATCACGCCTGGCATTCGTCCAGTATGACGTTGGATAACGCACTCCGGAAGGTGACGTTCACCGCTTTAACATTTAACGTGGATGCGGCTATCGCTGTACCCCAAATTGAATCAGGATTCATCGGAAAAGACGACTTGTTGCCAATCAGCACGCCAGTGTATATGTTGATGAGCACATTGTAGCCGTCGGCGTCCATGGTTTTGCGTCAGGGAAATCCTGTACAAAGGAATTATTGCACGCAGTCGACGATGCAGCAGACGCCGACGAATTGTTGGAGCAGACAATGACACACCTGTAGCAGTGCTCCAACGTTCTGCCAACTGTCGAGATGAAGCTGTACTGTCCATCACTGCCATGTGGATGAGGTGTTTATCCTCCCTTGCTGACGTAACATTTCGTCGGCCAATACCAGATGTGCGACTCGACTGGTTGGTTCTCTTCAGTCCACTGTTTCTACACTCGCATCACTGTCGTAGCATTGTTCTCGCTCCATACGAGCTGCTATTGCACGACAAGAAAAACCCCCTTCACGAAGGCTGATCATTCGTCTCCGTTCAAAGTTCGCAACTTGCTTATATGGCGCCGCTGTCGTTGTAGTGACATAGTGACTTATCATGAAATTTTTACAGCTGGTAGACAACCATAGACTATTTTCAACGTCTTTATTTATACTATAACTCTCTATTTACACGGCTAAAACAGCAGTTTAGAGGACGCTCTTAAGTCCACGCATGCGCGGTGACTCTGAAATTCTAATCATTTTCACAGCACACTCTAATTTGCTGTAAGTTTCATCTCAATCGTGTGATTTCTTCATGGTTTTGCAATTTGTACAAACATGAGTTTATATTTCGTTAAAACATAGAGAAAGGACATATCTCCTAGAATGATGGTCAAATACTTATTTCTTAAAATTTCGTTTGTCGTGTTATTGTTATTTTAAATTATTGAATTATCGCTATCGTAGGTTCAACAGATTTAAATTAAGAAACTTGTACACGTGCTATAATTCTGTGAATCTTTACATATTTACATACATTCAGTCTGAGCTCTGATGTTAGTTGTATGGTAGAACTTGGTGTCTTGGTCTCCATAGAAGTTCGCGAAATTGTCAAATATAGAAAGTTTCTATTACAAATATCTGCTATTCCGCGCAGAAGATAGCTAAAAATCTCGAAATTGATTCACGGACGTTGGCATCTGCCATGGAAGTTCAATTCTAACTTTGGGAATGCTCCTATAGGGGGGATTTACGAGTATCAATTCTGGACAGGCGTAGCCAGAATTTCGAATAGCAGGGATGATCAAATGGAGGAGATGTGTCATTGAAGAAACACCTTTTTATCAGGCTTACTTTACTCTTGTTAAAGATCCGAACTTTTTAAGCTATTGGACGTATAGGGTGAACATTTGAAATCGGCCAACAATGGGCGTTATAATAAAAATTTGCTCATAAAATGTTGCTGTCGACTAAAAACAGAGCTTTTATTAGTAGTTTACTAATAAAAGCTCTGTTTTATTAGTAAACATAGCTTTTATTAGTAAAAGCCCTGTCAAAAACTCGAATATCCTACAGAAGATAACGTTTGTGATTTGTAACTGACAAGTACTGCCTTTGACCGCTAGTTGGCATTAAATTCAAATCTGCTTAAAGTCCGGGACTCTAATTCTATTCAGATTAACTCTGTTCAAGATTCAGATAAACATAGTTTGTACCTAAAAGATCTTAATATGTAAGTGCTACTTTATGTTTAAAAAAGTTTTACCATTACTAAAAATAACATTTAATTCCAGCTATCAGACAGTGATATCTGGGAAAATGGAAAGCGTGGGGACAGAAGCATACCTTTAGGGTGCAATATCCATTAAGACCATTAAGTAAATAATTATTGAGACGGTAAATGGTGTTGTGGATAGAAAAGCAGTTTTTCAGTTCAAGCAGTCACAAATGCTTCTAAAATAGCTTTTAATGACTCCATTCTAGAAAGAAAAAATTATAAAATGCATTACGTATCAAGTTAGTTCTGGGGTTTCAAACCACTTTACCTTCGTTTGTAAACATTAATAGGAAATTAGCATAAATGCTTCTAATTCTTTTTTGTCTTTGTTTGCATTAAGTAAATGTCAAATAAGGTAATGATAATAATGAAGAAAGTACGTTTTATTTAAAATAGCACGTTTTACGCCAAGTGATTAGAAGTGGTCAAAACTGCAGATAGATAGCGTTGTTAACGCACTCTTGAATAGTCGATGTTCAGCTGTTTTTGTCCTATAACAGGGCATCTATTTTTTCAGGATTGGGTATAAATAGAGTTTAGATGATGATGAATATGGATTCGGCATCACATTCCAGAGGGAGGGGTGAGGTAGTTTACTAAATAGTTCAACTACCGATATTTTCCCAATTTTGATTAAAAAAATTTTAATTTTCTATGAAACATCTACTTCTTAGAATTAACTATAGATGGAGCTTAGGTGATGGAGGATATCGATTTAACATTAGGTTTTTGAGAGGGTTAGAGGATTCATCAAGGATTTCAATTTCCGGTTAAATATTTTCCTTGCAACATCAATTTTTATAGAATCGACTATTTATAGAACTTAGATGATGATTGATATGGATGCAGCAGTAAATTTTAGTGAGTGTAGGGATCTCACTATATATTTCCACATTTGGTCCACAAAAGTCAGCTCCGATTAAAAAATTTGCATTTTCCTTTGCAGCATATATTTCCTAGGTTTGGCTGTAGATATAGCTTAAATGATGACTAATATGGAATTTCGGAGAGGATTCACCAAGTGTTTCCCCTTCCGGTTTTGGAGGTGTTATTTCCCAGATATTTCCCAGTTTTTCCGAAAATTTGCATGACTGTGCAAAATAAGTGTGAGAAAGATAATAAAAATTCTTAATAGTACCGTCATAAATGAAGTGTACTTACCATCATATAAAAGCCCCTCCAACAATTTCTTGTATTTTATGCATTCACTAAAAGCTGTGCGATTTAGTCAATTTTGCAAAGTAAATATTTTTTACCATCTTCATAATTATTTCTCCTTCAATCCGTAACTATGGGACATCAAACACGCGTATGGTTATCAAGCAGTAAAAAGAAATGGGCCCAGAGTGTAATTATTTTGAATGGTGAAATCTCCACGAATTCATTCACCAGAGTTTTTATTCCAGGGCATTAACATTTTATTGTGTGTTGTCTGGGGAGGCAATATCTTCGGAAGAGTCCTTAATTTTAGTGGTCTCGGAATGTCACTCAAGAGAACCTTTAACGGTTCTTTCACTGAGTGGGAGAACTGCTGTAAAAAGCTTTATGATATCAAACGTAAGGAAGCCTATACCTTTTTTGCATTTTTTTTCTCGCCATTTACGCACTCTTATAGGTTGATGCAAAATTAAATTTAATAGAAATCGTTAGTTGTTGAAACAACTTATTCTTTTCTTTCATTTCATTATTGTAATGAGTGAGAATATTTCGAGTGTTTGGTTATACCTGACTTTTCCGTACATCGCCCTCACAGCAAAGATCGTCACATGTGTGACAGTGACGTTGTAGTCACTTGACACCTGGGTCACAATGTGACATGATATTTGTGACTTCTATGCGACGTTACGTATTAGTAACTTTGTAACTTCATTGTGACTATATTCTGTGACGTTTCCATAATTTAATTAACACGTAACAATGTGACGACATTATAATGGCAACTACAATGTGACGTCACAAACGACCATGAAAATGACCAAAATGACTTCGCTGTGACCTTAATATGACATTGCCGAGACGTACTGCTACGTCCTGTGACGTAAATCTTACGGCACTGTGAAAAAAAATGCTGTTAGGGTTAATATGCAATAATGTTCAGTTTGACTTGTATTAAGTATTGTAGTAGGTCAATAAAGCCAACAAAATAGATGCATCAGGTTAATTTGTGTTAAAACATGCCATTTTAATGCCCTTTACAGTATAACGCAGTTCAAACTTTTATAATCCAATATTGACTATACAATTATTATTATTTGGGTAATTATCATTGCTACTTCGTAAAAAATAATGTTATGGAAATTGTAAATTTCGAATAATTCATGTTTTAATCATGCGAATTGTAAACAAAAGTCTTTTTAGTTGTTGTATATTACATAATGTATTTACACATAAGATGCTGATCCGGTGGTCGAGCGGTCAGGGGCATGTGTTTCTATCTGATCGCTGGATTGCCGGGTTGTGGGTTCGAATCCCGCCAGCGGGCATGGATGTTGTGTTGTCGAGGCAAAGTCAGACTTCCGCCCTTGAGGTGCTTCAATAAAAATCTGAAACTGCAGATTCTCGCCCCTTTGCCGTGGGACCAGGGGTCTAGTGGACTACTCCACTGGTGTTAATTTATCAACAATAATGTAAATTTATTTCTTTTTAATAGTATTTACAAAGTATTTACTCCTTTGAAAATTGTGAGCATATTTAATTTTCTTTATTCGATTAAAAACGTGTAATGTATTGCAATTGTATCTTAGCGTTCTGTAAATAAAGTAATTTGCTTTCAAACGAAAAGGGTATTAAGGATACTAGTATAGAAGTTTTAAATGGCTATTTCTATAATGTTTTAAACATACTTATTATTTCCACTACAATACATGGTAATTCATAGGAAAAGTATTGGAATTGTGTCGAAAATTGCAGGTCAAGTTTTCGACGGATCGTTTCGAGGACTCTAGAATCAGTTTTTTTTTTTTTTTTTTTAGCGTGCCTTGTGTGTATATGTCTGTGTGTCTATCTGTGCAATCTATGTATTCACTCTAGTTGAAAAAATAATTGGCCAAATCTCTTAAAATTTGGTAGATAAGTCACTCGTGGATAATCCTGGTGCTGATTCGATTTTGGTACGGTTCGAATAAAAAAGAACTTACCTTATTTTGAGAAATGGCCAGCAAAAATTATATCTATTCAATTTAGCTGAAAAACTCATATACGAATTTTTACAAAATTTGGTAGATAAGTCACTTGTTTGTTACTTTGGTGCTGATTAGACTTAGTATGACTCAGAAAAGAAAGAACTTGCCCTTTTTCCGAAATGGCAAGCAAAAATCGTTGAAATCTAATATAAAAGACTACGTGTGCTCAAATATAAGTTAAATGCTTGTTTCATACGTCATTTTTGATGACGTAAAGAATAAAATCAACCTCATAACTCTTTCATATGGTGGCCTTTGAAAATAAATATGTCCAGTTGCTAAATGAAACGAAAATTAAATTAAAAGTGCAAATTCAGTGTAATTTCAAATAATTATCCGCGTTATTTTGTGCAATTGAACTCAATTTAAAGAATGGTGAAAAAAGAAAAAAATGAATTTGAGTCTGTAGGTAAAGTCGTGCGCTGCCCTCATCAGATTTTTATGAGGTTTTTTACGATTTAAAAAATATGGAAGAAATGAGGGTTGCTCCTGGTCCTAACTCCTTCAAAATTATTAGGACCGACTCTAAAGATTGAAATAATCAGTCTAAATTTCTGTCGTTTTCCTCAATTTTTTCTAGCGATATCGTTCCTTTGACAGAAGTAGGGAATAGTAGGGGGTACTGGCTCACGCGGTGGTATACTTTAACATGGGGAAATTGCGGTGCTAGTTCTCCCATGTTAAAGCATAGGCGCACCTCATGAGCAGGGGTGGAGCTTCCACCAGCACGTGACTTTCCATGAAGTCAGTCAAAGGTTAGGTGGATCAGATGATTTTTTTTTCTTTTTCTTTTTTTTAAGTGTTAATGTTTTATAAATTTTAAGAATGTGTCACTTTTAGCGTTTTTTCACAAAAAGTTTCAAAAACGTTAAAAAACAACAAAAATGTACGTTTTTAAAATAAATTGTGGTTTTTAGATTGTTTGAATTCTCTATGGGAAATAACATGGGTTTTCACACTTTTGTGTATTTTTTGTAAAAAAAAATGTGCGTTTTTGCAAAAGTGTTACCAAAAAGGCGTTTTTTGAAAAATGTGACATTTTGCGATTTTTTTTCAAAATGCCGTTTTCTCTATGGGAATTAACATAGGTTTTCGCACTTTTACATTTTTTTTTAAAAAATGTGCGTTTTTGCAAAAGTGTTACCAAAAATGCGTTTTTTGAAAAATGTGACATTTTGCGATTTTTTTCAAAAACACACTTTTTACTTGTAAAAACTAACAAAAACATGTTTTTAAAGTAGCAGAATCGCGTGAATTGATGTTTTAAAGCAGCAGAATCGCGTGAATCGGGTGTATGGGAATCTCGAGAATCTCGGGGGTTTAAGGGGTGTGCTTCCCCAATCCTTTCGGTCTTGGATTTTAAAAAATTTAAACATAAATATTTTTAAATAATATCAGATACCTGTTTTCAACAATCTAAATGGGGTAATGTCTCTTTCATACATTAGATGTTGTTAAAAATATATATATTTTTTTAAATTGTGGTCCCACCTCCACCCGGTGTATAGGATACACCGCCACAATTCAATCTAGCATGGTCTGGTCATTTAAATTTGATAATGACCGTATGCTAGGCTCTTGATACCCAAGGTCCGTAGAATATCTTATATATAAGGTTGTCTCGTTCGGGGAAAAAGTTGTCCCGGGAAGGAAGGACGAGTGACGTCACTGCTAGACCCATTCTCTGACAGAGGCGAGAAGAACTATTGAGAAACGTTGATCGGAAACTATTTAAATATTTATCTAATAGTAACGGTGTGCAAGCAATATAGAATAAAATAAAACAGTACATGCATAGTAATGTGAAGTTTATGAAAATAAATTCGTACATATGAAAAGAAATAGCAATTTTTTTATGAGAGTGGAAGCCATTAAAATTTTAACATAAGTGAAGTTTATACAAAGATTACTGAATGCTATGTTGAAAGATAATTGAATGAGCAAAATTTATGTATAAAAAAATAGTGAATGATCAGAGAAGAGACAATAGGTGTTAGGTGTGTTATGTGAATCGGTTTGAGAAGGATATAAATATATATTTCTAATCTAAATGTGGCAAATCAGTCATCATTTAAATATTGACTGTATTCCGAAGTTTACAGGCATGAATAACGCAGTATAAATTAGAATAAATATTATTTCCAGGCAATGAATGCATAGCTTTTGTCTAGTTCAAAAATTTTACATGTTTTAGAAAAAATATATCGTCTGGATTTGAGAGAAGGTCAGGAAACTTTCAAAATCATCTGAAGAAAAAACAGTAATTGATTTAAATTTGAAAACACATATTTTATCAAATTATTGCAATAATAATTATTAGTCACGTCAAATGTAGTTTGTTAAGATATTTTTTGTTAGTAAATTTGTTAATAAAGTTTTTGCTAAGGCATTTATATCTTGATTCGTCAAATTGAAGGACTTCATCATGAGTAAGACGGAGTAGTTTCGATTCAATAAAAATGGTTTTTGTTCAAAAAAGTTATATTCATAAGTTAAAAGAAACAAGTGTAATTTTATGGATAATTTTGTAAAAACAAAATAAATTTATAGTCGCATTAAAATGATACATTTACCCCTATTTATTTTAAAGCAAACGGTGAATGGAATCTTTTTAGTTTGAAGCTCCTTCCCCATAAATATTGGATAAATTTCGGAGAAAAAAAATTCGTCGTCGAATAAAATGATAAAAATAGCCTTTGTTTCTTTTAGCATAAAATTCTGGATGATACTCCCTAACCCCCCCCCCCCCCCCCCCCCTTTTATTTTCCACGATTTTCTGTCGCATTTTAAAGTGCTGATTGACTGAATTCTACGGTAATATCTATACCATAAAAGAAATTAAATGAATTCACAAAAACTTCAAATAAACAAAATTAAACAGCAGATGTATATCATTAAATATATAGAAACGGGGTTTTCTTTAAGCATATAAAATGAAAATATTAATTACATGCATTGTGCATGCAATGATACAATCTAAATATTTTAAAATCAAATCGATGACATTTTTCAGAAAATTATAAAGTTCAAATATTTTTTGTATAGGAACTATTAGGAACGGAATGGTACGCTTACTCGATAGAATAAGTGCCATAGCATTTATATGCAGGAAATTTTAAATCACCAATTTTTAAAGAAATAGAAATTTAATTGCAAATTGATAAAGAGAGTATGGAGAGTTTTATAGCAATAAATATTATTTAATTCTATTTTTACATATTTCTCATCAGTTGTATCCTATTTCAAACCTTTAATAGAAAATACAGACAGTAAAGTGCACAGTCTCTATTTAATGAATTTGAATGAAAATATTAATAAAGATTATCAATTTACACATGAAATATGTAAATTTTGTGTAAAAAAGAAGATGAATGTATTTGTTATACGAAATCACCCGGAAAATCATATCCTTGTCTTAATATATAATTTGTCAAACGGCTGTTTTTGACTTCTTCATCCGTTAATTACAGAAATTTAATTCGTTTTGAATTCAAATTTGAGTTCATTTGTCATATTTCAGTATTATCACATTATTTTAGGAAACATTTCATGTATCTCGTTGATGTTTAAAGCAAGGCATTTTTAAACAAAACCGTGCTGTTTTCCAACGTTTTTCAAGGAAGCGCCGCTTGTCAACAGAGCGGAAGGTCTAGCAGTGACGTCACAGCTCGCCCAGAAATGGTACCATGGGGGGAATAGCGAACGAGACAACCTGTTAATTCTATTAACCTTGCTTGATACCATCCTTTAAGATATGTCGCTTATCATCATAGGGGGATAGCCCCATTTTAATTTGCTTCACAGTATACATCTGATGGTCTTTACTTGCAATTTTAAATTGTTCCACTCTATTATATCTTCGCTTTGTTAGGCAATTATAATAATCTTCATGATGGATGTGTTTTTTTACAACATTCTTATTAACACCTTTAGCAGTCTTTTTATCCGTGAAGGGTGTTTTTAGGCTATACATTTTCGATCTTAGGCCTACAAATTCCACGGCAGGAGTTCCATTCAACTCGTCTTTCATTTTTCCAATCCTTTTTTTATTCTTATTGGAATGGAGTGGATGTGTTGGAGGATAATCCGAAAAGTCAAAATAGTCTTCATAACTTTCAAAATCTTTGTAAATATCCTCTGTTTCAATTTCATAGCACAGGGAATCGGTGTCTGTGAAAAGCAATTCGGCTCGGCTTCCATACATCTTCTTAATAAAATCATAATGAAACTCATACATAAGTGTTTTACTCAAGTCCAGTACTGAAAAACCTGCATAGATGGGTCTATTCAGTTTCAAACGAGTCTTATGCATATGAACTGCTACCAGATCTTCATTAAATATTTTGAAGGAGTGTAAGGCTGGTGATGCAAGTAATTTTTTCAGTCTCTTCTCAGTCTGTACTAGCTTAACATCCATTCTTTTTCTCAAATTTTCCATAGTTTTTCCAAACACTGCGTTATTCATAAGTTTGAACAGATCTTTTTCAAAGGAATTTTTTGCTTTCATTCTCTTCTCAGTGTTAAATTGTACATAGGGCTTCAACCAGGGGTCTTGCTTAAAAGTTAATACTCGATGGATTTTCACAAGTTTCATCCCTAGCTTCATATACTGCTTTAAATTTCTATAATGCAGAACATATTTAACCTTATGATTCAAATTAGGTGTTAATTTGATCTGGTCCTTGCATATTTTCAAATTCATTTCTTCAGATAAATTCCGGCTATACTCCGAAATCAGAGATGGGGTGATATGAACTCTTTCGGGTGCTAGAGGATAATCATTATGCTTATCATGCAAATCATGGGGATAGTCTATAACCGCTTCGATAATATATCCCACAGGTGAGTCATCTTCAACAGCAAGTGGATCAAAGTTCTGAATGTCTTGAGAATCAAGCCATCTAAAATCCGATACAGGGAGTGCTTGGCTTAGAGCCCACCCATACAGATTATTAGCATCCAGGTACATTATATATTTGCTAGGTTTCGTAGAATCAAAATGTTCCAAATACTTGTTATTGGCCTGACTAAGACGTTTACTAATAACACTAATACCACCTCTTATACCTTCTTCTAAAAATAAGTACATATCAGGGTCTGTAATCAGTTCTAATGATACTCCACTAGTCTTCAAGGCTGCATTCCAGGCAAGAGATGGTAATGTTAAACAGTGGGCAGCATCTATTCCATAATAATTCAATGTCAAATCACGGAAATTCTCAAAAATGTCCGCTAATAGAAGAATATCAGTTTTTATGTACAAGTCATGATACTCCCCCATATTCTTTATCTTTAAAGATGTCCAAACATGTTGAGCATAGGCATAGGCATCATCAGAGATCTCCTCTCGATTTAAATCATCAAAGAAGGCCTCTTTAGAGGGTAAGCTCGTTTCTTCAAACTTGATAGCACAATCCATATAAGAATAGGGGTAAACACCCTTTCTAGTCACTAAATCCACTTGATCACTTGTAAAATGTTCTTGGGTGATACGAAACTGATTGGATTCCAAACTAGAACTTAGTTTCTCAATAGAGGCAGGTAAGAATTGAAGAGAATCTATAAACTGTAAACTTCCTAGGCTGAATGTAATATATTGCTGCATATTGCTACTGATGCATTCAATCCTCTTTCCTTTAAATTCACCGATCCCCTGCATAATTAAATGTCCATCATACCCCTTTAAATTATGAAACACAACGGGTATGCGTCGTCTTATCTTGTAATTCAGATTACAATTAAGATGGGCTGGACCTCTGTACTTGGAAGTTAAGTGGCAATGGTCTCTCACACGCTTTTCTCCTAAAGCCTTGTTACAAATATGGCAGAGAGTAGCATTTTCAAAGTTTTCACGATCTTCAGCAGTAAAATTCATTTTCATATTTTCTCTCAGTATTCTCTGAATCTCTTCTTCTTCCTAAATAAGGGCTTTCAAAAAATGATGAATCACATCTTCACCCCTATAGATAACAGGTCCTTTAAAAGTTTTTCCATCAGGCCCAATAATAATATAGGCAAAACCACTTCCTCTACTACTAGCATACTCACCTTTTTAAGGTTATAAATAGTTATATAGCATATGTAGATGATAATTATAAGTAATTTGAGGGTTTTAGCTAGTTTCTGGGTGAATTTGTTGATTTTTTATGATTTTTTAGGATTTTTTGTTCTATGAATCTCTGTAAAGTGATTTTTGCTGTAAAAATACGGGTTTCACGTTGAATGACTGTGTATTTGGATGTACGTTGGGGTTGAAGGTGAATGTTTTATTATGGATTCCGGTTGCTATGGGTTACGTTTAACGTGTGGAGAAGTGAGTGTTGGTGTCTCGGGGAGGGAGGGGGAGAGAGGAGTATATGATATTCGGGGTTTTTAGGTTTGCGCGTTACCGTATTGTTTAAGGATTGGAGGTTTTAAGGGGTCTCGCAAAGGGATTTTCTTTCATTATTTTATTAAAATCTATTATTTTATAAGATGTGAATGTATTTAATGTATCGATTACGATTATTTAAAAGGATATAATCGATTGCGATGTTGAACGAATTGTTTATTTTTTTTATCGGATGTGTGCATAATTACATTTGTGTGTTGCAAGTTTAACGGTAACTGTGATATAACTATCACGTGACCTTGGCGGAGGGATACACCAAGAACTCTTTAGAGATAACCTTGGGGTGACCTTGGCCTACGGATACACCAAGAACTATTTTTTATGAATGGGTGTAGGTGGTTTCAAGCAGCGATTTTATCATTTCTGTTGTAAGTTTCGTGCTGTTAAGAGGTGTTTGAAGTTGTTCTGCGAATATGTTTGCCTTAGAAAGTAATATCGGAGGTACTATTCCTACCGTTACTAACGTTCCTATGCTTAATACACCCTCTTTGAACAGGATTGGACATGTAAGTACTTGTTTTAATGTGATTTTATTCTCTCATTTTATTAAACTTTGTATTTTTATGATGCGTAACAACTTTTTAATGAGTGTTTTTATGAATTTAATGAAATGTCTTGGGGATCTTACATGAAATGTCTTGTATCTGGATATATTCTTTAATTCAGGAATTTTATTATTTCTAATGGGGGTAGTATAATGGATTAGCGATTACTTTATATACATTTTGAGACATGTATTACATTGTTACCGAGAATAACGTGTTTATACTAAAGTCTTGCATTTTATTTTTTTTTACAGGTGTGTCCTAGTTGTGCGAAGAGCTTCATGGCAAAACGAAGCTTAGTGCGCCATATGAGGATTCATGCTGGAAAGAAGGATTACATATGTGAATTGTGTAAGGCGGCTTTTGTAAGAAAAGATGATCTGATACGTCATGAGAAGATTCATGAGCGGCCAGTTCATGGCGATAAGCCTATGCGAGGCACTAAAAGAAAAAGATTAGATGCTCCGTGTATGAATAAAAAGAAGAAGAAAGCGACTAAGAAACCCTGCAAACAGGCTTTAAACGGTACTGTGACTGTTTATAAAATTGCTGGTCATGCTGAAAAAGATTTACTTACCTTTTTGGATTCTCATAGAATTGAGATAAAACAAGTAGTGCTAAAGGAAATTGCTTTGAAACGTAGTATTATATGGTACATAAATGTATGTTGCCGTTTTACTCGTTTCCGATCTGGAGGGGAACAGGAATACTGTATAAACTATTTCAGACGTTCTTGTATGAAAAACATTACAGAAGAAGATTTGGATTCTAATATGGATACTGCCTTTTCAAAAGTGTTAACATCGTTCGAAACCTATGAAGGCCGTGGTAGCGGTTGGGTCTTAGAGAGAATCGAGGAACTCATGATTGATGTTGGGACATATGATCCTCTGGCTGCTTCAAGCTATATCCCGCTACCTAAAGAACTATTAGCCAAGAAAGCTATTATTAATGTGGAAAATAGTGATCAGAAATGTTTTATGTGGTCCATCTTAGCAGAACTTTATCCAGTTTATAAGAATGCATCTCGTGTCAGCAAATATACCGAGCATGAATGCAAGTTGAATCTGGATGGAATCGAGTTTCCCACTCCTTTACACCAAGTTAAATTATTTGAGCGAAATAATAATAATGTGAGCCTGAATGTCTTTGGATATGAAGATAAGAAGGTGTTTCCGCTCTATATATCATCTAATAGACGAGAACAACACTGTAATTTACTGCTTATTAGTAATGATGAGCAGTCTCATTACTGTTGTATTAGAAGTATGAGCAGACTTTTATACAGTATAAGAAAACATAAAGAGAAGCAATATTTTTGTGACTACTGTTTACAGCGATTTTCATCTGAAGCTCGTTTAAAGAAGCATATTGAATTATGTAGCCAATATGGCCTACAGAGAGTGGAGTTTCCCAGTGACTATGACAAGATTTTGAAATTTCAAAGTATTTACATGCAAATGCGTGTACCATTTGTGGTATACGCAGACTTTGAGTCTTTTCTAATGAAAGTGGATATATGTGAGAATACCCCTTCTGTTTCACATGAGAGTATCTTATCTCATCATGTTCCTTGTGGTTTTGCCTATATTATTATTGGGCCTGATGGAAAAACTTTTAAAGGACCTGTTATCTATAGGGGTGAAGATGTGATTCATCATTTTTTGAAAGCCCTTATTCAGGAAGAAGAAGAGATTCAGAGAATACTGAGAGAAAATATGAAAATGAATTTTACTGCTGAAGATCGTGAAAACTTTGAAAATGCTACTCTCTGCCATATTTGTAACAAGGCTTTAGGAGAAAAGCGTGTGAGAGACCATTGCCACTTAACTTCCAAGTACAGAGGTCCAGCCCATCCTAATTGTAATCTGAATTACAAGATAAGACGACGCATACCCGTTGTGTTTCAAAATTTAAAGGGGTATGATGGACATTTAATTATGCAGGGGATCGGTGAATTTAAAGGAAAGAGGATTGAATGCATCAGTAGCAATATGCAGCAATATATTACATTCAGCCTAGGAAGTTTACAGTTTATAGATTCTCTTCAATTCTTACCTGCCTCTATTGAGAAACTAAGTTCTAGTTTGGAATCCAATCAGTTTCGTATCACCCAAGAACATTTTACAAGTGATCAAGTGGATTTAGTGACTAGAAAGGGTGTTTACCCCTATTCTTATATGGATTGTGCTATCAAGTTTGAAGAAACGAGCTTACCCTCTAAAGAGGCCTTCTTTGATGATTTAAATCGAGAGGAGATCTCTGATGATGCCTATGCCTATGCTCAACATGTTTGGACATCTTTAAAGATAAAGAATATGGGGGAGTATCATGACTTGTACATAAAAACTGATATTCTTCTATTAGCGGACATTTTTGAGAATTTCCGTGATTTGACATTGAATTATTATGGAATAAATGCTGCCCACTGTTTAACATTACCATCTCTTGCCTGGAATGCAGCCTTGAAGACTAGTGGAGTATCATTAGAACTGATTACAGACCCTGATATGTACTTATTTTTAGAAGAAGGTATAAGAGGTGGTATTAGTGTTATTAGTAAACGTCTTAGTCAGGCCAATAACAAGTATTTGGAACATTTTGATTCTACGAAACCTAGCAAATATATAATGTACCTGGATGCTAATAATCTGTATGGGTGGGCTCTAAGCCAAGCACTCCCTGTATCGGATTTTAGATGGCTTGATTCTCAAGACATTCAGAACTTTGATCCACTTGCTGTTGAAGATGACTCACCTGTGGGATATATTATCGAAGCGGTTATAGACTATCCCCATGATTTGCATGATAAGCATAATGATTATCCTCTAGCACCCGAAAGAGTTCATATCACCCCATCTCTGATTTCGGAGTATAGCCGGAATTTATCTGAAGAAATGAATTTGAAAATATGCAAGGACCAGATCAAATTAACACCTAATTTGAATCATAAGGTTAAATATGTTCTGCATTGTAGAAATTTAAAGCAGTATATGAAGCTAGGGATGAAACTTGTGAAAATCCATCGAGTATTAACTTTTAAGCAAGACCCCTGGTTGAAGCCCTATGTACAATTTAACACTGAGAAGAGAATGAAAGCAAAAAATTCCTTTGAAAAAGATCTGTTCAAACTTATGAATAACGCAGTGTTTGGAAAAACTATGGAAAATTTGAGAAAAAGAATGGATGTTAAGCTAGTACAGACTGAGAAGAGACTGAAAAAATTACTTGCATCACCAGCCTTACACTCCTTCAAAATATTTAATGAAGATCTGGTAGCAGTTCATATGCATAAGACTCGTTTGAAACTGAATAGACCCATCTATGCAGGTTTTTCAGTACTGGACTTGAGTAAAACACATTTTTTAATGGGCAATATCTCGAGAACGGTTTACACTAGCGTTCTAAAATTTGTGTAAATCGTTTTATAATGAACAATTACATAAGAAATAACTATTTGCGTAACTTTATTAAAGATTTTGATTTTTTGATGATTTTTTCAAAATTTCACTCGAAAATTTAGGGGGGTTCTGAACATTTGATTGCGTATAAAAGCAATAGGCATCCAGTATTCACGGGTTGTAATTTTTGTACCAAATTTCGTTCGAATCCGTCCATTTGTTCGTAAGTTATCGTCTCCACAGACTCACTGACACACACACATACACACACCACACACACATTCTTTCACACACACACATACTTTCACACACACACATACTTTCACACACACACATACTTTCACACACACACACACTTTCACATACACGCACCCAGACATCACCTCAAAAATGTTCGAATCTTGATCAGGGATGCTTGAAACGTGCTCCCCGTCAAAAACTAGATTTCGAATTTTCGATCCCGTCACAATACTTTCCTTATACATTATTTTATATAGGGAAAGTAAAAAAGAAAAAGAGTGTTCTTTTGTATTTAAAATATAACAAATATATTCTGGTAACACTTTGCTTGTTTATTTATGTATGTTTAATTACGTTGATTAAGTTTTCACTCATTGATTCAGAGTATGATTTAACGAACTGTACTCTATTGGTACAGTGTACTTGAAACCATTCCAGGAGCATTCGAAAGGCAGAACAACGATTAAACGAAATCTGTTATTATATAAAATATATCAATAAAATATTATCGGTACCTATTAGCAGTCCTCATAAATATTTCATTTTATACTTTAAGCAATATCAAGATCTGTAAGGCGACAACTGTAAGGCAAAACTGACCGATGACCCTTCGGCCATAAATAAAATAAAATGTAGAAATTTTGCCGTTACCCTACATATTTTATGAGATTTGTGTAAAAAAGTGTCAAGTGTCAAAAAAATGTCAAGTGCTTTCTTTCCTAGAAGGGGCGTCTATACAAGCTTAAAGTTTATGAGACACGCTCACCTCCTTCTTCGCGAAAAAATGTGTTGGTCGGAAAGCACACTTTCTAAAATACGTGTGCCCAACCTGAAAGCTTTTGACTAAAATACGTGCCTCAGAACATTTTATGAAAATGATATCTCTCCTGGGTACTTTACAAAATCTGGAATGGCATTTTGAACATCATTACACAATAAATATACTAATAAAAATTGAAACGCAATCGCGGACAGGAAACAGAATCATGAGACCCCCAGATCTGAGGGGAGGGGGGGGGGGCGAACCAACACCTAATCAAAAACCTGCCACTGATGAGAGGCAGAACTATACTCAATAAGGAACACACAAAATCGAGAAGGCAGGTGTGCCATGCTTAAAAAGTGTGACTTAAATTAAAAAAAAAAAAACAGGACTAGCAGACGAGTTGCCATGGGGGTGAGGCAATTATACAGTGTTCAACAAGTTTCATGCAGTAGGAAGTATATGCTAACATCTATAAGATTATAAATCGAGTTTTGGTAGCATTTTGTATACAGGATTTTACACAAAGTTGATCACCACTCTCGTTTAACAATGCGTCGATTCTGGTCTCACAATGACAAAAGTTAGGTCCCAGATTTTCGAAAAGCTCATATTTGGAAACATAAATAATATTGTAAATGCTAGTTTAAAATTCAATTTAGTAAATAAAGGATTAAATTTAGAAAGCCGAAAATGAGTCTTTAATGACCAATATTAATATTCCCCTTTCAGTTTTAAGTAAGTGTTCTCACTGTAAGAAATTGAAGGATCTTGACGGTTTTTCACAAAGCAGTGTAACTTAGGTAAACTACGAATTTTAATAACTTCCTTAATCATGGCGTACAGTGATATTTTGTAAATAAAAGTATCACAACATTTTGATCCCTTTTACCAGTAGTTAGTAAATACCACTACAGTACACATATTTCCAGTTTCCCATCTATGCAGGTTTTTCAGTACTGGACTTGAGTAAAACACTTATGTATGAGTTTCATTATGATTTTATTAAGAAGATGTATGGAAGCCGAGCCGAATTGCTTTTCACAGACACCGATTCCCTGTGCTATGAAATTGAAACAGAGGATATTTACAAAGATTTTGAAAGTTATGAAGACTATTTTGACTTTTCGGATTATCCTCCAACACATCCACTCCATTCCAATAAGAATAAAAAAAGGATTGGAAAAATGAAAGACGAGTTGAATGGAACTCCTGCCGTGGAATTTGTAGGCCTAAGATCGAAAATGTATAGCCTAAAAACACCCTTCACGGATAAAAAGACTGCTAAAGGTGTTAATAAGAATGTTGTAAAAAAACACATCCATCATGAAGATTATTATAATTGCCTAACAAAGCGAAGATATAATAGAGTGGAACAATTTAAAATTGCAAGTAAAGACCATCAGATGTATACTGTGAAGCAAATTAAAATGGGGCTATCCCCCTATGATGATAAGCGACATAACTTAAAGGATGGTATCAAGAGCCTAGCATACGGTCATTATCAAATTTAAATGACCAGACCATGCTAGATTGAATTGTGGCGGTGTATCCTATACACCGGGTGGAGGTGGGACCACAATTTAAAAAAAAATATATATTTTTAACATCTAATGTATGAAAGAGACATTACCCCATTTAGATTGTTGAAAACAGGTATCTGATATTATTTAAAAATATTTATGTTTAAATTTTTTAAAATCCAAGACCGAAAGGATTGGGGAAGCACACCCCTTAAACCCCCGAGATTCTCGAGATTCCCATACACCCGATTCACGCGATTCTGCTGCTTTAAAACATCAATTCACGCGATTCTGCTACTTTAAAAACATGTTTTTGTTAGTTTTTACAAGTAAAAAGTGTGTTTTTGAAAAAAATCGCAAAATGTCACATTTTTCAAAAAACGCATTTTTGGTAACACTTTTGCAAAAACGCACATTTTTTAAAAAAAAATGTAAAAGTGCGAAAACCTATGTTAATTCCCATAGAGAAAACGGCATTTTGAAAAAAAATCGCAAAATGTCACATTTTTCAAAAAACGCCTTTTTGGTAACACTTTTGCAAAAACGCACATTTTTTTTACAAAAAATACACAAAAGTGTGAAAACCCATGTTATTTCCCATAGAGAATTCAAACAATCTAAAAACCACAATTTATTTTAAAAACGTACATTTTTGTTGTTTTTTAACGTTTTTGAAACTTTTTGTGAAAAAACGCTAAAAGTGACACATTCTTAAAATTTATAAAACATTAACACTTAAAAAAAAGAAAAAGAAAAAAAAATCATCTGATCCATCCTAACCTTTGACTGACTTCATGGAAAGTCACGTGCTGGTGGAAGCTCCACCCCTGCTCATGAGGTGCGCCTATGCTTTAACATGGGAGAACTAGCACCGCAATTTCCCCATGTTAAAGTATACCACCGCGTGAGCCAGTACCCCCTACTATTCCCTACTGACAGACGATCGTTGTGACAGACGATTAAAAAGAGCCTGATTTGTTTTCGGGATTTTGAAAATATACCAATCCGTTAAAATCATAGATCTGGATGTTTAATTTCCATCATAATACTTTTATTTTACTTATACTATATATTGTAGGAGAAAAATCTGTTGATACCAAAGCAAACGAAAAAGCAATTGATACCAAAATAGTTGATGCTATCATAAGAGATTGATATTAAATCAAAAGATATTGATATCAAATAAACAAGAAAAAGAAATGATAGTATATGAATAGAATGCTGTAATTATTTTGAGTATCAAATAAATTGATACAAATCAATTCAAACGTATTCGTTTCTTATCGTACTAAATTTGTGTGTATTTAATTTGCAATGATATAAAAGAAAACGGCCGAGTTCACAGAAATTTTCAAAATTGAATTTAGGGCTTTGTTTACTGTTATTCAGGTTGATTCTAAAAGGAAAAAAATCTGATGTGGGCAGCATATGACTTTCTTTATATAATGCAATGAATTTACTACTTTTACAGTAAAAAAAATAAAATTATTATTATAGTAGATTTTTATATTCTTTCCAAGATATTAAATTTTCATCAATGAGTTGTCATTTTCATTGATTTAGCGTCATTTTTATTTATTTTGCGAGTTTTTCATTAATTTAGCAACATTGAAAGAAGTCGCCAAGTTGGCGACATTCCACCAAATTCGTCGCCGAAATCTCGCCAAGCGTTATATGGATGAAGAAATAAGTTATTCTTACAGCAGATAAATGACTATTGGCGTTCAAATACAAAAGTATTACTCAAAGTATTTTTCTCATGAATGGAACGAGCTAGATCCACGAGAATGATGTCACCCAATTTATCGCATGGTATTACATATGAAAAGTGAAAATGTTTCTCAATAGGAAATATTTTTTTTTATTTTATATGACTTTTCGATAATTTTTTTGAAAAATGTACAATATCTCGAGAACAGTTCATGTTAACGACCTAAAATTTATGTCAATCGTTTTCTAATGAAAAATTACATAAGAAATGTCTATTTCCGTAACTTTATTAGCGGTTTTGATTTTTTGACGATTTTTTCAAAATTTCACTCGCAAATTTAGGGGGGTTCTGAACATTCGATTGCGTATAAAAACAATAGGCTTCCAGTGTTTACGGATTGTAATTTTTGTACCAAATTTCGTTCGAATCGTTCCATTCGTTCATCAGTTATCGTCTCCACAGACTCACTGACACATACACACACATACTTTCACACACGCACACACACACACACACACCGAGAGAGAGAGACAGAGAGATGACTTCAAAAATGTTTGATTCGTGATCAGGGATGCTTGAAACGTGCTCTCCCGTCGAAAACTTGAATTCGAATTTTCGACCCTGTCACAATACTTTCCGTATACATTATGTATATAAGGAAAGTAAAAAGAGATTAATAATAAAAGGAAAAACTGCACGTCTTTACGACAATTGTAACACCATCTTGCGAATTTTGCATTATTAATCAAGCGACAACACCAAAACAGAGAAAAAACAGATTGTGAAATTTTTTTGGGTTGAAATAAAAATGCGTAGTTGTTGGTATAATGGCTGTTAATGGTAGTTGTCGACATGCTACGCTATCTCCGTAGTAAAATGACCGACCACTGAATATTTTTCTTGTAAGCCATCACGTATATTCTAGGATTATAAGCAACGGTAGAGACTGTTATGTATAGAATGTAGTGTTGATCCCATTAAAATATCCAACGATATTTTTTACTTTCCTTTTATACATAATGTATAAGGAAAGTATTGTGACGGGGTCGAAAATTCGAATTCGAGTTTTCGACGGGAGAGCAGGTTTCAAGCATCCCTGATCACGAATCGAACATTTTTGAGGTGATGTCTGTGTGTGTGTGTGTGTGAGTGTGAGTCTGTGGAGATGATATCTCACGAACGAATGGAGCGATTTGAATGAAATTTGGTACAGAAATCACAATCCATGAATACTGGAAGCCTATTGTTTTAATACACAATCGAATGTCCATAACCCGCCTAAATTTTCGAGTGAAATTTTGAAAAAATCATCAAAAAATCAAAACCTTTATTAAAGTTACGCAAATAGACATTTCTTATGTAATTTTTCCTTAAAAAACGATTGACATAAACTTTTGAACGCTAGCATGAACCGTTCTCGAGATATTGCATATTTTTCAAATAAATTTATCAAAAAAATCCCATAAATTAAAAAAAAATATTAACTGTTAAGAAACATGTTTACTTTTCATATGTAATATCATGCGATAAATTCGGTGACATCAATCTCATGAATCTAACTCGTCCCATTGACTAGAAAAGATACTCTGAGTAATACTTTTGTATTTGAACGCCAATAGTTTATCAGCTGTAAGAATACCTTATTTCTCCGTTCATAACGCTTGGCGATATTTTGGAGACGAATTTAACGGAATGTCGCCAACTTGGCGACATTTTTAAATGTTGCCCAATTAACGAAAATCTCGCCAAATGGATAAAAATGACGCTAAATTAATGAAAATCACGACCAATTGAAGAAAATTCAATATCTTGGAAAGAATATAAGTATCTACTATAAGAATAACATTTTTTTTACTGTAAAAGTAGTAAATTCATTGAATTATATAAGGAAAGTCATGTGTCAGATTTTTTTTAACTAATAAAGCTGTTTTATTATTTTAAAAACTAAATTATAAGTACTGTATGGTTATCACCCAGTGAAAGAAAACAAGAAAGATCAATCATGCTTAAAGCATTGATTATGAAACACTTTCCAACTGCAATGCAATTTTATTTGAAAAAGTCGAAAATGCAATACATTTCTCGGTAATATTTTAAAACTTATCACAATACTACATTGATTTATTATATTTGAAAACTTAAACCTTCATTGAGAAAAATGAACTTCATTCAAATGACGGCATTGAAATATAAATTGCCTGGTTTAAATATCTCTAAAATGCAATACATTCCACGGTAATATTTTTAAAACTGTCATAATACTACGATAATTTATTATATTTGAAAACTTCATCGAAAACAACTGAAATAAATTCAAATGACGTTATAGAAAAAATAACACGCCTGGATCTCTCTATAAAAGCAGGATTTCATTCATAACTTTCTCCATTTCATTCATCACAATACTATAATAATTTATTTTATTTAAAAATTAAGACCATGGAGCTACAATTCATAAACTTTATGCTTAAAACTTCATCGAAAAAAATCGTCCTTCTGTTTATAAAATCAATTAATATTTCATTCATATCAGCCATGCAGACTCCATGGACTGAATTATTTTGTGTTATAGAAATACAGTAATTCTAATACAAGTCATTCTACATATTTTGCTGTTTACATTTTACGTAGGTGAAAAATAGGCTTAGTTGTAGAAATAATCAAATTTGAATGAGAATTTAAACTCAAATATATTGTCATTGTGTTGTTTCAGTATGTAGATGCACATAATTTAATCAAAAATAAAGTAGTTTTAGGACGGATACAACACTCAATATGAATTAAAAAGAACTTTAAAAAATCACGATTTTGAAACAAGATGGATTCCATATATCATTTTGAAGTGAGTCATGTGATCGTTTCATATCATGGTCACGTGATCGTTTCATATAAGATGTGTAATTATTATTTTAATTTTTATTTAAAAAACTACTGAATATATTTCGCTGAATTTTTTTTTATATATTTTATGTAACAATTTGACTATTACCTAAAATTTTTGAACCAATTTGTGAATTTTAAATCCGCTTAAAAAATGTTTGAAAAATTAGGTCCCATAGGGCTCAATGCATTTCATTTTTTCGACCCGGGTTCAATCCAAAACTAATTGGGTGATATTATTCATTTATATTCCCATAGGTCCTACAGACCGTCTGAACAACATACTAAAATTTCATTTTTATTAAGTCATTTTTACGGCAGTTATCGTGCTAACGGACAGACAGACAGACAGAATGAACAAAGTCATAAACACTTTTCAACTTTGTTGTAAAGTGTTAATAAGATCAGCGTATCAATGCTTAAATGTAAATTCCCCATTTAATCTAGTTTCATGCCAAAACATTAAGTATTTTACTGTGTATCGGTTTGGTAGGCAATCTTCGAAAACGCTCTTAAATCTTGCATAAAATCTTGTTCAAATGAATTACATTCTGCCTAAAACGCTATCTTTAGTGTATGTTAAATGCACTGTGAGAAGATGAATGGCTTTCCATCATTACGCTTCGCGAAACTGTTCATATTCTATTCATCACCACAAATGAAAAATTTTTCAGTAATATACTGCTTCATTTAAATCCGCCTATAAATCATGAAAACTTTAAAAATCGAATGCCTTTTTTTTTAATACTGCCCACAATGAATATTGAAAAAGTAAGTTTTCACAAAAATTCTCTGAATAGTGATTAATGAGACTAAAAATTATTCTGATAACAGCCTTAAGCGCCACCGTTATTTTTCGTGTTTCAGACAATTATCGGTCAATGCGGTCCAGTATATTTTTAAAGCCTTCTAGGTTTGGGTTTCTTATAAGATTGATGAATGTGATGGAAAAATTTTGAAAGATAATCTAGAATTCTTTAGCTGAATAAAAGCTGGAAAATGTCAATATAGGATTATACTAGGAACATGTTATTTTAAACATATTAATATTTCATCTATGCCTATGTTTTATCTTTGAAAAATATTTTAAAATTTTGATTTCAATATATTTTACAAAATTCTGTATAATCTAATAGCTAGACTTCAGAACTCTGGACTTCAGAAGTGCGAATTTAGCAATTTTACCGTCAGATCTAGATATTTGATTTTCATCTAACGACAAAATTATTATTCCAGGTGTGGCAACCTAAAAGAATGTTATTTAACTTTAAAGTTATAATTAACATGGTCGTAAATAAGTTGTAATTATACCTGGTCGTAAATTGCTTGTATAGTGGTACTTATTTATTATTGTACATTGCTTTGTTGTGCCGCTATATAAAACCCTCCAATTATTTATCTTTGCGTGAGTTCTATGATGGAATATTATAAGAATAATATTAAATCGATTACTCTATTTAAACTTTAACAATAAAACATTTATTAACAACATAAACACTTATTAATTCATTATACAATTAATTATTAGTTTTGACGGCGGAACATGTGAGACCACATAACTGGCCTGATATATTTGTTTAGTCCTAGACATCTTTTTGAGGAACACATACCTTCAAATCTGTCTTGTACTTTGTCACCACCCGGTACTACGCCGATCATATTACTGGAATTTAACTCGAAGTACTGATTCACCAATCGTAATTCGACGACAATATTGTACTGCTGGCCCGACACACGCATTTAAGTCATTCTCGTAGTCGACACATCTTTTAAGTTTCGTGCTCCTTAATTTCGAGCTGTTAATCTCTTGCCAAGTCAAATCATAATGTCATCCGAGTATTTTCACAAGTCTATATTTTTAAGTGTGAGCCAACGGCTCTACTGTGCTTAAAACACCGGTTCCCGTTAGATCACCGAAGTTAAGCAGCATCGGGCGCGGATAGTACTTGGGTGGGTGACCACCTGAAAACGCCGTGTGCTGTTGGCTCATTTAAGTCGACGTGGTGGCCGAACGGTCAAGGCGAGCGTTTCCAGCGATCGATCGGTCGCCATTTTGTGGGTTCGAATCCCACGTAAGACATGGATGTTGTGTATTATGGGCGCAGTGTGTTCCGACCCCTCTGGTGCGCCTGGGGCAACGTCCTAGGACGGCAAAATGGTTCACGATTTCGGCCGTACATTGGGCAAACGACGTAAGTCGACGTAGAGTCTAGTGCTAGAGTAGTCTAGTGCCTGGCCATTGGGGAAAAAAATATTTTTAAGTGTCGTTCTTAGGTCACATGTTGTGGTTCTTTTTCCTTGGGGGTGTAACTTCCCCCTTTGCTGTCATTTGCAGCACTGAGAGTGACGCAACAAGCATCTTTACCATTGGTTTATTATTGAACCAATGTCGCTACTTGGCATCCCCGTAAGGGCCCGCTCGCCCCCTCTGTCTTGACGCTCCTAAATTTATGGTTTGCTGTAAACCTCGGCGCCATCCAGACTACAAGTATTGTTCGATGTTTCAGATCAATAAATAAGTGGCATAAAACTGTCTCACCAAAACACATGTGAGATCTATTTCTGGTCTCACACCAGGTACACGTCTCAAATCACATACACATACCACACAGACATATATACACAACACACATAAACTCACAGATATCACCTTCGATTCGAATTCAGGAATGCTTGAAATGTGTTCTGCTGTCGAAAACCCGTATTCGAATTTACGACACATTCACAATATATTCCCTATATATTATACTATGCATATAGGGAAAGTAGAAGTCAGTGGGAAAAATCCTACATAAAACGAGCTAGAAGTGGGGGACAATTTAACATAGGATAACATGGGAAAAATGAAATCCGCGTATAAAGGGAGAATATCCTCTGACGTCGAATTACTTTCTAAAACTTCATAAATATTTGTTCTTTTATCACAATTACTTTCTGCTCTCTTAATTATTGCACTATTCAATTTTGTCTATAGGCAAACGATATATGATTGCTGTGCAAATGAACAAAAAAGATCAATCATTCATAAAGAATTGATTATGAAACACTTTCCAACTGCAATGCAATTTTATTTAAACATCTCTAAATTGCGATACATTCAGCGGTAATATTTTTAAAATTATCCCAATACTACAATAATTTATTATATTTGAAAACTTTATCGAAAAAGAAAATGAACTTTATTTAAATGACGTCATTGAAATATAAATCGCCTGGCTCTCTATAAAAAGGTAGTAAATATTTCATTCATACAGACAAATACATTTTTTCCATTTCTTTCATTCATCACAATACTACAATAATTTATTTACTTAAAAACTTAACATGGAGGTAAAAGTAATTTAACTGTATGCTTAAAATTTCGCCGAAAAAGTCTGTTATAAAATCGCCGATTTTATAACAGACATTGCGTTTCTATGTAAAGTCGATGAATGTTTCATTCATATCAGCTATATTGTAGACTCCAAAGCTAAATAATTTGGCATTAAAGAAATTCAGTCATTTTTATACAACTCACCTTACAGATTTATGTGTTTACATTCTCTATAAGTGAAAATTAATCTTCGTTGTAGAAATAATTAAAGTTTGATGATCATTTAAACTCAAATATATTCTAATTGCGTTGTTTCAGAATACAGATGCACAGAAATTAAGTAAAAATAAAGCGGTTTTAGGACGGATACAACACTAAATATAAATTAAAAAGAACTTTAAAAATCACGATTTTGACACAAGATGGATGCCATTGATCGTTTAAATTTAAATATATTGTAATTGCGCAATTTCAGAATATGGATGCACAGAAATTAAGTAAAAATAAAGCGGTTTTAGGACGGATACAACACTAAATATGAATTAAAAAGATCTTTAAAAATTACAATTTTGACACAAGATGGATGATACCATATTTTATTTTGAAGCGGGTCATCTGATCTCTTCATACGATATGGGTGTAATTATTATTTTAATTTTTATTTTAAAAACTACCTATATATTTTTTATATTTTTTACGGGATAATTTGAATATTTCCTAAAACTTTTGAAGCAATTTGTGAATTTTAAATTCGTTTAAAAAATATTTGAAAAATTAGGTCCCATAGTGTTCAATGTATTTCATTTTTTCAATCCGGATTCAATCCAAAACTATTTGTCAAATTTTGTCCTATACTGGTATGTTAAAAAAATATAAAATGTCAAATAAATTTCGAAGTTTGCGTTCGAATTTAATTTTTTTTTATCTAGTTCTAGATTTTTTGAAAACAAAGCTGGATTTACAGTTTCCATTAATTTTCGTGGAATCCATTAATATTCGTGGCCGCTATTATGTACACAAAAAAATCGACATGCAAACAGACAGACAGACACCAGTCCAAAAATAGTCAAAACGTGTTCAGGAGGCCTTAAAACATATGGGCATCAAAATCTCGGATTCAAAAATTTTCGAGAAAACAATACTTTCTCTGTACTATATTACATAGTATGGGAAGTAGAAATAAAGGCGGAACAACATGTTTTGGAAGCTAGACCTTAACAATATCATGAGCTAATTTAGCCAAAAGAAAAAACTACAGTAAGAAATGCTAGTGGATAAAATACTTCAGAAATAAGAATATAACAAACATTGAAGGAAAGCAGCTGGTTTTGGAAAGCTACCTCAGCTAATGCATCAACCAAATTCAAATAACTACTATCCATCAAATAAATTAAAAATACCAACGAATTAAAGGCTGCGGAATTGAAAACATGACCCAAAATTTGAAGAATGCGACTGATTATTGGTTAAGAATATTATGTTCAATAAGTTTTTTCCATTGAACTATAAAATTTTTTAAATCTTGCATAAAATCTTGTTGAAATGAATTACATTCTGCCTAAAACGCTATCTTTAGTATATATTAATTGCACTGTTAGAAGATGAATGGATTTCCATCATTACGCTTCGCGAAACTGTTCATATTCTATTCATCATCACCAATGAAAAATTTTTCAGGAATATACTGCTTCATTTTAATCCGTCTATAAATCATGAAAACTTTAAAAATCGAATGCCTTTTTTTTATACTGCCCACAATGAATATTGAAAAAATAAGTTTTCACAAAATTTCTCTGAATAGTGATTAATGAGACTAAAAATTATTCTGATAACAGCCTTAAGCGCCACCGTTATTTTTCGTGTTTCAGGCAATTATCGGTCAATGCGGTCCAGTATATTTTTAAAGCCTTCTAGGTTTGGGTTTCTTATAAGATTGATGAATGTGATGGAAAAATTTTGAAAGATAATCTAGAATTCTTTAGCTGAATAAAAGCTGGAAAATGTCAATATAGGATTATACTAGGAACATGTTATTTTTAACATATTAATATTTCATTTATGTCTTATGGTTTATCTTTGAAAAATATTTTAAAATTTTGATTTTAATATATTTTACAAAATTCTGTATAATCTAATAGCTAGACTTCAGAACTGTGGACTTCAGAAGTGCGAATTTAGCAATTTTATAGTCAGATCTAGATATTTTGATTTTCATCTAGCGGCAAAATTATTATTCCAGATACACGTCTCAAATCACATACACATACCACACAGACCTATATACACAACACACATAAACTCACAGATATCACATTCGATTCGAATTCAGGAATGCCTGAAATGTGGTAGTAGGAGCCACATGTGGTAGTAAAATATGGATGACTTTAAAAGCTATGCTGGGGTGTATGTGGTTCTCCTGTTGTCTACCAATGGTGACTATAAATTTTATATTGACAGTTCCATACGCAATATAGTCGATGCGGTGGTCGGGCGGTCAGGGGCATGCGTTTCCGTCTGATCGCTCGATTACCGGGTTGTGGGTTCGAATCCCGCCAGCGGGCATGGATTTGTGATGTCGAGGTTTAGTCAGTCTTCTGCCCTTCGGGAGCCTCAATAAAGTGAAGCTGCATATTACCCTTCGCCATGGGACTAGGGGTTTGTGGACGTGGTGTAAGGCTTTCCTTCACCACGGGGATTAGAAACAACAACAACAAACGCAATGCTGGCATCCGTTTAGCAGAACAGGCTAGGGATGTCAAAGGTGGTAAACTTTCTACGGCCCTTGCTCATTATGTTGTTAATGATAATTTTCTGCCTATGTGTGAAAAAACTTTCCTTTTAATGCGTTGTAATAACCTGCGTAATAATCTCTTTTTTGAATCCCCTTTTATTTATATCTATCGTGCGTCGATTTGTAATTTTGACCTCGTTCAAATTTTAAGTTATGCTTGGCGACTCATTCTCGATTCTATGCAATTCAAGTCTCTTCATAGTTATCTTTGACGTTATCCTCATGCGGATTGGGCGTGACTGTCCTTTCTGAATTTGCATTCCCGTAATAAAATAGTATGTTTAATTGATCTTTTCTTGTGATATACTCGTTTTTAAATCCGTTAAAAAATATGTTACGTTTTTTGTGTATTTTTCCTTAGAAAATCGAATGTTCATTTACTAATTGTATTTATGCAAATTTGTAATTTTTACTGGTCTATATATGAACGATCTTTTTTAATTTCCATGTAGCCACTGATGAGGAGCGTATTAACGCGTATTAACGCCAGAGCGCGCTCTGGCCTTTTTACTTTCCCTGCAATACATGGTAATGTATAGGGAAAGTATTGCAATCATGTCGAAAATCGCAAGTCCAGTTTTCGACGGATTTACACGTTTCGAGACCTCTAGAATATGAAAAAATCTGATGTGGGCAGCACATGACTTTCCCTGCAGACTTATATTAACGTTCTCTTTATTTTAATTAAATTTATTTCACTTTTAATTCAATTTTCGTTCTCATTCGGTAACCTGGCTTATTTTCAAAGGTGGCGTAGGGAAAGTACGAAAAACTAAAATATCTCGAGAACGGCTAGTCCTAGTGTAATGGGGTTGGTCTTATTCTTTTCGTCTTTAAAAATTACGTATTAAATCAGCATTTAATGGATATATTTGAGTATACCCAGTTCTTTAGTTTAGATTTGAACGATTTTTGCGGGCCATTTTGCAAAAAAAGGCAGGTCATTTTTTCCCGAATCGTACCAAAATCTAATCAGCACCAAAGTAACCGATAAGTGACTCATCTACCGAATTTTGTGAAATTCAGTCCATTAGGTTTTCAGCTACAGTGGATACAAGCTTTTGAGGGCCATTTCCCCAAAAAGGCGGGTTCTTTTATTCCGAATCGTACCCAAAACTAATCAGCACCAGCCCCGGCCACAAGTGACTTACCTACAAAATTTTGTGAAATTCGGTCCATTAGTTTTTTAGTTAGAGTGGATACAAAATCTGCACAGACAGACACACAGACACACAGACAGACAGAATCACACACACAGACGTCACGCTAAAAATAGTTTTTTCGGAGTCTAGAGGTCTCGAAACGTGTAGATCCGTCGAAAACTCGAGTTGCGATTTTCGGCATGATTCCAATACTTTCCCTATACATTACCATGTATTGCAGGGAAAGTAAAAATCTGATGTGGGCAGCACATGACTTTCCCTGCAGACTTATATTCACGTTCTCTTTATTTAATTAAATTTATTTCACTTTTAATTCAATTTTCGTTCTCATTCGGTAACCGGACTTATTTTCAAAGGTGGCGTAGGGACAATACGAAAAACTAAAATATCTCGAGAACGGCTAGCCCTAATGTAATGGGGTTGGTCTTATTCTTTTCGTCGTTAAAAATTACGTGTTAAACGAGCATTTAATGGATATATTTGAGTATACTTAGTTCTTTAGTTTAGATTTTGACGATTTTTGCGGGCCATTTTGCAAAAAAAGGCAGGTTATTTTATTCCGAATCATACCAAAATCTAATCAGCACCAGGATAACCCACAAGTGACTCATCTACCGAATTTTGTGAAATTCGGTCCATTAGTTTTTTAGTTAGAGTGGATACAAGCTTTTGCGGGCCATTTCGCAAAAAAAGCGGGTTTTTTTTATCCCGAATCGTACCCAAAACTAATCAGCACTAGATTCGCCCACAAGTGACTTACCAAATTTTATGAAATTCGGTCAATTACTTTTTTAGTTAGAGTGGATACAAAATCTGCACAGACAGACACACAGACAGACACACAGACAGACACACACACACACAGACACACACACAGACGTCACGCTAAAAATGGTTTTTTCGTATTCTAGAGGTCTCGAAACGTGTAGATCCATCGAAAACTCGAGTTGCGATTTTCGGCATGATTCCAATACTTTCCCTATACATTACCATGATTACCATGAACATTACCAGGGAAAGTAAAAACTATTTTTAGCGTGACGTCTGTGTGTGTGTCTGTGTGTCTGTCTGTGCAGATTTTGTATCCACTCTAACTATAAAACTAATGGACCGAATTTCATAAAATTTGGTAGGTAAGTCACTTGTGGGCGAATCTGGCGCTGGTTAGTTTTGTGTATGATTCAGGATAAAAGAACCCGCCTTTTTGTGCGAAATGGCCCCCAAAAGCTTGTATCCAGTCTAGCTGAAAATCTAATGGACCGAATTTTTCAAAATTTGGTAGATAAGTCACTTGTGGGTCACCCTGGGGCTGATTAGATTTTAGTACGATTCGGTAAAAAATAACCTGCCTTTTTTTGCAAAATGGCCCTCAAAAATCGACAAAATCTAAAATAAAAAAAATGCGTATCTTGAAATATATCCATTAAATGCTTGTTTTATACGTAATTTTAAACGAAGAAAAGAATAAGACCAACCCCATTACACTAGGACTAGCCGTTCTCGAGATATTTTTGTTTTTCCTTTTTTCTCTACGCCACCATTAAAAATGAGTTCATTTGCCAAATGAGAACGAAAATTGAATTAATAGTGAATTAAATTTAATTAAAATAAAGAGAATGTGTATATAACTCTGCAGGGAAAGTCATGTGCTGCCCACATCAGATTTTTCCATTTTGTACGTCTTATAAGTGTAATAAAATACCTTCTATCAAAGTTGTATGCTTGTCTTATTTGCTTGAAATGTGCTCTGCTGTCGAAAACTCGTATTCGAATTTACGACCCCGTCACAATATTTTCCCTATATATTATACTATGCATATAAGGAAAGTAGAAGGTAGTGAGAAAAATCCTACATAAAACGAGCTAGAGGTTTGGGGCTATTTAACATAGGTTAACATGGGGAAAATGAAATTCGCGTATAAAGGGAGAATATCCCCTGAAGTCGAATTACTTGCTAAAACTTCATTAAATATTTATTCTTTTACCACCATTACTTTTTGCCCTCTTAATTATTACAGTACTCAATTTTGTCTATAGGCAAACGATATATGATCGCTGTACAAATGAACAAGAAATGTCAATCATTCATAAAGTATTGATTATGAAACACTTTCCAACTGCAATGCAATTTTATTTAAACATCTCTAAAATGCGATACATTCAGCGGTAATATTTTTAAAATTATCCCAATACTACAATAATTTATTATATTTGAAAACTTCATCGAAAAAAAAAATGAACTTTATTCAAATGACGTCATTGAAATATAAATCCTGGCTCTCTATAAAAAGGCAGTAAATATTTCATTCATACATTGTTTTTCCATTTCTTTTATTCATAACAATACTATAATAATTTATTTACTTAAAAACTTAACCATGGAGGTAAAAGTAATTTAACTCTATGCTTAAAACTTCGCCGAAAAAGTCTGTTATAAAATCGTCTGTATCTCTATGTAAAATCTATGAATGTTTCATTCATATCAGCTATATTGTAGATTCCAGAGCTAAATAATTTTGCGTTAAAGAAATGAAGCAATTCTTATACAACTCATTCTACATATTTTGCTGTTTACATTTTGCATAAGTGAAAAATAGGCTTCGTTGTAGAAATAATCAAAGTTTGATGATCATTTAAACTCAAATATATTCTAATTGCGTTGTTTCAGAATACAGATGCACGGAAATTAAACAAAAATAAAGCGGTTTTTTGGACGGATACAACACTAAATATAAATTAAAAAGAACTGTAAAATTCACGATTTTGACACAGGATGGATGGCATTGATCGTTTAAACTCAAATATATTATAAATGCGCTATCTCAGAATATGGATGCACAGAAATGAAGTAAAAATAAAGCGGTTTTAGGACGGATACAACACTAAATATAAATTAAAAAGAAGTTTAAAAGTTACAATTTTGACACAAGATGGATGCTATTTTCTATTTTGAAGTTGGTCACGTGATCTCTTCATATGATATGGGTGTAATTATTATTTTAATTTTTATTTTAAAAACTCCCTATATATATTTTTTATGGGATAATTTGAATATTTCCTACAACTTTTGAAGCAATTTGTGAATTTTAAATTCGTTTAAAAAATGTTTGAAAAATTAGATCTCATAGGGTTCAATGTATTTCATTTTTTCAACCCGGGTTCAATCCAAAACTAATTGGGTGATATTATTCATTTATATTCCCATAAGGTCCCATAGACCGTCTGAACAACATAGTGAAATTTTATTTTGATAACGCCATTTTTATGGCAGTTATCGTGAGAATGGATAGGCAGACAGACAGATAGAATGAACAAAGTAATAAACACTTTTCAACTATGTTGTAAAGTGTTAAAAATTCAGTATAAGTTTATTTCAGTTGTTGAGCTTTAAAGCATTCGTGCTAAATAGTATTAACGATTACGGCTTTAGAGTATTTTGAATCTCATCATAAGTGATCTTTCAAATTTCAAAGACAATTTTCTTGGGTTCTATAAATATAAAGTTTATATTTCTTAATTTAATTCTCATGAAATTGTTATTGTTTAATAAGGTAGTGAGATAAAAGTCACTTACCTTTATTTTATCATTGTCTCGGTAGCTTTTCTTTTCTCTTTGAGCATTTGGTTTATTAAAAGGACAACAGGATTTGTAGCACGGATGACTAATACTATAATTATTTAATTATATTTTAATTATACATAATTATTTTACATTAGTTTATATACAGAGGATAGGATATATTTGCAAATGAGCTTGTAAGATTAAGTGTCCGACAGTTAACTGCTAAAGAGGCGAAGGAAGTGAAGATGAAAGGTTGCAGGAAGTTGGCGGAAAATGAGAGAGTCACAAATTGCCTGATATCGCTCAAACGGCGATTCATCACAAATATCCAACAATTTCGGATGGCAACATCATTAATTTCATTGATTCAAATTGAAGGCCTGCCTGAGCGATATTCATCTGTTAAACAGAGAAGGAATGATAATGGAGCTAAATAGACGAAACGTGGAAAAAAAAATATATACCTTTGACTAGTTTCGCGTTTATATAATTAATACTCTACGAAAGATGGCTTTTATCATTTGGTGAGTGACAGCTCCTCCCCTCCCCCCTCCACACACATACTATGAAAGTTTTTTTATATTTCCATGATTGTCCTGGGCGCAGTGCCATTGCTAAGTCATAACTAGGACAGTAAATTAAAGGCAAAATTTGCGAGGGAATGTACTGAAATTCGCAAAATTTCGCGAAAATTTCACTGTCGAGGATTTACGCTAACATTTCTAAAAATAATCTACTAATTATGAAGCAATAACACAAGTAACTACTTTACAAATCAATAAGCATTATATTACATTTTTTTTAAAATTGATACTTTCATTTATAAATCTTTCAAATTCTGGCAATGATATCAACGCCGCTACATGAGATCAAGATTTTCATTTAAATGGATAGCGTTTTGATACATTATTGTTACAAACGCGCAATGTTCTGTTTGGCGCCTCCTTTTTCGTCTGTCTGGAAGGTCAGTCAAAGAAAATACCGTGCATGACGAGATGGTGACGTGAGCCCAGGGTTGCCAGGATTTGCCAATTAGAGAAAGGGTGTCCAGGCTTGGCGACAGCGATCGGCTTCCGGAATGTTCAAGAAACTTCTCGATAGAGCGATTATTCTTTGAGATATAGAGATTTCTAGAAGTTTCTATGGAGAGACTATAAAAATGACTCACCCCTCCGTTGCAGTGGAGTTGAGGAATAGACGTGACACAAGCTACATTGAACTGTGATTTTCGTCAATGTTTTGGGAATAGTAGCGGCTGTTTTGTGAAATTACTTTCGCCAACGTTTTAAGAATAACATCACTTATTCTGTGAAATTAGTGGAGCATTTAAGTGCTGTTTGATTGTATGTTACTTTGTGTTACTGTATGTTACTTTATGTTACTACCTGTTTACTTCGTGTTTGTGAATAAACGTAAGTTATCCAGAAACTTGGACTCGTTCTTGTATCCTGGGTATACACCCACAATTCTAGAAGATGCGTTTCGTAACATTATATTGTGCATACATAGATTTTATTCTTTAATGCAGTGTCTGCTGTCCTGTAACACGTTTTTAAATGTAGGAAAGGGTTGTTCAGCATAGACACCATATATGGATATTGACATAGAATGGATATTGACATAGAATGGATATCGACTTTATATATCTAAAAAAACAATTTTTAGGAAAACAATTTTTTTAGGAAAACTATTTTTTTCCCTTTTCTAGAAATCTATCAAATCTTTGCTGAGACGAAGTTCTTTGGTACTGGCTATAAATAAA
The DNA here is from genome assembly GCA_951213105.1 of Amaurobius ferox. Lineage (NCBI taxonomy): Eukaryota > Metazoa > Arthropoda > Arachnida > Araneae > Amaurobiidae > Amaurobius > Amaurobius ferox. The sequence goes on from OX578139.1 coordinate 107,223,368, forward strand.
CGAAAAACCAAATAATTTTTTTTCATCGTCTATAAAGTCCTAAGGTTTTAATAAATTTATTATTCGCGAAAATTTTGAAAACTCCTTAAAATGTGCGGAAATTGTCTCGAAAAAAAAATGATATAAATTAAGCAATAATAATAAAAATATTTAAATTTTTTAAGTCAGACAAATTTGGCGTTCTACAGTGTTTTTTATGCGCACCATGACTACTTTGACTGGGACCTAAAATTTGAAGTAAATTCCTCACTATTACGGGCAAGTCTGCATACACAGAGCTCGCCACCCGTACCCGGATACCAAACCCGGCTTCTACAGATTTGAAGGGCAGATTGTGAAGCACTTGACCACAAGTAGGCTTTGCAGCTACCGTCTAAGAAGAATGTTTGTGTTTGCGGCTTTAGACGATTTCTTGTTAAGAGTTTTCTTATCTCGGAAACCATTGTGTTTTTTATTAAAGAAATCGGCGGATTTTTTCGGAACTTTTCTTTATCAATATAGAAATCTCAATGATATGCTTTACAGTGTTGAACAGAGAGGTTTTTGTTTGCATTTATATTACATATAATTTCCGCTTATCACCAGTATAAATAATCCGATGTTCTAATTCAACTGCATTTAAGTTAAAATACATTTTACATGTTTCTAAAATAAATAACTCCCAAAATTCAGATTTTTGCATTATAAATAGATTTTCCTTGCTTGTTTTTGTTTAAAGCATCACTTACTTAGATGTGCTGTCAGTTAGGAATGAATAATGCACTAAAGACTTTCAAAACGTATCTACAAAATCTTTTATGTCATTTTGCTTATATGGCAAAATGCGTCTTTTCTTTTAAAGTGTAAGGAAGCTTTTGTGTTTGTTCCTATTGTTTTATTCATAATTTTTCCTTGTTGCGTTTTATAAAAAATGGTAGATAAGAAACACATTTACTGACAGAATTCTTTCATTTTTGAATAAAGGCACTTGTCTCCGATCGATAAATTTCCTTTAAGTGAAAAAGAATAAAATGCGCATGCTACGTAATTCGTGTACGAGCGTGCATATTATATATTTATTACATATATCCCGGGTACATTTGGCACACCTTTCCGCTGACCCCCCACTCCCTTTCCCGCCACTCTCGGATCCAAGTCAGTGCTTTTGAAACACATCTCTACCCTTTAATTTCCTCCCTTTATTTTTCGAAGAGAATTTTACTCTTCTATTCCAAATTAGCACTAATGCTAAAATATTTTAACTATGATTTCCCAACCTCTCACTAGATGGAGCTTAAAGTCAGCATTCTGATGATCTGGGTTTTCCATAATTTATTTTCTCGAGATCCTTGAGATTATTATATTTAGGATTGTAACTCATGTTTAATTATTCTAACCAGATCTGTATCACGTTTCCATGCACAAACTTTTTGATTATATTTTCATGATCTATGATGATTACTGAACATAAACATTTTGCTTTATTGGGGAGGACTAAAAGGTATGTGAATATTTGAGGTCGTGGTTGCATATATAACGAGACTATAAAATTCTCTAATTCCAAATAGTTTTGATAAATAACATCTACTTCCCAGATTTTGTTCATTGTTTCTTGAGTTGCTTGAGATCTTGCATTTATGGGTGCATGAATATTTGTTTTTAATCTCCTAAATATGATAGTTCATTGTTCGCTATATTTATCTCTCGTTTTCTAGTATCAATTCTATTTCCATCCTCAAAACTTTTCTTGGGCATTTCAGCGTTTTGAATTTATTCTCGCCGTTATACAGGGTTTCTATGGAAGTTCATATACCCAAGGTTCTTTAATGTAAGGTTAGGCAATTAATCTGGCAACTAATCAAAAAGTTGTTAGTTACTTCTGTTAGACACCGCCCATAATGCAGGATCTGTACTTAGTTCGTGATGTTCTTGGTTTCCTACATCCTGCTTTAAGTCTACAACGGATTGAGTTTTGAAGACCGCAACATCTTCCTCAGCATTTGATGTTTCTGCACGAACTATGATGTTTCTACACACCTCTTTCAATTAATGCAACATGTTGGTCGGTATGGAGGGTATCTTTAGCATGTTCATGTGACACTAAAAAACTGTGCGGTATAGTTTCATCCAGTGCAAATGATGAAGTGCTTAGTATCCCTCCAGTCTCATTGGTGCGGAGGATGCAGATGGTAAGAAAGTACACTCATTTCTATCACTTCTGTCTTCAGGATTGGTTGTTTGAAAAAAAAAAAGACGTCAGCTTGGGACGTCTGTTCTGTCGATTTTGCTTTTTTTTTGTGCTCCACTTGGATAATTTCTCTTCATATTTATCTCCCAGGTCTGCTTTATGCAAGATACAACAACTTCAAAAAATAGAACATGTTCAGCCTACTCACCACTCACTTTGTGGATTTCCTGTACGTCCACATTTCAGGGAAGAAATATTCCCTTTTTCAAGTTAAAATTCCCGCGATACTGTGGAACTGTGGCGCCACCCGTTGGACTTATTTTGAATCATAAATTATTTTGCAGTTGCCGCGTCGCTTTCCTTCGTTAGGCTTTGGCAGCTTGTCAGACCTAAAGTAGAAAATGAGTTTTCAAATTTAGTGTTTCTTTATTAAAACTCGTTACTAACTGACATCTCCTACTTACACTATTTGTGTTATTCACTAAAATTTTTCTACACTTTATTAACTTTAACGTTAACTTCCAGAGTCGGAGACCCCGGACCATGGCCTGGTTAGCCCTGTGGTTAATCCGGCCCTGGTGGCAATATCCACACTTAAACAACCTGCACAGAGCTTTTCAATTGTGCTATGCGCATGGACGTACTTAGGAGGGGTTAGGGAGGTGCCAAAGCACCCCCTTGGAAAATCGTTAATTAAATTAAAAGCCAATATGAGAGAAACAAAAATAAGAAAATTTCTGCTTGAAATTAGAACATTCAACCACAACTATGTGTTTTCTCTCACGTGTATATTAATGGAAACAATTTTTCACTTATACCTAAATGGAAAAACTAAGGATTATTGGATTTGGTATATTTATGAATGCCCAATTTGTTAGTTTAGTTGCTCTGTCTCAAGGAAGGTTAGAATTCTGTTATGAAGGGAGGGATATTTTTAAATTTTTTTTAAAGGTGGTACACACTAATTTTTAAAAATTGGTGCATACTGAATTTTAAAAGTGCTATACACATTAATTTTTAAAATGTGATATTCATACAATGTATGAAAATTTACTTTGCAACAATGCACATTTCAAGGTTGATAGAAATCTCTAAATTTTTAATGTAATCAATTTTAGCACCTCCTCGAAAAAATTCTGCATACGCCCATGTTCTTTAATGTAAGGTTGGGCAATTATCCTGGCAACCAACCAAAAATTTGTTAGCCTGACGTCGACGAGCATTTTCTTTCTTGACGCCACGGACCAGAGAAGACTTTGAGAGTCATTGGCAAAACACAGTAAGTTTTCCCATTATTACAATTAAACATCGTTTGTTAATTTCGAAGTGGCAATATTCAGACGTAAAAAACCTGCACAGAGATTTTTACTTGTGCTGTGCACATCTTCCTCCGTGACGTCTAAAGAGATTCCCGGTCTCTTCAAAAAGCCCGAGAACAAAATGCGTGCATTTGCTATTTCCGGTACCGCAGAGCTATGCAAAGAAAAAAAAATGCAGTCATGCCCGGGATAAGACTCCCAACCCCCCTGCGTATACCACTCTCTGACTTTTGAAAAGCTTTGTATATATATCGTATAGCTCCACGGAATTCAGATAAACTTTTAGGAAAGTGTCCATGTGCAGCCAATTAAGTGCTCATTTAGCACCCTTATTGGCGTCATTTAGCACCCTTATTGGCGAAATACGGAACTTGAACTAAATCAGAAACAAAGAGAGATAGGCGGAGAAGTCCTATAACAAAACGAAAAATCTGATGTGGGCAACACATGACTTTTCTTATATAATGAATGAATTTACTACTTTTACAGTTAAAAAAAAATGTTATTCTTATAGTAGATACTTATACTCTTCTATTCCAAATTAGCACTTATGCTAAATTATTTTAGCTATGATTTCCCAACCTCTCACTAGATGGAGCTTAAAGTCAGCATTCTGATGATCTGGGTTTTCCATAATTTATTTTCTCGAGATCCTTGAGATAATATATTTAGGATTGTAACTCATGTTTAATTATTCTAACCAGATCTGTATCACGTTTCCATGCACAAACTTTTTGATTATATTTTCATGATCTATGATGATTACTGAACATAAACATTTTGCTTTATTGGGGAGGACTAAAAGGTATGTGAATATTTGAGGTCGTGGTTGCATATATAACGAGACTATAAAATTCTCTAATTCCAAATAGTTTTGATAAATAACATCTACTTCCCAGATTTTGTTCATTGTTTCTTGAGTTGCTTGAGATCTTGCATTTATGGGTGCATGAATATTTGTTTTTAATCTCCTAAATATGATAGTTCATTGTTCGCTATATTTATCTCTCGTTTTCTAGTATCAATTCTATTTCCATCCTCAAAACTTTTCTTGGGCATTTCAGCGTTTTGAATTTATTCTCGCCGTTATACAGGGTTTCTATGGAAGTTCATATACCCAAGGTTCTTTAATGTAAGGTTAGGCAATTAATCTGGCAACTAATCAAAAAGTTGTTAGTTACTTCTGTTAGACACCGCCCATAATGCAGGATCTGTACTTAGTTCGTGATGTTCTTGGTTTCCTACATCCTGCTTTAAGTCTACAACGGATTGAGTTTTGAAGACCGCAACATCTTCCTCAGCATTTGATGTTTCTGCACGAACTATGATGTTTCTACACACCTCTTTCAATTAATGCAACATGTTGGTCGGTATGGAGGGTATCTTTAGCATGTTCATGTGACACTAAAAAACTGTGCGGTATAGTTTCATCCAGTGCAAATGATGAAGTGCTTAGTATCCCTCCAGTCTCATTGGTGCGGAGGATGCAGATGGTAAGAAAGTACACTCATTTCTATCACTTCTGTCTTCAGGATTGGTTGTTTGAAAAAAAAAAAGACGTCAGCTTGGGACGTCTGTTCTGTCGATTTTGCTTTTTTTTTGTGCTCCACTTGGATAATTTCTCTTCATATTTATCTCCCAGGTCTGCTTTATGCAAGATACAACAACTTCAAAAAATAGAACATGTTCAGCCTACTCACCACTCACTTTGTGGATTTCCTGTACGTCCACATTTCAGGGAAGAAATATTCCCTTTTTCAAGTTAAAATTCCCGCGATACTGTGGAACTGTGGCGCCACCCGTTGGACTTATTTTGAATCATAAATTATTTTGCAGTTGCCGCGTCGCTTTCCTTCGTTAGGCTTTGGCAGCTTGTCAGACCTAAAGTAGAAAATGAGTTTTCAAATTTAGTGTTTCTTTATTAAAACTCGTTACTAACTGACATCTCCTACTTACACTATTTGTGTTATTCACTAAAATTTTTCTACACTTTATTAACTTTAACGTTAACTTCCAGAGTCGGAGACCCCGGACCATGGCCTGGTTAGCCCTGTGGTTAATCCGGCCCTGGTGGCAATATCCACACTTAAACAACCTGCACAGAGCTTTTCAATTGTGCTATGCGCATGGACGTACTTAGGAGGGGTTAGGGAGGTGCCAAAGCACCCCCTTGGAAAATCGTTAATTAAATTAAAAGCCAATATGAGAGAAACAAAAATAAGAAAATTTCTGCTTGAAATTAGAACATTCAACCACAACTATGTGTTTTCTCTCACGTGTATATTAATGGAAACAATTTTTCACTTATACCTAAATGGAAAAACTAAGGATTATTGGATTTGGTATATTTATGAATGCCCAATTTGTTAGTTTAGTTGCTCTGTCTCAAGGAAGGTTAGAATTCTGTTATGAAGGGAGGGATATTTTTAAATTTTTTTTAAAGGTGGTACACACTAATTTTTAAAAATTGGTGCATACTGAATTTTAAAAGTGCTATACACATTAATTTTTAAAATGTGATATTCATACAATGTATGAAAATTTACTTTGCAACAATGCACATTTCAAGGTTGATAGAAATCTCTAAATTTTTAATGTAATCAATTTTAGCACCTCCTCGAAAAAATTCTGCATACGCCCATGTTCTTTAATGTAAGGTTGGGCAATTATCCTGGCAACCAACCAAAAATTTGTTAGCCTGACGTCGACGAGCATTTTCTTTCTTGACGCCACGGACCAGAGAAGACTTTGAGAGTCATTGGCAAAACACAGTAAGTTTTCCCATTATTACAATTAAACATCGTTTGTTAATTTCGAAGTGGCAATATTCAGACGTAAAAAACCTGCACAGAGATTTTTACTTGTGCTGTGCACATCTTCCTCCGTGACGTCTAAAGAGATTCCCGGTCTCTTCAAAAAGCCCGAGAACAAAATGCGTGCATTTGCTATTTCCGGTACCGCAGAGCTATGCAAAGAAAAAAAAATGCAGTCATGCCCGGGATAAGACTCCCAACCCCCCTGCGTATACCACTCTCTGACTTTTGAAAAGCTTTGTATATATATCGTATAGCTCCACGGAATTCAGATAAACTTTTAGGAAAGTGTCCATGTGCAGCCAATTAAGTGCTCATTTAGCACCCTTATTGGCGTCATTTAGCACCCTTATTGGCGAAATACGGAACTTGAACTAAATCAGAAACAAAGAGAGATAGGCGGAGAAGTCCTATAACAAAACGAAAAATCTGATGTGGGCAACACATGACTTTTCTTATATAATGAATGAATTTACTACTTTTACAGTTAAAAAAAAATGTTATTCTTATAGTAGATACTTATACTCTTCTATTCCAAATTAGCACTTATGCTAAATTATTTTAGCTATGATTTCCCAACCTCTCACTAGATGGAGCTTAAAGTCAGCATTCTGATGATCTGGGTTTTCCATAATTTATTTTCTCGAGATCCTTGAGATAATATATTTAGGATTGTAACTCATGTTTAATTATTCTAACCAGATCTGTATCACGTCTCCATGCACAAACTTTTGGATTACATTTTCATGATCTATGATGATTACTGAACATAAACATTTTGCTTTATTCAGTGTTCTTCAATCATGTTCTTCAATCAGTCGTCATTTTCATTGATTTAGCGTCATATTAATCCTTTTGGCGTAATTTTCGTTAATTTGGCAACACTTAAATATGTCGCCAAGTTGGCTACATTCAGCTAAATTCGTCGCCAAAATCTCGCCAAGCGTTATGGACGGAGAAATAAGTTATTCTTACAGCAGATAAATGACTATTGTGCTTTCAAATACAAAAGTATTACTCAAAATATCTTTTCTCGTGAGTAGAACGAGTTAGATCCATGAGAATGATGTCACCCGATTTATCGCATGATATTACATATGAAAAGTAAACATGTTTCTCAACAGTTAATATATTTTTTTTAATTTATGGGATTTTTTGATAAATTTATTTGAAAAATCTGCAATATCTCGAGAACGGTTCATGCTCGCGTGTTAGAGTTTATGTCAATCGTTTTCTAATAAAAAATTACATAAAAAATGCCTATTTGCGTAACTTTATTAAAGGTTTTGATTTTTAGATGATTTTTTCAAAATTTCACTCGAAAATTTAGGGGGGTTCTGAACATTCGATTGTGTTTTAAAACAATAGACTTCCAGTATTCATGGATTGTGATTTTTGCACCAAATTCCGTTCGAATCGTTTCATTCGTTCGTCAGTTATCGTCTCCAGACTCACTGCAACACCCACACACATACTTTCACACACACACACACACACACACACACACACATCACCTCAAAAATGTTCGATTCGTGATCAGGGATGCTTGAAACGTGCTCTCCCGTCGAAAACTCGATTTTTTCGACCCCGTCACAATACTTCCGTTATACAATATGTATATAAGGAAAGTAATAATTACTAAATGATACTTGGTTCAATACAGACACTTTCAGAAAAGACTGGACAATGAAAATAGTAAACATTTAAAAGCTTTAGGGGGTATACGGATTTTTCTAAGAACTCTGTATATTACTCGTCAACATTATAAACTTGCCTTTTAAATTATAAACTTGCTGTCCAGTCATAACTGCTTTATCGGGAGTCATTCCGTATATTCACAAATATTCTCAGTGACATTTTTCTTCAACTGATCAATTTGAAAATTAATACCAATCAAGACATTATATAACTAAATCAATCTATTGATTCAACCACGTATTTAAAAGTTAAAGTCTGTACAAACTTGCCAAAAGATAGAGCCTGATAGTTTAGCTTACTTTTAGCATGCTTTAAAATCCTCTTTGGAAATACATTTGGGGATTTTCTCTATACCAGAAGCTATAGGTTCAACTTTTATTTTACTTTGTGTTCCTTTATGTTTTATTCATAACGTTGCTTGTGTAATGCATTTGATATAAAGGATAAAATAATGTGATATTCCTTTATCCTAGTTTTTGTTGGAACTCTATCAGTATGCGTCAGGATGTTCATTTGTTATTTCCACATTTTGGGTGGTGAGGTTCAGGATAGAGCTAAAAATGTAAATTAATTTTTCCTAGAATGTAATGTTTTTTTATGCTTTGTAAAGTTTCTTGGGAAGCTCTTATCCGTAAAAAGAGTTTCAAGGTAAACTTAGAGGTTTCGAATTTTTATGTTTTTAGATGTATAGTTTGTACACGGGTCATGTTCGACCTCATTTTGAGAGCTTGAAATTTAATGTAAATGGAACTTCTATATAAAAAAATAAATCAAAGGTCTAACTGATTCTAAAATGACAGTAAGGAGTGTGCAGCTTCCCTCGTGAAAAGAGGAAAAGGTGTAACTTCGTCTTTTTTGCTTCGGAATTTTTTGATCTGACTAGCACTGAAAAAGGGGATCCAGCGTATCCCTGAAACAGCTGTATTCAACATTGTTATTACTTTCCTTATATACATAATGTATAAGGAAAGTATTGTGACGGGGTCGAAAATTCGAATTCGCGTTTTCGACGGGAGAGCACGTTTCAAGCATCCCTGATCACGAATCAAACATTTTTGAAGTGATGTGTGTGTGTGTGTGTGCGCGTGTGAAAGTAGGTGTATGTGCGTGTGTGTGAGTGTGTGTGTGTGTGTGCGCGCGTGCGTGTGTGTGTGAAAGTGTGTGTGTGTGTGTGTGTGTGTGTGTGTGTGTGTGTGTGTGTGTGTGTCAGTGAGTCTGTGGAGATGATATCTCACGAACGAATGGAGCAATTCGAATGAAATTTGGTACAAAAATCGCAATTCGCGAATACTGGAAGCCTATTGTTTCTAAATGTAATCGAATGTTTAGAACCCCCCCTAAATTTTCTAGTGAAATTTTGAAAAAATCATAAAAAGCTCAAAACCTTTAATAAAGTTACGCAAATAGACATTTCTTATGTAATTTTTCCTTAGAAAGCGATTAACATAAACTTTAGAACGCTAGCATGAACCGTTCTCGAGATATTGAACATTTTTCAAATAAATTTATCAAAAAATGCCATAAATTAAAAAAAATATTAACAGTTGAGAAACATGTTCACTTTTCATATGTAATATCATGCAATAAATTTGGCGACATCATTCTCGTGGATCTAGCTCGTTCCATTCATGAGAAAAGATACTTTGAGTAATACTTTTGTATTTGAACTCCAATAGTCATTTATCTGCTTTAAGAACAACTTATTTCTCCATCCATAACGCTGGCGACGATTTCGGCGACGAATTTGGCGGAATGTCGCAAACTTGGCTGCTTTTTTAAATGCTGCCAAAATAACGAAAATCTCGCCAAATGGATAGAAATGACGCTAAATCAATGAAAATGACGACTAATTGTTGAAAATTCAATATCTTGGAAAGAATATAAGTATCTACTATAAAAAAAACCTATCTTATTACTGTAAAAGTAGTAAATTCATTGCATAATATAGGGAAAGCCATGTGTTGCCCATATCAGATTTTTCAATTGTGTTTAAATATGCTGCTTAATTTTTCATAATACTCTGCCCAACGTGTGTTTTACTTATTTATATTTAACAGTTTTTAAATTAATATTAACAAGATAAATGCTATTGTAAAAATTATAGGCTGTAGGTGATTTCGGTTTATGTAAAAAAAATTTCAATACAAAAATACGAAAGTTCATAAAACGTGCTGGTCTAGGACAAAAACCTCTCAGACGTTAGATCTGTAGATATTCATGGCAGAGGCTATAAAAGTTGGCCACAAGTACTACTTAAAAAATCTGATGTGGGTAACACATGACTTTCCTTGTATAATGTAATAAATTTACTACTTTTACAATTAAAAAAATCTGATGTGGGCAACACATGACTTTCCTTATATAATGTAATTAATTTACTACTTTTACAGTAAAAAATGTAGGTTTTTCTTATAGTAGATACTTATATTATTTCCAAGATATTGAATTTTCGACAATTAGTCGTCATTTTCATTGATTTAGCGTCATTTTTATCCATTTGGCGAGATTTTCGTTAATTTGGCAACATTTCAAAATGTCGCCAAGGTGGCGATATTCGGACAAATTCGTCGCCAAAATCTCGCCAAGCGTTATGGACGAAGAAATAAGTTATTCATACAGCAGATAAATGACTATTGGCGTTCAAATACAAAAGTATTACTCAAAGTATCTTTTTCATGAATGGAACGAGCTAGATCCACGAGAATGATGTCACCCAATGTATTGCATGGTATTATATATGAAAAGTGAACATGTTTCTCAATAGGAAATATATTTTTTTTATTTTATATGACTTTTTGAAAATTTTTTTGAAAAGTGTGCAATATCTCGAGAACGGTTCATATTACCGTTCTAAAATTTATGTTAATCGTTTTCTAATGAAATATTAAATAAGAAATGTCTATTTGCGTAACTTTATTAGTGGTTTTGATTTTTTGACGATTTTTTCAAAATTTCACGCGAAAATTTAGGGGGGTTCTGAATATTCGATTGCGTATAAAAACAATAGGCTTCCAGTGTTTACGGATTGTGATTTTTGTACCAAATTTCGTTCGAATCGGTCCATTCGTTCGTCAGTTATCGTCTTCACAGACTCACTGGCGCACACACACACACACACACACACACACACACACACACACACACACACACACACACAGACATCACTTCAAAAATGTTTGATTCGTGATCAGGGATGCTTGAAACGTGCTCTTCCTTCGAAAACTCGAATTCGAATTTTCGACCCCGTCACAATACTTTCCTTATACATTATGTATATGACAGTAAAAACACTATAAAAAGTGAGGTAACAAATATCAAGTGGCGAAAATGCAAATCACGGAAATAATCCTAAAGCAGAGCATGAAAACAGTCTCGGCAGTCTATAGGCCAATCAGGCAAGGAAAAGTAGTAACGCCGTATGATACCTGAAGCTTGAACGACGGAGTCCTTCAACAACAGCCTTTAGCCAAGAAAAGGTAAAATGACGAGAAGAATTTAAGTCTCCATAGGTTGTGGATGGCTCTAATTTTCATTACCTTCGCCAGTTGTAGCGTTTTTGAAACCGATCTGATAGAGAAAGTGAAACTTTTTTTTTTCAGCCTTTCTATCATTTGCTATGTCTACACATAAAAAACTGATGCATAATTACAAGTATCTGATTAATAACTCGAGTGTTTGATTATGAAATAATGCATCATAATTAAAATTAATAGTTGTCATTCCGACATTTCGGCGCTTTTCCCGCGCTCATACTTATACGCTGACTAAGTGATATCCAGCAGACAGGAATGCAAGTGCTAACTCTAGTACAGTAGCCCCTCGTCATATCGCTCTGGCCGGGGGATATGGCAAAATGCGCAATATATCGGGCGATATGATAAAAATTATACTTTTATGAACATATGTAATAAAAATTTAGGAGCGAAAGTATAATAATAAAAAACACAATAAAAAAAGCCTCATTCACTCCCGCCCCACCGACGACTCATGTTGTAACACTCCAGTCTTGGGAAAGCAAAAGAATGTAAACGAAAAATCAGAAAAAAGAAAGGGAGACATAACAGAAGCGCGAAGTATTGAATAGACCAAACAATGTAGCATTTGGCTTACAATTATGTCATTACATTTGCGTACTCTCCCAGGTTTTCTCGTTGCAATTGACTAGGAGACTCCGCCCCCCTGCTCGATGTCGCTCACAAACTCCCGTAACTCGTTTCGCGAGTCGAGAGGTTCGCATCTTACTTTCTGGCGCTCGCGTTCTCTCAGCTTGCTACGCAGGCGTAATACGACCGTTGGGGGGCCGTCCCGTGTTAGCTGGTACTCACCAACACCAGTTCTCGCTTCGCAAGATATACGTTTTGTCTCCTGTTCTTAATACAGTAATAAAAATTCGCGTTTCCTTCGTTTAAATCAATAAGTTAAATATTTCATTTTTACTTTCCTTATATAAATAATGTATAAGGAAAGTATTGTGATGGGGTCGAAAATTCGAATTCGAATTTTCGACGGGAGAGCACGGTTCAAGCATCCCTGATCACGAATCAAGCATTTTTGAGGTGATGTCTGTGTGTGTGCGTGTGTGTGAAAGTATGTGTGTGTGTGTGTGTGTGTGTGTGTGTGTGTGTGTGTGTGTGTGTGTGTGTGTGTGTCAGTGTCAGTGAGTCTGTGGAGACGATATCTCACGAACGAATGGAGCGATTCGAATGAAATTTGGTACAAAAATCACAGTCGTGAATACTGGAAGCCTATTGTTTTTAAACGCAATCGAATATTCAGAACCCCCCTAAATGTTCGAGTGAAATTTTGAAAAAATCATCAAAAAATCAAAATCTTTAATAAAGTTACGCAAATAGACATTTCTTATGTTTTTTTCCCTTAGAAAACGATTCACATAAGCTTTAGAACGCTAGCATGAACCGTTCTCGAAATATTGCACATTTTTCAAATAAATTTATCAAAAAATCCCTTAAATTAAAAAAATATATATTAACTGTTGAGAAACATGTTCACTTTTCATATGTAATATCGTGCGATAAATTTGGTGACATCATTCTTGTGGATCTAGCTCGTTCCATTCATGAGAAAAGATACTTTGAGTAATACGTTTGTATTTGAACGCCAATAGTTATTTATCTGCTATAAGAATAACTTATTTCTCCGTTCATAACGCTTGGCGAAATTTTGGCGACGAATTTGGCGGACTGTTGCCAGCTTGGCAACTTTTTTTAATGTTGCGAAATTAATAAAAATCTCGCCAAATGGATAAAAATGAAAATGAATGAAATGCTAAATGAATGAAATGACGACTAATGGACGAAAATTCAATATTTTGGAAAGAATATAATTCTCTACTATAAGAATAACCTTATATACTTTCCTTATATACATAATGTATAAGGAAAGTATTGTGACGGGGTTGAAAATTCGAATTCGAGTTTTCGACGGGAGAGCACGTTTCAAGCATTCCTGATCACGAATCAAACATTTTTAAAGTGATGTGTGTGTGTGTGTGTGTGAAAGTGTGTGTGTGTATGTGTGTGTGTCAGTGAGTCTGTGGAGACGATAACTGACGAACGAATAGACCGATTCGAACAAAATTTGGTACAAAAGTCACAATCCGTAAACACTGGAAGCCTATTGTTTTTATATGCAATCGAATGTTCAGAACCCCCCAAAATTTCGAATGAAATTTTGAAAAAATCGTCAAAAAATCAAAACCGCCAATAAAGTTACGCAAATAGATATTTCTTATGTAAGTTTTCATTAGAAAACGATTGACATAAATTTTAGAATGCTAACATGAACCGTTCTCGAGATATTGTACATTTTCAAAAAAATTATCAAAAAGTCATATAAAATAAAAAAAAAATTTCCTATTGAGAAACATGTTCACTTTTCATATGAAATACCATGCGATAAATTGGGTGACATCATTCTCGTGGATATAGCTCGTTTCATTCATGAAAAAAGATACTTTAAGTAATACTTTTGTATTTGAACGCCAATAGTCATTTATCTGCTGTAAGAATAACTTATTTCTTCGTCCATAACGCTTGGCGAGATTTTGGCGACGAATTTGGCGGAATGTCGCCAACTTGGCGACTTTTTGAAATCTCGCCAATTGGATAAAAATGACGCTAAATCAATGAAAATGACGACTAATTGTCGAAAATTCAATATCTTGGAAAGAATATTAGTATCTACTATAAGAAAAACCTATTTTTACTTTCCTTATATACATAATGTATAAGGAAAGTATTGTGACGGGGTCGAAAATTCGAATTCGAGTTTTCGACGGGAGAGCACGTTTCAAGCATCCCTGATCACGAATCAAACAATTTTGGAGTGATGTCTGTGTGTGTGTATGTGTGTGTGTGTGTGTGTGTGTGTGTGTGTGTGTGTGTGTGTGTGTGTGAAAGTATGTGTGTGTGTGTGTGTGTCAGTGAGTCTGTGGAGACGATAACTGACGAACGAATGGACCGATTCGAACAAAATTTGGAACAAAAATCACAATCCATAAACACTGGAAGCCTATTGTTTTTATACGCAATCGAATGTTCAGAACCCTCCTAAATTTTCGAATGAAATATTGAAAAAATCGTCAAAAAATCAAAACCACTAATAAAATTACACAAATAGACATTTCTTATGTAATTTTTCATTAGAAAACGATTGACATAAATTTTAGAACGCTAACATAAACCGTTCTCGAGATATTGTACAATTTTTCAAAAAAATTATCAAAAAGTCATAAAATAAAAATATTTCCTATTGAGAAACATGTTTACTTTTCATATGAAATACCATGCGATAAATTGGGTGACATCATTCTCGTGGATCTAGCTCGTTCCATTCATGAAAAAAGATACTTTAAGTAATACTTTTGTATTTGAACGCCAATAGTCGTATATCTGCTGTAAGAATAACTTATTTCTTCATCCATAACACTTGGCGAGATTTTGGCGACGAATTTGGCAGAATGTCGCCAACTTGGCGACTTTTTGAAATGTTGCTAAATTAACGAAAATCTCGCCAAATGGATAAAAATGACGCTAATTCAATGAAAATGACGACTAATTGTCGAAAATTCAATATCTTGGAAAGGATATTAGTATCTACTATAAGAAAAACATATTTTTTTTACTGTAAATGTAGTAAATTCATTACATTATATAAGGAAAGTCATGTGTTGCCCACATCAGATTTTTTTTACTGTAAAAGTAGTAAATTCATTACATTATATAAGGAAAGTCATGTGTTGCCCACATCAGATTTTTTTTTGCTGTAAAAGTAGTAAATTTATTGCATTATATAAGGAAAGTCATGTGCTGCCCACATCAGATTTTTGAAATGGAAACAGCGTTATTGTCCCCCGATTATAAACAAAATGGGAGGCGAGACATGGCAATGTATTTTAAATCATTATGCAAAATTTCAAATCATTTGATGGCATAAGTCCGTCGCTAACCTTGACAGAATATCCCTTTATTTTAAAGGGAGTTGGTCAATGGGGCGGCTGCACCTACCTTTTCTTAAATATAGATTTATCCGATTGAAACCAAAATAGGATTTGACACATGGTAATGTATTTTAAATCACTATGCTAAATTTCAAATCATTTAATGCCATAAGTCTGACACTCTTTTAAAATGATTTGCTCTGCAGCGGCTGCACATAGTTTTTTTAGTTAGAGAGGGATGAGCAAAAATGTTAACAATAAATTAAGACATTGACTAAAGATTAATTAGAATATTGTTTTAAAATAAATAATTTGTTAAGAGAAAAGCATTTCTTTATTTTGACTCCAAAATTTATAGTTTGCTTTACAGCATTTTTTAGATTAAGCAGTATAAGCAAACAGAAATTTGATGGAGGGGTATTGCATACTAAAACGCTCATTAAATAAGTTGTTTTGTTAAAATAAATTGATCCCCAATCTGTCAATTCCACTTTCTCAACAATAGAGGTGTCAAATATCCGTTTGTGTAATATCTCCCCATTCTTTCTTTAGACCCAAATCGTCAGACCTACTCTAAGATGTAAGGAATCTGTTTGGATGGCTAAGAGAGAGCCAGCCAATTACGCTTCCTTCACGTTACGTTACGCTGACCCTTCATCTCTAGGGAGGACTTTCAGACCTACAAATTTATCGTGCCCATACTTCGCGTAGACACGGGGAAAGTTTCATGCAGCGTTTAGGATCTAACTCGGGTTCACCGAGTGCAACCCTCTTGTCTTAACTCCTGAGCTATCCCTGCCCTGTAATATGTTCTCAGTGCTGTCTTTGCATGTATTTATTGTAAGTTTATTTAAATACAGTCATTAGATTAATTTGAACTCTGTAATAGGTTCAAACAATTTACGGCATATTGATTCAACACCAGAAAACATTGTTTTAGAGGCTGCTTAAGAAAGAAATTCATCGCCGTATGTAGGAAAAGTTCTGTGCTAAACACATAAGCTTTTTCTATATTATTCCTTATGTATACTTTTCAAGTGGGTTTTAATTCCAATGTATGATTTAAAAAGAGAAATCTGCAGAAAACTTCAGTACATGTTGTCAGTTCAAAATAAAGCACAGATGTTTTGAGCTGCTGAAATTGCATTATTGAAACAATTGAGGCGTTTTCTTATTTTCCTTGAGAAATATTTTGGGATGAAAATGTATTCACCATATTTTATTCATTTCTTTCAAACTGTGGGAAAAAAGATTTATATATACATCATTGCATATTTGTTTCTAAATTTATTCACTATTTTTAAACTTTTGAACATTTGTGTCTCATTAAAGCCTATATATAATTTCCATACGCTGGTTGCCATGGTAACTCATACATGGATGATATATTTATCCCAGTGACTGGCGTGTGTACATGCATTTGCTTTGAAATCGATATTGAGGTTTATATAACTTTATTTTGCATTGAAAGTTTGATTTAATGCACTTGAATTATTTTTCTTTTATTTCAAATTTTCTTTTCTGCTTTCCCCACCTATGTAGTGTAATGTATGGAGAAAGTATTGCGACGAGGGGTGGAAATTAGAATTCGAGTGTCCGACGTATTTACATTTTTAACATACCAGAACTCGAATCGAACGTTTTTTTCCCCTGCTGTGCATATGCGTCTCTCCGTGAGTCTGTACATGATATCTCAGAAGCACCGAATGAAATTTTCAAATGAAATTTGTTACGATTGTCACGACCTGTGATTACTGGAATCTTATTAATTTTAGATTTGTCGTATAATGTTTTATATATATAAAACTTTCGACCTAATCATATTTAGTGCATTTTGAACTTTATAATACTTTCTTAATAAATTAATTAGGAAAGCGTGCAATATCTGCAGAACGGTGCATGTTAGCGTCTAAAAATTAGTCACGTTTGTTTCCTGCTCTGAAATCATGAAAGTATTATTTTTTCACTATTGGCTGTTATTTTTATGATTAAAAATGTTCAAGCATTTGATGCTTTCTGGATGCTTGATTTCTCTGTAAGTCAATTCTGGTACCAATGCCGTTCGAATCTCCCAAAACGTTTTGAAGACTTGCTAATCCATACACTATAAAACATTATGTAGTCTTTGCTCATTGTTTTCAGCTACTTTGTTGATAATTTTGGCAAACTATTACAAAAACTGCAATTACAGGCGCTCATGAAAATTCCAGCTTCATTTCTGAAATATTCAGCTAATTATCGTTTGTCGAAGCATTATATATATATATATATATATATATATTGATGACTAGATATATGCATTTTATTCCCTTCTTGATTGATGATTCTCTATTTTGTACATATTTATATGTGTTGTTAGCATTTTTTACGTTAAGGTTTTATGAGTTATAACTTCTCTCTTTCCTATCATTTGAATTTCATATTATAATTTTGTTATTATATATATATAAGTATCGGAAAAGTAGATTTATTACAGATATTGCTACAATACCTCAAAAGTATTCAAAGTACATCCCTTGAGCGTCGACACACTTTCGCCAACGGCTTTTCCACGACTCGAAGGCTCCCTGGTAGGCGGACTCCGGAAGGTCCTTAAGGGCACGCATGCAAGCTTCTTTGACGCACTTAGGGTCCCATGGTGGTGTCCTTTGAGGGAGGATTTCACTTTTGGGAAAAGAAAAAAGTCTACTGGTGCCAAGTCGGGACTTTAAGGGGGTTGGGGAACCATCGCGATGCCGTTTATCGTCAGGAAGTCGGTCACCTTGAGCAGGTGTGGCTGGTTGCATTGTCGTGATGCAATTTCCAATTTCCGCCGATGACTGGCCTTACCCGGTTGACCCTTCTCTTCAGTCTTCTTAGCACTTCTAGGTAAAAAGCACCATTCACTGTCTGCCCCTCAGAAACAAATTCGTAGTGGACCACCCCTTTGCGTTGAAGAAAACGATTAGCATGGCTTTCACTCTGGATTTGCTCATTCGAGTCTTTTTTGGACGAGGTGATCCCGCAGTGTGCCATTCCGAACTTTTCCGCTTTGTTTCCGGGTCGTATTCAAATATCCAAGTCTCTTCTCCCGTGATGACGATGTCCAAAATGCCGGGGTCTTCTTCAACGCGTTGCAGAAGGTCTTCGCAAGCAGACGACACTCTCCTCTGCTTTTGCTCGTCCGTCAAGACCTCCGGGACGAGTTAAGCGCAGATCTTTCGCATCGCTAAATTTTCAGTGATAATGCTGTGCACTGTCATCTTATCAATGCCAATTTCATCTGCGACCATTCGCACACTTAAACGACGGTCCGAATTCAGCTCTTCACGCACAAGTTGCACGTTGTCGTCGGTTCTCGACGTCGACGGCCGTACAGCACGAGGCTCGTCCTGCACACTCTCTCGGCTATCTTTGAAGAGCTTGTGCCACTTAAAAACTGCTGTTTGTGACATGTTTTCACCCTTGAACACTTCGCGAATCATGGCCAACGTCTCCGTACCTGATTTCCCCAATCCAACACAAAATTTGATCACGTACCGCTGTTCAATCGTTCGCTGCATTTCGCTCTTGCACCGAGTCACTCGACAGGGTTCACTAAAAACACGATGTAACCTGAACGAACGCTCGAAGGCAACTGTCGCTTGGCGCGTCTTGAAGGTCACATTCCCCACTACCGAGCATGCGCGCTGCGAGCACGCTACGACGTACACTCACGTCAGGAAAAAAATTTTCCCGATTCTTTTAATACAGACCCATATGTGTGTATATATATTATCATAACTGTTAGGAACTTACTCCCCATTACGGACAGCTGATTCTCCTGAAACTTTCAGTAACATGTTTGCAAATGTTTTACGGTGTACATATATATACCTTAGAGTTTGGACTTACATATATTAGTGACGAATCCTGGTCAAAAAGCAGGTCATGCGGAAATACATGTTACATCCCAACCCCCTGCTTTATCAATCACACCACAATACTCGAGGGATTTAATGACGATATTAGTAACGATAAAAAATAATATCACTACCATTGTGTTATATATTGCAACTAGGGTGAGGTTTTTGTCACGAAATTGCTATGGCGGCGCCATACCAAACTCTATGGCAGCATTCGCCATTGATACTTAAGTACACACTACACATATACGAGTATACAAAGACGTCACCCCACAAAGCGTTTTATTCGAGTACAGAGAAGCTCAAAATGCGTAAATCTGTCGGAAACTGCAGCTCCAATTTTTATTGTTGCCACAGTACATTCATTATATACTATCCTATGTAGGTTTAGCAAAATATATATACAGGGTGTCCCAAAAAGATTGAAACCCGCTTTAATTCTTTACCTGTTGGAGATAAGTGGGCAATGTGAATTGTAAAAATGTTGAAAGTAAGGTAGGAAATAAGACTACGTTAATGAAATAGTCCTGCCATTAATTTGAAAAAAGTTACACTTTTTAAATTTTTATATGATCCCCTTAGACAAATTTGGCCAATCAGAAAATTTTTATTTTTAATGTAACAAGATCATTAAAAAAACCCCCGCATATCTGTATCTTTAAAATTGAGCGAGTTTTATTTAATTGAAAACTGAACATTACGATTGGGGACCCTATATCAAATTAGAAATGCAAATGTGTGACATATCACAATAAAGATAAAACTGGATGATAATACATTGGATACCCAACCGCGTAGTGAGTACCACTGCTTTTTATGATCTCTGTCTGTGTAATGCTTTATTTAGATGCATTTATGATAAAAAATTTCGACACATATTAACGTATTTTTGAATTAAATAATTTCCATCGTCAATTTGTTTATGATCCCTATTTTCACTGATGAAACAGCCTTTCACATGGTACTGAAAAGTGGCATAAGTCAGATTTTTTCATTTATCATAATTCAGTTAATTTTATAGATACAGATATGCGGGTTTTTTTAATGATCTTCTTGCATTAAAAATACATTTTTCTGGTTGACCAAATGTGTCTAATGAGGTCGTATAAAAATTTAAAAAGTGTAACTTTTTTAAAATGAGTGGGAGGACTATTTCATTAACGTAGTCTTATTTCCTACCTTACTTTCAACATTTTTGCAATTTACATTGCCCACTTATCTCCAACAGGTAAATAATTAAACCGCGTTTCAATTTTTTGGAACACCCTGTATACTAGAGGGATCTGCCCCCTGCCCGTTACGCTTCGTCAATCCTTGCGAGCTATTCCAAGCCAAACTAAAGGTTAAATAGGTAAACGGTTTATTTCATCTTGTTACCCTATTATTTCTCTATAAATGTATTAAATTTCATATAATTGTATGCTATAGTTTTTGCAGTATGAGACAGAGAAAATCGATGGACATACCAATACGAAAGAACATTTCTCACTTCACAAGTGCTTAAAAAGTAAAACATCTCGTAAACTACATGGAAATTAAACAAAGGTGGGGGGTCTCCGCAAAAATTCAGCTATGCAAAAATTCAACTATCTGTAACTGTTTGAAAAATTGGTGGTCTTACCATTGTTAGTCTATCCATGATGCGAACTCGCAACTCAAATATTTTGTATTTGGCTCCATGTAATATTTCTTCCATGAAATATGTAATATTTCTTAAACTACAATATATATCGAAAAACAGTTTATTTCAGCGGTTCCCAAATCTTCCTCTACAAATGTACAAAATTTTATATTTTTATTTGCCATAGTTTTTGCTGTACGAAGCAGAGAAACTCGAGAAATGAGACATTTGTTAAACAGCGTCAGGCACGTCAGCTACTTATTTTAATATATATATATATATATATATATATATATATATATATATATATATATATATATATATATATATATATATATATAAATTCCCAAAAAGGACAAGTAGCAATGTACTCGTACAGATTCTAGATGTGTGACAGAAGTACCGGCCGGGGGGAGTTGCGGGGGGAAAGCTTTAACCGGAGTGCTGGGGGTCGCAACTCCCCCCGGCCGGTACTTCTGTCACACATCTAGAATCTGTACGAGTACATTGCTACTTGTCCTTTTTGGGAATTTATATAGGAATACACATGTAAATATTGCAGCATAGCGCTTTACAAGATGTATTATAAATTATTTTTTGCTTTTAGCTTTTTAATCTGTTCACTAAAATTGAAAATAAATTTTTCAAGTTTTATAATGTATATATATATATATATATATATATATATATCAACGCACCCTGCAAAATAATCCGATAGTAATGAAACTGCACATGCAAACACCTGTCGACCGAATATGCAAATGATCAAACATTCGCAGCCAATGAATGAATAGTCGGAATTACAGCGCATTGAAATTGAGCACCATGGTGGTGGATATAAGGAGCGAACCCCGCTTTCAGGAACAAAACGTGTAGTGGATTTCGATTGCGTTTGCGTTCCTTGATTGTAACAATGCCTCGCCGGAGAATTCGTGACCACTACGAGCATATGAAGGAGTTTGAAAGAGGGCGTGCGGTCGGACTGCATGAGGCTGGATGGGCACACCGACGAATTGCTCGGAATTGGTAGGAGTGGGTCCGAAATGGCAGATTTCAGCGGCAGACGAGCAGCGTACGGCGTAGAGCGACGACGGAACGGGGAGATAGAGCGATTTTCAGAACAACTGTGGCAGCACGAAATTCGTCATTATCAACCATCCAACGTGTGACAAACACGGAACGACCACCCAGACCATTATAGAAGACTATGGGAGTGGAACCTATATTCGCGGCGCCCATTACGCCGCCTACCACTGACCAGTATGCACCGTCAACAATGATTGCAGTGGTGCCGGGCTCGATCAACATGGAATTGTTCGGATTGGGAACGAATTGTCTTCAGTGATGAGTTCCGTTTCGAACTGAGTCCCGAAGACCAGCGCAGACGTGTCTGGAGACAGCCAGGACATCGTCAGGATCCTGCTCTTACTGTCACACATCATACGGTCCGACAACTGGGAGTTATGTTATGGGGTGCCATTTTGTTTGATAGCCGAATTCCTTTGATAGTCCTCCGTGGCAACATCTTAGCACAGCGGTACATTGGCGACATTCTACAAACTGTTCCGCCATTCATTTCGCGATACCCCGGAATAACTTTTAAGCAAGATAGTGCTCGGCCACACACGGCACGCCTCTCTATTGATTGCCTGCGTGCTTACGACACACTTCCTTGGCCAGCCAGATCCCCAGATCTCTCGCTTATTGAGCACATTTGGGCTGAAATAGGACGTCGCCTGTGACCATCCTAGAATGTAGACGAATTAGCACGTTAATTGGAGGCCATTTAGAACGACATCCCTCAGAACACTATCCGGCAACTATATGTATCAATGCCATGTCGGGTAACAGCTTTTATTAAGCCCAGAGGTGGACCAACGCCATATTGACGTAATCACTTTGTGTAGATCTTTCAGTGCAATAAATCATCCAATTGTTCTGAAATTCTAATTATTTATTTTTCTGTATATCCACATTACACGTACCAAAGTTTGTCTCATTTGGATAATTCTTTCTTGGTGCGTCCATTTTTTTTGTCTTAGAGTATATATATATATATATATATATATATATATATATATATATATATATATATATATAAGGATATAAACAAGAAGAAAAAATAAGCGAGAACAGGAGTGACCATATGATTTGCATAGAATGGCAGGGGTGGATTGCGACACCCCTTTCCCGCTTAAAGCAGCTTTTACGACCCGGGCAACGCTCACGGCACCAATGTAACTCAATGGTCAATCTCCCACATGTGCAAAGACAAAAGCACCCGAACGGACACAAAAGCAAAGATGGAACCAAGCATGGAAGAGATACACCCTACAATCCAGCTTGAAAACACAACATTTTATAAGGGAAAGTCGCACATGCGCGATAAGACTTCATGATGATAGGATCGCAGATATGAAAATATATATGATTAAGAATACTCATTTAGAATCAAACAATGCACAATTTCTTTCTTTGAAAAAGGAATAGTAATAATGTTGTAAAAAATATCTAGGGTAATTTCTTTTTAATGCATCATTTATTATTTTATTACATTCATAAATGCAGTCTTTTTTAAAAGTACTGTAGTTTCTGTTTCTTCTGAAGTACCCGACAATAATATTTCTGAATATATTTTTAGTGAGGTTTGAATTCCAATCAATAATATTATTAATTTTGATATTGTATGAATTTCTCTTGTCGTGTATGGTTGTATAAATTCCATACTGTTGGTGTTTTCTTATTGACAAGTCCAGGAAGTCTGTCGATCCATCCTCATTGATCGGGTTTTCAATTAAGTCTAATTCCCTTGGGTAGAATGCAAAATCTATGTCAGGGGTGTTTGCATAACCCCCTAATATCACATCGTCAACATAACGGAAATAAGGTATTTCCGATAATATATGGGTTCCTCTTTCATATTTGGATAGATAAATATCCGCCAATATTGATGAGCATGCACCACCCATGGGTATGCCTTTGACCTGTTTGTAGTAATGCGTACCGTCATATAGTATGTTTTCATTCAATACTAACTCAATCAAATCCAAATATCTTCTGAGAGTTATATATGGTTTTAAATTATATTCTTCATGTAATTCTTTCAAGATCATTTGTAGGTTTGTTAAATCGATGTTATTAAACAGATCCCGGAAATCGTAGCTTCTGAAGTTCAAATCTTTATGGCAAAATTTCAGTCGGTCTATCAATTCCTGTCCGTTTTTTAACATTATGGAGTTTTGCTTCTTAATATCAGTTATAACATATTGGAGTAATTTCAGAAGTTTTTTATTTGCTTGTTCCAGGTACGATCCGCATCCCACTGTTACAGTACGGAACTTGACTGGTTTTTGTGTAACTTGGGAATAAGGATCAAGTATGGAAATTTTACTGATTTAATATCCATACCAATTCTTTTATACAGTGCTTTTATTCTATTAGTGATGATTGATTCGTTGCTAGGAATTAAGGTATACATGGCACTATCCTTATAGCATTGTGTTAAAGTATCGACATAGAATTTTTTACACGTGAATGCAAAATTCGATACGATTTTGTCGGTGTATGTCATTACGAATTCTTCATTAAAATGTTTGATTGAAGACGGAAATCGAGAACCTCCTGAATCCTTGTTTCTTCTCGGGTAGAATTGGCAAAAAGCACTGTAAAAGGCATATTTCCATGCGTTAAAAGTTTGTACAGGTATACTGTGTTTGACTGCCATCTTGTATATGAAGGTTTCCAGATCGTAATTAAATTCATTATAAATATTATTAAATTCTTGTATTCGGTACTTAGTACCAAGTTGTAATAAGTTTTTGAGTTTATTATCTTTTATAAAATCTAAGTTTCCAGTAATTATATGCTTGTGGTAGGGATCACAATGTATATTTTTATGACATTGACAGGATTCAATATTAAATGAAGACACAGTTTTACATAATTTATTGTAGTTGAATAATCTTCTTCCGTTGGTTCTTACAAAGCGATAGGATATCTTAATATTTAGATTAGGCAAAGGAAGACGTTCTTCTATATTATGTAATATATGGTTGAATGGAATATTTTCGAACATTTTATTCTTAAATGTTGTGATAAAAAATTCTTTTGATTTGTTAATTTGATATTTTGGTTCAAGTGCTACGTTATATTTTGCGGCTCTGAGTTTAATTAAATCCAGAATGATGTCTATATTAGTGTTTTTATCTTCTGTATTGCAGTTATTTTCACTTAAATTGATAATAAAATTCCATATACGTTGTAAGTATTTGATCTTTATACTGTTGGCTATATTCTTGATCCATCCGAATTTCACCGTTATTTCTGTTTTTATGAAGTCTGAGATTTTTTCTTCTGTTTTGATGTAATTAAATTGTTGCTTTTTATTTCCTCTTTGGTGTCTATAAGTTTTCTTAGGTATGGAATTTTCAAAGAGAGGGTATGTTTGACTATTCCTGCATCTTTCTTTATTGCAATTTTCCTTGAATAATAAAGTATTCAGACCATATGGATATGCAGAATTATATTGCTTTATATGGGTGTCTTCCCACCACAAGCGTTCAGAAAGTTCTGGTACTATATCAATAATAGTTACCATAATATTGCTGAAGGGGTGTACTTGAAAATGCCGTATTTCTAAGTTATTATTGGTGGATAGCTGTTGGATTTTGCCTACTTGACTTCGGTGCAAATTTATACGGATATTCAGGGAATTCTGCGTCTGTCCTATATATTTCGCCTGACAAGCAAGGCATGATATGCAATATACCACATTAAAAGTCTTGCAAAAGATTTTTATATTGTCAGATTTTTATAGAAATACGGCATTTTCAAGTACACCCCTTCAGCAATATTATGGTAACTATTATTGATATAGTACCAGAACTTTCTGAACGCTTGTGGTGGGAAAACACCCATATAAAGCAATATAATTCTGCATATCCATATGGTCTGAATACTTTATTATTCAAGGAAAATTGCAATAAAGAAAGATGCAGGAATAGTCAAACATACCCTCTCTTTGAAAATTCCATACCTAAGAAAACTTATAGACACCAAAGAGGAAATAAAAAGCAACAATTTAATTACATCAAAACAGAAGAAAAAATCTCAGACTTCATAAAAACAGAAATAACGGTGAAATTCGGATGGATCAAGAATATAGCCAACAGTATAAAGATCAAATACTTACAACGTATATGGAATTTTATTATCAATTTAAGTGAAAATAACTGCAATACAGAAGATAAAAACACTAATATAGACATCATTCTGGATTTAATTAAACTCAGAGCCGCAAAATATAACGTAGCACTTGAACCAAAATATCAAATTAACAAATCAAAAGAATTTTTTATCACAACATTTAAGAATAAAATGTTCGAAAATATTCCATTCAACCATATATTACATAATATAGAAGAACGTCTTCCTTTGCCTAATCTAAATATTAAGATATCCTATCGCTTTGTAAGAACCAACGGAAGAAGATTATTCAACTACAATAAATTATGTAAAACTGTGTCTTCATTTAATATTGAATCCTGTCAATGTCATAAAAATATACATTGTGATCCCTACCACAAGCATATAATTACTGGAAACTTAGATTTTATAAAAGATAATAAACTCAAAAACTTATTACAACTTGGTACTAAGTACCGAATACAAGAATTTAATAATATTTATAATGAATTTAATTACGATCTGGAAACCTTCATATACAAGATGGCAGTCAAACACAGTATACCTGTACAAACTTTTAACGCATGGAAATATGCCTTTTACAGTGCTTTTTGCCAATTCTACCCGAGAAGAAACAAGGATTCAGGAGGTTCTCGATTTCCGTCTTCAATCAAACATTTTAATGAAGAATTCGTAATGACATACACCGACAAAATCGTATCGAATTTTGCATTCACGTGTAAAAAATTCTATGTCGATACTTTAACACAATGCTATAAGGATAGTGCCATGTATACCTTAATTCCTAGCAACGAATCAATCATCACTAATAGAATAAAAGCACTGTATAAAAGAATTGGTATGGATATTAAATCAGTAAAATTTCCATACTTGATCCTTATTCCCAAGTTACACAAAAAACCAGTCAAGTTCCGTACTGTAACAGTGGGATGCGGATCGTACCTGGAACAAGCAAATAAAAAACTTCTGAAATTACTCCAATATGTTATAACTGATATTAAGAAGCAAAACTCCATAATGTTAAAAAACGGACAGGAATTGATAGACCGACTGAAATTTTGCCATAAAGATTTGAACTTCAGAAGCTACGATTTCCGGGATCTGTTTAATAACATCGATTTAACAAACCTACAAATGATCTTGAAAGAATTACATGAAGAATATAATTTAAAACCATATATAACTCTCAGAAGATATTTGGATTTGATTGAGTTAGTATTGAATGAAAACATACTATATGACGGTACGCATTACTACAAACAGGTCAAAGGCATACCCATGGGTGGTGCATGCTCATCAATATTGGCGGATATTTATCTATCCAAATATGAAAGAGGAACCCATATATTATCGGAAATACCTTATTTCCGTTATGTTGACGATGTGATATTAGGGGGTTATGCAAACACCCCTGACATAGATTTTGCATTCTACCCAAGGGAATTAGACTTAATTGAAAACCCGATCAATGAGGATGGATCGACAGACTTCCTGGACTTGTCAATAAGAAAACACCAACAGTATGGAATTTATACAACCATACACGACAAGAGAAATTCATACAATATCAAAATTAATAATATTATTGATTGGAATTCAAACCTCACTAAAAATATATTCAGAAATATTATTGTCGGGTACTTCAGAAGAAACAGAAACTACAGTACTTTTAAAAAAGACTGCATTTATGAATGTAATAAAATAATAAATGATGCATTAAAAAGAAATTACCCTAGATATTTTTTACAACATTATTACTATTCCTTTTTCAAAGAAAGAAATTGTGCATTGTTTGATTCTAAATGAGTATTCTTAATCATATATATTTTCATATCTGCGATCCTATCATCATGAAGTCTTATCGCGCATGTGCGACTTTCCCTTATAAAATGTTGTGTTTTCAAGCTGGATTGTAGGGTGTATCTCTTCCGCGCTTGGTTCCATCTTTGCTTTTGTGTCCGTTCGGGTGCTTTTGTCTTTGCACATGTGGGAGATTGACCATTGAGTTACATTGGTGCCGTGAGCGTTGCCCGGGTCGTAAAAGCTGCTTTAAGCGGGAAAGGGGTGTCGCAATCCATCCCTGCCATTCTATGCAAATCATATGGTCACTCCTGTTCTCGCTTATTTTTTCTTCTTGTTTATATCCTTATATGCCACTCTGGATGCAGAGCTGCTAAGCGCCACATCCTCTGTAAGGTTTCTGTTTTCTCCTTTACTTAAATAGGAGTTCCGTTCGTGATATACTTATTTTTATATGTATATATATATATATATATAGTAGCGCTTTTTGTATATTAATAATTTTTCTTAACATTTCGCTTCACAGTTTTTCAATTCTTATGAATGGCAACAGTAAATGGTTTTTTATTTTTTCTTTACGAATGGCAACACTGGTCTCTTCTATCAGTGTTCCCTCGATCCCTGTATTGAATCGAATGTACATACGCTGTGCTTTTTCCAGGTATTCATTTTTTCTTTTTTATTCCTTCTTTATGTATGTCGTCCAAGTAGAAATAGTTTATAGATTTAATCTATCTATTTCTTCAGAAACATACATTTTTGTGTTTGCTTCTACAAAAAACTTGGACATGATTAGATTTTTGTAGAGGTTAACAATTCATGATTTAGGCTTAGAGCCTCGTCCACGTGTAAGGCGTTTGTGCTTGATTTCGTTTGTTATACTTATTTCGATTCCATACCTTTGTATTATATATTTTTCATTGACTTGTTGATTCGATATTTATTTTATTTATTTTTTCCATATGCTTGAGGATTAGATGATTTTTACTTTTGTTTTGTAAGCCAGTTAGATAGTTGAATTTAGTTTAAGTTTTTCTCTTTTTTTGTTTCCATACCTTTTAATTTGGTTGATTTTCTGTAACTTGATAGCTTGTGTTTTGTATTTTTAATCCATATGATTGATGATTTGCTGTATTATATTTTATTCTGTGGGTGTTTTTAAAAAGTTAGGTTTATCGTGTTACATCTTCTTACTTTTCGTTCATTGGATTTTCAAACTTCTATTATTATATATACGAGGCATGTTTTTTATGTAAGTACCGTTTTGCGATTCCGCCGCCGCAGCGCTACGGTCGGCGTTCCGCGCATGCGCGCTGGTTACCTACATCTCTTGTCTACGCACTGACGCCATTACAGTCTGATTCTTCATTGTATACGTTGTTTACTGAGTGTTTAAGATGCCTCCGACAATCGTGAGTCCCGCCGATTGTGAAGTACGGGCTGTTATACGATTTCTTAGTGCTAAAGGCGTAAAACCGATCGATATTCATCGTGAGATCTGTGAAGTTTACGGACAAAACATTATGAGTGATGGAATGGTAAGGAAATGGGTGAGAGCATTTAAAGATGGCCGCACAAATGTGCATGATGAAGAACGGAGTGGGCGTCCTTCGGTCTTTAATGAAGATTTGGTGCAGAAAGTGGAAGAAAAGGTGAGAGAAAACAGACGCTTTACAATTTCATCAATGTGCGACTGGTTTCCTCAATATTCTCGTAGTGTTTTATATCGCATTGTGACCGAGAACTTGAATTACCGAAAATTGTGTTCACGTTGGGTTCCAAAAATGTTGACGGATTTGCACAAAACCCAACGTTTAGGCAGTGCATTGACTTTCCTTGAGCGGTACCACAATGAAGGTGAAGATTTTTTAGACCAAATTGTTACTGGTGACGAAACATGGGTGGCCTACGTCACACCAGAATCAAAACAACAATCCATGGAATGGCGACATTCATCATCACCCAAAAGAGTGAAGTTTAAGCAAACAATTTCTGCCCGGAAAATCATGTGCACAGTTTTTTGGGACAAAAAAGGAGTATTGCTAGTGGAGTTTCTGCCTCGTAATGAGACAATCAATGCAGCGTCTTATTGTGAGACATTGAACAATCTGCGTCGTGCAATCCAGAACAAAAGACGTGGCAAGTTGAGTAAGGGTATCGTTTTGCTGCATGACAATGCCCGTCCACATGTGGCTAATCGGACCAAAGATCTCATCAAATCTTTTAAATGGGAAACTCTAGATCATCATCCATACAGCCCTGATCTGGCGCCCAGCGACTACCATTTGTTCCTGCACTTGAAGAAACACCTGGGTGGTCAGCGTCTTCAAGACGATAACGAAGTCAAAACAGTTGTGATACAGTGGTTAACAAGTCAGGCGGCAGAATTTTATGAGGAGGGTATTCAAAAACTGGTGCCACGTTATGACAAGTGCCTCAATATTCACGGAAATTATGTAGAAAAGTAGATTAAGGTACAGGCTTTCATGTAGAAATAAAATTATTGCGATATCTTTGCACGTCTTTTTTTAATTCCAAAACGGTACTTACTTAAAAAACATGCCTCGTATATATATATATATATATATATATATATATATATATATATATATATAACCGAATAAAATATTAGAATTATAGTTCAAATTTATTGTTTCAAATGTTTAAATGCAATGTCATCTAGTTTAAATTTTTACTTTCCTTATATACAATAATGTATAAGAAAAGTATTGTGACGGGGTCGAAAATTCGAATTCGAGTGTTCGACGGGAGAGCACGTTTCGAACATCCCTGATCATGAATCGAACATTTTTGAGGTGATGTCTGCGTGTGTGTGTGTCAGTGAATCTGTGGAGACGATAATTGACGAACGAATGGACCGATTCGAACGAAATTTGGTACAAGAATTACAATCCGTGAATACTGGAAGCCTAGCCGATGTGGTGGCCGAGCGGTCAAAGAGGCAGGCGCTTCCTCGTGATGGCTCGGCTGCCAGATTGCGGGTTCGAGTCCCGTCTGCGGGCATGGATGTTATGATGTCTTATTTGGGGCAGAAGTCAGACTTCTACCTTCGGGTGCCCCGGGTCAATAGACTAAACAGAAACTTTGCACACATTCTTCCTTAATGTAATGTTAGGGACACGACAACAACAACAACAACTGGAAGCCTATTGTTTTTATACGCAATCGAATGTTTAGACCCTCCCCCCTGAATTTTCGAGCGAAATTTTGAAAAAATCATCAAAAAATCAAAACCTTTAATAACGTCACGTAAATAGACATTTCTTATGTCATTTTTCATTAGAAAATGATTAACAGAAATTTTAGAACGCTAGCATGAAGCGTTCTCGAGATATTGAACATTTTTAAAAAAATTATCAAAAAATTATATAAAATAAGAAAAAAATTTCCTATTGAGAAACATGTTCACTTTTCATATGTAATATCATGCGATAAATTTGGTGACATCATTCTCGTGGATCTAGCTTTTTCCATTCATGAAAAAAGATACTTTGAGTGATACTTTTGTATTCATAGTCATTTATCTGCTGTAAGGATAACTTATTTCTTCATCCATAACGCTTGGCGATATTTTGGCGACGAATTGGTGGAATGTCGCCAACTTGGCGACTTTTTTAAAGGTTGCTAAATTAAACAAAAACTCGCCAAATGGATAAAAATGACGCTAAATCAATGAAAATGACGACTAATTGATGAAAATTCAATATCTTGGAAAGAATATAAATACCTACTATAAGAATAATCTATTTTTTTACTGTAAAAGCAGTAAATTCATTGCATTATATAAGGAAAGTCATGTGCTACCCACATCAGGTTTTTTATAAAAGAAAATAATCGATTTCTGCAATTAAATTAATACTTTTTATTGGGAAATTCATTACTACTCTTGAACGTGCAGCAATTCGAAAATTAACTCGAAAATGCGAGGAAATTTCATTTGACCTTTTCACCGCAATTCCGAATGCGTATTAGTATATCAAATACTAGGAGATAGTATCCAGAAAAGATTTGCGTTTATTCCTCGCAAATGAAAAGAGTAATTGGTACCAAGTCATCTACTGGGATAATCGGTATCGCAGCTGCAAATCTCAATTTATAACTGTAGCCCTAATAGTTTTCTATTATTCCGAATCATAATTAACTACAAGGTCCGCTACCAGCATTCTTCCTGAAGGTCAATTGATCCGAGTGACCGCGCCTATTAGCTGAAAAGGTTTTTCGTTTATTAGTTTATTATAGTGCGTAAAATGTTTTTTTTTCTCCCTTAAGGAAAGAAGCCCATCTCCTATAAAGTTTTTTTCTCGTGCAGAATTTACCTCAAAATAATAAATACAGATAGGTAGAGATATGGCTTATATAAAGTTTTTAAGGGAATTTCGTACATAATTGTTCTTCTTAAATACATAATATCATGTATACAGTAAAAATGTCCTTTAGATTTCCTTATTAATTCATGAAAGTTCGAAAAAATCGTTTCTTAACAACACTTTACAACAAAGTTGAAAAGTGTTTATGACTTTGTTCATTCTGTCTGTCTGTCTGTCTGTCTGTCCGTTAGCACGATAACTGCCGTAAAAATGACTTAATCAAAATGAAATTTTAGTATGATGTTCAGACGGAATGCAGGACCTATGGGAATATAAATGAATAATATCACCCAATTAGTTTTGGATTGAACCCGGGTTGAAAAAATGAAATACATTGAGCTCTATGGGATCTAATTTTTCAAACATTTTTTAAACGGATTTAAAATTCACAAATTGCTTCGGAAATATTAGGTAATATTCAAATTGTTCTATAAAATATATAAAAAAAAAATTCAGCGAAATATATTCAGTAGTTTTTTAAATAAAAATTAAAATATTAATAACACCTCTTATATGAAGCGATCACCTGACCATGATATGAAAAGATCACGTGACCCACTTCAAAAT
The DNA here is from genome assembly GCA_951213105.1 of Amaurobius ferox. Lineage (NCBI taxonomy): Eukaryota > Metazoa > Arthropoda > Arachnida > Araneae > Amaurobiidae > Amaurobius > Amaurobius ferox. The sequence goes on from OX578139.1 coordinate 107,256,289, forward strand.
TATATATGGCATCCATCTTGTTCCAAAATCAGGATTTTTTAAAGTTCTTTTTAATTCATATTGAGTGTTGTATCCGTCCTAAAACTACTTTATTTTTGCTTAAATTCTGTGCATCTACATACTGAAACAACGCAATGACAATATATTTGAGTTTAAATGCTCATCTAAATTTGATTATTTCTACAACTAAGCCTATTTTTCACCTATGTAAAATGTAAACAGCAAAATATATAGAATGAGTTGTATTAGAATTCCTGTATTTTTTTAACACAAAATAATTTAGTCCATGGAGTCTGCATGGCTGATATGAATGATATATTAATTGATTTCATAAAGAGAAGGACGATTTTTTTCGATGAAGTTTCAAGCATAGAGTTTAATTTTTTGTAGCTCCATGGTCTTAAACAAAATGTTTAAATAAAATAAATTATTATAGGATTGGGATGAATGAAATGAATGGGAGAAAGTTATGAATGAAATCCTGTTTTTATAGAGAGATCCAGGCGTGTTATTTTTTCTATGACGTCATTTGAATTAATTTCAGTTGTTTTCGATGAAGTTTTCAAATATAATAAATTATCGTAGTATTATGATAATTCTAAAACTATTACCGAGGAATGTATAACATTTTAGAGATGTTTAAACCAGGCAATTTATATTTCAATGCCGTCATTTGAATGAAGTTCATTTTTTTCGATGAAGGTTTAAGTTTTCAAATATAATAAATTAATGCAGTATTGTGATAAGTTTCAAAATATTATTGAGGAATGTATTGCATTTTAGACTTGTTTAAATAAAATTGCATTGAAGTTGGAAAGTGTTTCATAATCAATGCTTTAAGCATGATTGATCTTTCTTGTTTTAAAATGCAGTGAACTTCGTACCAAGAAAACTGTTAACAAGACATTTAGTACAGTTGCAAACACAGGCAATTTATTTATAGGCGATTTTCTGCTGCAAGACCCACCTGTGGTCAAATGGTTCACTCTTTGACCTTCAGATTCATGGAACAGTCAAAAGCGTTACATTTCAATTCCAATAATAATATGTTAAGGCTTTTGTATTTATTTATACGCATATTTGACGACTTTAAGTATGGCATTTTAAGGTTGTTAACAATATTATTTTTAAAACTATAAAAGCTTCTTTAAAATTAACACACAATACAAAATTAATGCAGTTTAATTCGTAGTTTATTCTTTTTAACGACGTTTTAAGTTTGAAAAGTGTTTATGACTTTGTTCGTTCCGTCTGTCTGTCTGTCTGCCCGTTAGTACGATAACTGTCGTAAAAATGACTTTATCAAAATTAAATTTTAATATGTTGTTCAGACGGTCTGTGGAACGTATGGGAATATAAATGAATAATATCACCCAATTAGTTTTGGATTGAACCTGGGTTGAAAAAATGAAATACATTGAAGCCTATAGGACCTAATTTTTCAAACATGTTTTAAGCGGATTTAAAATTCACAAATTGCTTCGAAAGTTTTAGGAAATATTCAAATTACCCCATAAAATATATAAACAAAATTTCAGCAAAATATATTTATTAGTTTTTTAATAAAAATTAAAATAATAATTGCACACTTTCTATGAAGAGATCACGTGACCGACTTCAAAATAAAATATGGCATCCATCTTGTATCAAAATCGGGATTTTTAAAGTTCTTTTTGATTCATATTTAGTGTTGTATCCGTCCTGAAACCGCTTTATTTTTGCTTAAATTCTGTGCATCTACATCCTGAAACAACGCAATTACAATATATTTGAGTTTAAATGATCATCAAACTTTGATTATTTCTACAACGAAGCCTAATTTTCACTTATGGAGAATGTAAACACCAAAAGATGTAGAATTAGTTGTATAAGAATTGCTGCATTTCTTTAAGGCAAAATTATTTAGCTTATGGAGTCTGCGATATAGGTGATATGAATGAAACATTTGATTTTACACAGAGAAGAATACGATTTTTTCGATGAAGTTTTAAGCATAGAGTTAAATTATTTGTACCTCCATGATTTTGAGTTTTTAAATAAAATAAATTATTATAGTTTGAATGAAAGGATTGGAAAAAAAGTTTGTGAATGAAATGCTGATTTTATAGAGAGAGCCAGGCGATTTATATTTCGATGATGTCATTTGAATAAAGTTCATTTGTTTTCGACGAAGTTTTCAAATATAATAAATTAATGTAGTATTGTGATAATTTTAAAAATATTACCGAGGATTGTACCGCATTTTAGAGATGTTTAAATAAAATTGTATTGAAGTTGGAAAGTGTTTCATATTCAATGCTTTACGCATGATTGATCTTTCTTGTTTAATTTTTAAAATTGTTTAATACTTGGACTACATTGATTGGCGGGCCCTAACAATTTTTCCAATTGTTAGGTTTACACGAGCGTTTATACGAGAGGTTTAATTTAGGTTTGCACGAGATATTGTAGTTGATTTTGTAGTTCAAGATAATTTTATATGGTTGTTTTAAAGAAAAGCCCTAAATTTTAATGTGCAGTTCAGCGCCGAAAATATTGTGCCCTGTAGAAATTAGTACCTCATTATTTTACTGTGAAATAAGTAAAACCATGTGTTGCCCACACCCGATTCCCGCAATTGCGTAAATCGTAGTGTAAAGGAGTTGAGACACACACATATTGATATAGTAGATAACTTTATTTAGGTACTGCACAAATTGTGCGGTCCCCTTTTTCTTTATATATATTACATCTCACCCATTTGTCCGCGGCATCACGTTCAATCCAAGCTCTTTGGTGGGAGGTTCTGGAATGCTAGTCGTGAAGGCCACCTTCTTGTATGGGATAGGGATTAGGTCAGGATGGTTTTCTACAGCTGCTTTGCGACACAGAAACTTTGCATGAAATGTTTCCAAATAAAATCCCTTGCCCTTTCATGTTTTGTCCTCATTCAATGCATTAAAGACCTCTAAATTTGTCGGTTAAATATAACTACATTTAATAATAATTAATGATCTTTAATAGTAATTAACTTCACTTTTTAAAGTTTTAATGTATCCTTTTTTCTATTCTTTATAGTATAAGCCGGTCTTTAATCACAACAGCAAATTAACACAAATTAACATTGGTGTACAGTATTTCGCTAATATTGGATATAATCTTTTATGAGTAATAGTGAATCCACATTAGACCAGCATCTTCAATATATCACCATTATTTACTCTGTAGTGAAAATATTTCCAATATTTAGTTAATATCGGGCCGATACTGGCTAAAATATTCACGCGATATTGACGACAAGTACTGGTGTAACATAGTAAAAGTTTCCAATGTAAAACCAATGTTATAGAAATATTGCTTGTTTGTCGAATACTGTATTTTTAGTAACATTCTGAAAAGGCCAATGCCATGTATACCAATATTGATTTGCTACTGGAAAAGTGATAGTACGTATATCTCTAAGATTTACCGACCAGTAGTCCATGAATTATTCATGTAGCAAAGAAAATTAGAATAACTGTTTGACATTATATTGTATGCGTTTCAACACTATGCATTTAAAATTAGGAGTTTTCTCCAAATTATTTGAATTCTGCCAGTTTTGCTTTTAGATAATTGTTTTAATATAAAACATATTATATATATATATATATATATATATATATAATATATAACGAAATCAAATACGTAAAATGCATTTTTTAACCAATGTGAGCGAACAATTTTTTAAAAGAACATTTCCACAGATTCTACATTACTTAAATCAAAATTATCTATCATTGTAGTTTTAAGTTTGAGGTTAGGCATCTGGTTTGAGTTTATAAAAGGCATTTAAAAAACTTCAAAATTCATGCAGTGAGTCTCTTTGCGCTGCAGAACAGCTGCAGTACACCCCGACCTTTTAAAAGTACTGATGTCCATAGGACATCATTGTTCCACATAGACTTGAAAGTATGTCCACCTCTCTGAAGGCCACAGTAATGTAACGTTTCATGCCGCAGCGTCCTTCTCTTTTGCTCTCTATATAGACTGTAATATTTCTAGTTATATACAAAGGCCATATATATATATAAGTAGCGTATTGTATTGAGTGTGTTCTCTAGAATACATAAAATTCGAAAAAAAAATCTGCTGGGACTTCAGGATAGAGTACATCCTTGTTTTTTTTTGTGCCCGTGTTCGTACTTTGACCTTTGACTACGAAGCGGTACAAAGTGGTTGTGAGTGTTGCCACCTCTAATTCAACAAAATTTATCCTACCTTGAATTTCTTTCAACGCTTTAATGCAGTTAATCTTATCGTCTGTCAAATTTTAATTAAATTTTCGAATTATTTATTTTATTTGGCGTTTGAACCATGGACGTATGTAAACGTCAGAACTTGAGTCCCTCAGATAATATCTTTTTACAAACAAGGTGATTATTGTTAGAATTTGACAAGATAAATTCAAATTATTTGCAGATAGTTAGCACTATTCTGAAGGCAATTCAGTGTTTACAAGATGCCCATTTGCGTGCACTGATAAACATTCTGCAACTTTTGCTCATTTTTTTCAGCTACTTTGTTGATAATTTCGGCAAACTGATAGGAAAATTCTAACTTTATTTCTGAAATATTCAGCTAATTATCGTCTACCAAAGCATTATTTTTGTATTATATATATATATATATATATATATATATATATATATATATATATATATATATATATATAAAATCATAACTAACAGTAACCTTAAACCTTACTCCAAATTACGGGCAATTGATTTTCTTGAAACTTTCAGTAACATGATTGCAAATATTTTACAAAGTACACCCATGGCATTTTCAACGAGAAATCCTAAAATCTAAGCATGCATGCGTGTGTATGCATAGTCTGTTTTTTTATAGTTAATAGTCATTTATTTATTTTTGAAACCGTTGTTAGTGATAAAGTTTTTGTGTATACTTTTATACTCATACATTGAAGACACTGTCAGAATGTGCCTGATTATATTTTTGTATTAAACCTATTACGATCGTTTACGCTGGATAAATGATAATGCTGCTATAAATAAATTCTACGTTATCTCAATGGCTGCATCTTTGTCTATCTGATAAATTTCTGTCTCTATTGAACTGGCTTCGCTACATCGAAACTTATTATCCGTTCGGAACTTATTATGAGTTCTATATTAGACTATGATTATATGAAATTTTTGAATTTAAATAAAGAGTTGAAACAACAACCCTTTCTCTGGAGGAGATGATAATTGTTATTAAAATCATACAATCTAAAAAGTCATGACAATTGTTCTAATTCTGTCAGTATTAGCCCATTTCATGTCGTGAAGGCAAGGCGTGGAACCTTTAACATCGATCCGTCAGTTTTGCAGGGGTTAATAATGATTTGTTACAAAATATTTAACTTTTGTTGAATTCTATTGCAGTATCCTCGAAGCATATTGCAATTAAATAATATAACATTGCAGTAATGAAATATTTTATAATAATTATAATAAAGCAATATGTTAAAACTTTTCAATATTTGCAATATATGTTTAAAATTTTATTGATACATTTATAAAATTAAAGATGAATTCCTAAAATTTTATTGAAATGTCATGCGTGAAGTTGAATTTTATTGCTAAGTCCATTTCCTGATAGTTAATTTTCTGTCCTATTGAAGCAAAATTTGGGACAAAATGACTTATTTCTAACTATTCAGTTATTTGTTTACAACTCATTTTCACCGACTAGTTAATAGTTAGGCGATGAAAAGGGGAATTGTCGTGTTTAGTGATTATGGCACTACTTAAAGAGATTAATGAATTAACGTAATCTAATTTGCATGATTAATTTCGAGACGTGTTCTTATGGGAAGCATTGTCGAGGCAATTTATCAGGCCCCCTTAGAGGTCAGCTCGCACTATGCAACAGTACTCGGGATGAAAAAAGAATAGTGACGCAACATTATCGATTTAATAGTTTGAATACGCTAATTTCCCCTTGTACTCTTAATTTAAACATACATTATTTTCACTGAATGCAATTGTCTAACTGATCGTAAAATAGTTTATTTTGTGTTCGTTCTGTTTTTTTAATTTGGAAAATAATATTCTATGTCCTGGATAAAGCACGTTGCTCTTGCGATTGTTAACCAATCAAAAAATTTCGAAAAGTTTCCAGGACTCTTAAAGTTGCTAAATCAGCGTTATTTCCCACAATATGTCCCCAAAGTCGCCGGTTTTGTATTATGAGAGCAATTGCTCACATAGTATTCTTAAGTCTTACGTAAAATTCTATCGACTGGTATGTAAATTAATAGGAATGACAGCAAATAAACTTCGGCAGTGGAGGTGGTTTTTAAAAGTATATTTGAATTACTCGTAGATTTTTATACATGAAGCGATCATGATGGAGTTTTATTTGCTACACATGTAAATGGTATAACTGTTTGATATTTGTACATTAAGTAAATAAACATATTTTATGTAAACGCTTAACGCATGGGCGCCTACAGAAATTTTTCCATGGGGGGGGGGGGAGGAGTAAATTCTAGAATAAGACGTACAATATCAAATAGATTTGCGACTTTGAATATCCAGGAGGGACAAGTGCTCCCCTTTCCCTCCCCTGTAGGCGCCCATGGCTCCATGTCCGGAAATGCATCATCTTATTATTTAAAGATGTTCGCTTGTATAACAATGTGCCTATTTCTCATGATCTCTTGCAAAAAAGATAATGTAGATATCAAAATAACCGTACAGATCCTGAAATTACAGTTTTTTTATGTCTGATTTATAAAAGGAAAGATTCGGAAAGATGTTGTTAACCGGAATATCAGTAGAACTATGTAGTCGATTTAATGAAACTGACTTTTGTTAATAAGTCTAAGTTCAGGGAATATTTCGACATAAATCTTATCCCCTAAACCTACCCACGGAAGAGCGAAAATTAAAAACTTATTTCTGATGTTTGCTTGTTATGAGCGCTTATAACACGAAAGTGAATATTTCGACATAAGTCTTATCTCCCTAAACCTACCCACGAAAGAGCGGAATTAAAGATCTCTTTCTGATGTTTGCTTGTTATGAGAGCTTATAACTCGACAGGGAATATTTCGACATAAATCTTATCCCGTAAACCTACTCACGAAAGAGCGGAATTAAAAATATTTTTCTGATGTTTGTTTATTATGAGAGCTTATAACTCAAAAGGGAGTATTAAGTCTTATCCCCTAAACATACCCACGAAAGAGCGGAATTAAAAAACTATTTCTGATGATTTGTTTGTTATGAGAGCTTATAACTCGAAAGGGAATATTTCGGCACAAGTCTTATCTTCTAAACCTACCCACGAAAGAGCGGAAATTAAAAATATCTTTCTGATGTTTGCTTGAACTCGAAAGGGAATATTTCGACATAAATCTTATCCCGTAAACTTATCCACGAAACAGCGGAAATTAAAAATATCTTTCTGATGTTTGTTTGTTAGGAGAGCTTATAACTCGAAAGAGAATATTTCGGCATAAGTCTTATCTCCTAAACATACCCACGAAAGAGCGGAAATTAAAAATTTCTTTCTGATGTTTGTTTATGAGAGCTTTTAACTTGAAAGGAAATATTTCGGCATTAGTCTTATCTCCTTAATCTGCCTACGGAAGAGCGGAAATTAAAAGCTTTTTTCTGATATTTGCTTGTTATGATAACTTATAACTCGAAAGAGGATAGTTCGGCTAAGTCTTATCCCCCTAAACCTACCCACGGAAGAGGGGAAATTAACAACCTCTTTCTGATGTTTGTTTGTTATGAGCGCTTATAACCAAAAAATGGTCTAACGACTGAATGGCACGGCTTTAGTACTCAGAGAAAATTTAAATATTTGGTATTTGTATTTTAAGTAATTATGTAAAGAAAAGGAAATTAGCAATAGTGTATTTACTATGCTTTTTGACTTCAATTGTAAAGTTCTTTTTCTGCATTTAAAAATTATATTTTGCCATGGTAATAGCCCGGAATCTCATTAGAAAATATTAAGTAAAGTACTTTAGCAAGAGCTATTTAAGATTTTTGGAAAATCGTAAATGATACATTATTTTGAAGCAGTTGCTTATTTACAGCAGATTTTTTCGTTTAAAGATTTTATAACTTCATACGTTTAAAAAAATACAACTGACACTATATTTTTCATTATCCTGCTCGAATTCTTTTCTTATAATGTAATTTTGGAAAACAATTTTTCATATTTTATTGTTAAGTATAACGCAATGCTCAGTTTTTATACTCTGGAAAAAGTAGAGTTATCATAAAAAAGGTACATGAAAAGCTAAATAAACTTGAAGTATATCAGTTTATGAACAATTTCCAAAGTATTCTGTCTTCTTTCGTTTTATGAGAAATGTTTTAGTCATAACACCATAAAATTCTTCGTAAAGTTTTACAGTATATGACAATAACATTTCTTTAAAGTCTGGGAAATTTTAAATCTGCATTTGATGTTTTTAACTCTGAATTTGAAATACCTTTGGATATTTTACGCGTGAATTGGTTTATTGTTGAATTTTATATGTGGATTTATGTAAAAAGTAACACTTTTATTCGATGAACATTTTCTTTTCTTTAATATCACGGGTTATTTTGTTCTCTTAATCTTTATATGTACACACATGCATGCCTATAAATGCATATGGAGATATGAATTCGAAAATATTTGTATCTATAAATTATAGATTTTGTAACAGTATTTTCGCCATTTTTTTTTTCAGACATGGAAGGTTTTCTTTGACACACATTTTGGTATCATACTTTTTTATAATCTTATTTGAAAAATTAACTGAAGTGGGGATCAACTCGACTTTCTCATACTAGAACCCAATTTTAAGTAGCCTGTGATTTTTTTTTTTTTTTTTTTGAAAATTTTACAAGGAAACATTTGAAAGTTATTTTTCGTTGTTACAAATGATCACGATTATAGCATGTTACCTTTCATTTTGGAAGGCTTGAAAAATTATTATGTTTGATACCAAGTTTGGTAATGTTTCCGCAGGGGGGAGGTAACCTGCTCCCCTGAGGGGGTCTAATGATGTCACGAACATAAAGTTTGTATCGTGGCTATTTTTCGCTACAGTGACTAAAACTGTTAAGTTTTGTGATAATTGAGCCATAAATAACCCCTTTTATGCAAAAGTATATCAAATTTTGTCTTATGCTGCCATTTTAAGGAAATATAAAATTTCGAATAAATATCGAAGTATTAACTCGAATTTAAAAAAAAAATATATGCCATCTAATTCTAGATTCCTCGATAAAAAAATCGGATATAAAGTTTCGTGAAAATCTATTAAAATTTGTGGCAGCTATTGTATACACAAGAAATTAACCACAGATAAACTGACGGATGGACATCACTCTAAAATTGTTAAAATGTGTTCAGCGTGTTCTAAAACATATACTGGGGTCAAAATCTCGAAATCGAAAATTTTCGCAAAATCAATACTTTATACTATGTTCTATAGCATGAGGAAGTAATAAAGAAGTAGTAGTTTTTCAACTATATTTTTTTTGTATATTTTCCATATTAAAGTGATCATTTTTTGACGTCTGTGATTGCTCCGTGTAAAGTTAAATTGAGTGCACGCCGAAAGTTACCAGTCCCCTTTATTCAATTTTGTTTTCATACGTCACCATGCGTACATTTATTAGATAGTTACCATAGTAACGAATTATGTTTTGAATATTAATTTAGAATTATTAATGTAGAATGTCGAATTTAATTTTGAGATTCGGTTGATTAGAACTTAAGCAATTGATTTATATAAAGCTTCAGAATATTCTCTATATCTTTTCGTTGTCAAGTTAGCCTTCAGTGAAGTATAGTTCCGATTCGTTTCTGTCCCTTACGAAGACTGTTTGTTCTGTCTAACGCTTCTTTCCAGTGTCTTATTCTTTATTCATATTTGCTTCAATCGAGGTGGCAACACGAGAATGGATCCCAGCTAGTTTGTGGGCATCCAGTCATATCTGTGGTCATTGGTTAATGCCTTCATTAAGAAGGAAGTATAGTTAGACTCCGCTAGTCGGGATCTGTGAGACTGTGCTCGTTAATAGATATCCTTGATATGTGTGTCAAATGTGATTTGGGCCATTGAAGACACATCTTATGGACAGAATTGACTGTGGCCGAGACTTCTGTATTTACAATGGAGGGTTTTCATGATGTGACCCATTTATTCTTCGTACTGTATGACCTACGCATATAACACGACATCGAAGGGAGATCCACATATCCCAAGGATATCCAGTGGAAGTCCTTCAGGAGTAGTGTGCTACATGGGTAAATTTAAAAAGGATATGCTTTTGTTACTTTTGTGGTTAATATTTTACTGATTCTATGGTAATAGGATATGAGCACTGTCGAACATGTGTTCACTATATTCTTAATTTAAAAAATATGTATATTGTTGGTCCCTTTCCCCATCTTGCGTTCAGATAATCACTAATTCCAATGTCGTTTTCGATATGAGAAAGTTGAACTAAGTTTTATTTTTCGAATTTCTTTAGATGCATGTTAAAATAAACATGCCTAGACTTTGATAACGAGGAACATCTTAATTCTAATATCGCCTAGCATTAATTGAATAAATTTCTATAATAGTGTTACATCAAACCCTTTCAGCATAGACCCACGCCAAAATTATTTTATAAGTCTTTCAGTAAAAAAAAATTCCCCTTTGAGGCTCGACCATCAGTTTTTATTTTCTATCTTTCCATCAAATGGAAATTCCTACGTAGTCAACGTGATATGTGGGAATTGCCAAGTCATCCGTTGTTGGATGAATGTGACCTAGTGTATAGTTCAGAGGTCCTATGCTCATGTCTATGATCCTAAATTAGGATCGAAGATAAATTATTGGCTATCTAGATGTGTACTTCTACCTTGCAGTGACCAAAACTAGTGGTGAGGCGGTCGGTAATCAATAATTCTGCGACATTTCGACTTCGCTGTTTCAAGCTACTGTGGCCTCCTAAACTTCTACTTTTTACATTCATGGCTAGAGTTTACTATATTAGTTTTGAGAATAAGAATTATATTTTCTCTTAAATCTAAAATATAAGTTACATTTCTTTGTACCATAATATAATTTAATTTTTGAAGTATTAACTGGTATTGGATGCTACTCCATAAGCCAGTATTAAGCGATTATGTTCCAGTTGGTGTGGAATTTGAAACTAAATATTTTATATTTTCTACGTTAGCTTGCGGAAGACCAAATTGGAACTGGTGTCAATGTCCTCCAGAGCTTTGTTTTTGGACAGTTATCGTTTTGGACTATTGTCCTCTATAGCTTTGTGTTTTCCGACTATTGTCCTTTATAGATTTGTCCTTTTGGACTATTGTCCTTCCGAACTTCCTCCATTTCGACTATCATCCTTTAAGCCATAGTTCTCTTGTGAGTTTCCCCACAAACTACATTTATATTTGCTATTCTCAAATGCTCTAAAATTGTTTTTATAAACATTATAAACAATACGGTTTTCTAATATCTCAGAAATTTAAATACAGGAAACTTCTGTTTGCCTCCTTGTTTGCAAAAATATTCAAATATGTTTTGTCTTGGTAGGCGAACATTGGCCGGACTTTCGACAAGCGACGTCGAAATGTTGCAGTCGTGAGGGTGCTTAAATTGCTTCTTGGGTCTTTGTCGGGCGCGGTTTCTCGCGCTAAGTTACTCTTCTCTTTATTTTAAATCGGTCTTTGTACGAAAAGCTCGCTAAAGAAAATATCTGACTCTATGCATTTATAGAAAGTGTCTAAGACGGAAAAGGAGAGATCCCGCGAATGCGGATATAGAAATATTTTCCGAACGCCATTTTCTGTTTCCTCTCAGGATAAAGCTCCTATAGATAAATAGATAAGGATAGAACTTATGTTAGCCTTCAGCTTTTCTAACCGGTGCGATTTATTGAACAGTTTTAATTATGTGATTAGTATAAGTGATTGGAAACTTGAACTGCTTGACTAAAGCTTATAACAAAGAAATGAAACTCTTCTGTCCTAAGTATTTTAGCATTTATCTGGTTAGGCATTGAGAAACCTATTTTTCGTATTTTTAGATCTATGAATTTCGCCTGTAATGTTAAAAGGAATGTCGATTCCTGGGCCATTTTCAAATTGCATTAGTTGTAACATAAGACGCATCAGCCTTGTGAAGAGTAGTTACTGTGGAATGTATGTATAAAAATGTTTGTAATATGTGTTTTGCTGAGATGAAGCTTGGTTGATTCCCTGTGTAAAAGCTAAAAAAGTTAGGATTATAAATGTTTGATAAGTAACAAAGAATAAATTTGAATACAGTGGGACAGTTTCAATAAATTGCATCGCGGTGTTGTAGGCATCCTGTGTGTTTTTGTTACCTATTTTTATGTACAGGAAGTAGTGTTCATTTCTTTCTTCTAGCAGTGAATTCTCACTTAGCGTCGGTTAAAAATGACTGGATGACTCCGTTGTCCCTCGAAGGCTGGCAGCGACGGCTCTCGAGTTGTTATACTTTGTTAGGTACTCGTCGAAAGCGTTTTAATTTGCTCACACCGGGCTGGAACTCTTCTTGGGCGAGGGCGGGGGCTCGGCCTCGTTGTTGTTCCCGTTAGGTGGTTGCTTTTGCTCACTTCTCTGGCGCCGTACCTTTGCTGCAAGGGATGAGCCCGGTAACATGCTAGCAGGCCCGCCTGGATCCATCAAGCCAGGCGATTCACTCATGTCTCGCAACACTTTTATCTTTTGAATCATCTCCCGAATCTCGTAGCGCAGGATACAAAGGAAGCAGAGCTTAAGGAATGCTATGACACAGAAACCAAGTACGGCTAACATGTTGGCAGCGTGCGTCAGCCACCTGTGTACAGCTTCATAGCAGCCGGGCACGTGGATAAGGGCCGGGTTTCGGTCGGATTCGACGCAGGACGCGTTCAGAGGTTCGGGCTCATGAAACTGGGGGCGTTGTTGCAGCCGGCAGCAACTACGAGGCACCATCTGCCGCTGTTGTAGGGCGTCTTGCCTCTCTTTTCGCAGCCAGTCACTGTTAGCAAAGTCTCGAGGACCATCGACACCACAACACTCGGATTCGGACTGCAACCTATCCCAGAGCAGCTGGAACTCGATGTCTGCTCCGTACTCAGCGCCCAGCCGTGACCGTAGTTGATCGCGAAGACTGCCGGACAGATGGTGGAAGCGAAAGAGCCAGACGACACCGAGCACAACATCGCCAGCCAGTAGTAGCAACATGAGAGTCCAGTAGGCATTAAGGAGTCGCTCACTCATGCGCAGGGCCCCGAGGCAGCCGATCGCTTGCAGTATTCCACCTTGCAACGCTAATGCTAGGTAGGCGTAGATGAGGCTTGGGTGCCGGAGGTCGATGCTGCGGAAGAGAGACATCCGGAAGTCGGAGACGGTCCATGCGGCTAGTGATACAAATGCTACCACGCTCACTAGCAGGACCACGTTGCACGAGTAGATCCACAGCCTGTAATACCTGAAACAAAAGTTACACAATAAAATGGTTATAAATATAATATTTATTACTTTTTCAAGGACATTTAGAAACTAATTCCACTGTAAATGTTTTTTTATTTAATTACCACTCCCTATATTTGTTCTATAATTCTTAGACAACTGAAATCATCTTCATTCATCAGACCAAGAAGAGAAGGAAAGTTAGGCAGATCCCCTTTTTGGATGGATGATTTTCACGAGGCCAGTTTTCTCTTAAAATCTTTTATTTTGTTTTTTGATGAAATTAGTGTCTCCTTCCGACCTTGCATAGATAAATTTAATTCATTAAGCTTTTTGAATATATCAGTCAAGTACGCAAGTTTCAAACACCAAACATTATTGTGCCAAAGTTCATTAAACGTGTTCTGTTTTTCTTTTTCAAAAAAAAAAAATTAAGTTCTTCCTTAAGTTCGAGAAGCCTGCTTAAGACATTTCCTTTAAACAGCCACCTGATTTCTGTGTGTAAAACTAATGAAACATGAGCAGCGTCCATTTTTTGACATATTTTTTCAAAAATTCTTGTTTTTAAAGATCGTGTTTTTATGTAATTTACCATTTTGACAGCCTGATTAAAAACCACGAAAAGTTCGTTGCCGCAAGTTTTTGAAACTAAAGCTTCTCTATGCAAAATACAGAGAGTTTTTATCACAGAGGGATATTCTGTGAGGACTCTAGTTGTAAACCTTTTAAATTTTCCTACCATGAATGGTGCGCTATAGGTACAAATACCGACACAATTCTCCCACAAGAAGCCATGTTCTGTGAAGTAAGAAGACACTAAATTAAAAATGTCTTGACCAGTGGTAGTCATTTGGAGCTCTTTAAAAAAAAAAGAAATTGTTTTATAATGTCATTGTCATTAACGAATCTACCAAACCCAAGGAGTTGTGGTTTGGAGATAATATCTGTGCTTTCGTCTACTTGTAAAGCGTATTTGCCATTAGCTCTCATTTTCCCCACAACTTGCTTGTGTACATTTATTGACATTTTAGATATCCTACGGCTTACTGTGCTGCTCGAGAGAGGAACTTTCGAAACCTGATCTCTAACTTCTTGACCAAGTACAGTTTCAACAATGATGTTACAAGCTGGACCAATTATTTCCTCTCCGAGAGTGTGCGGTTTAATTATTTTTTTGCTATCAACTCAGCAATTGTAAATGAAGCCTCAAGACTAACATCAGATATGGTGACCCTTTTAACCATTCTAGAAGCAGCTTTTTTCTGGCCTTCTAGTAAACGTGAAAAATAGCAAGAGTTTTTTTCGGATTTACCTGGATGTTTTGTAGTCAGATGCCGCTTCAGCTTACTGGGGACCATGGCTTGATTGCTGAGAGTTTCCCCATAAACGACACATACGGGCCTAGGATTGTCCTGATCAGTATTCCACGTAAAACCATAGGACAAATAACTGTACAAAAATGCCCTTTTCTTAAGGAAAGGTTCGTTTCTTTTATCACCATTTAAACTTGAGGAATCGAAAGAAACTTCAACATCGACCTCCACTTCAACTTCTTCTTGACTTTACTCAGTTTTACGTATTTTTACCAAAAACTTATCCATAATCAAAAACACGGAAGCAGTAAAATCGAAAACCACGTTGTCAGCACAAAAACAATGTCCCCTATTCTCCAGTTTACGATTTACGTTCACTAATTTCCAACCACGTGGTGAAGTTCAAGGTTGCCAGAGTGTACGAAAGAAAACTCGCAAACTACGCAGAAGAACTCCCACATCCTTTAAAAATAGAGAGTGTCGGCGACTTTGTGAGGGCGCAAGCGTGTCCAGGAGGGCGCAAGAGTGTCCAGGAGGGCGCAAGAGTGTCCAGGAGGGCTAACCCATGCTTGGCCCCGTCCCGCCCCACTCCAAAGTTTTCACTTCGAATTTCACCGAATTATTCCGAACCAAAATGTTTTGTGCCGAATAATTCTATCAACGTACCAAGACGTACGTTGGCGAATTTACATCGTCTGGCATACGTACCATAAGCAAAAAATGTTTTTCAGTCCAAACATAATATTCTGGTTTTTTCTTAATTTTTCAAAAATAAATTTTTCTCTTCCCTCCTTAAAATCTCGCGGCACCCCTGTTGAGAACCACTGCCCTAGAAATTGCTGTTATCCACCTGATCAGAAGACCAAGGGGTTTAATAGATTGTTTGCAGTACTTTGGATTTATATTAAACTCGCGATTTGCTTCATTATGAACTTAATTACTTAAGATAGGTTGCTTTTGGCCGTAGCGTTTCATCTTGCATTGTTGATCATGCTATATATCATCACATAGCAATAGCTGGTAATAGGGATCATCTATTGCTATGTTAAATAAAAAATCGTGCGATTTTTTGACACTGCATTGCGAACATACAGTTCTGAAATTTTATATATAAACTAATGCATAAATTCGTAGATGCTCAAGACGGGTTTAGATTTTTGATTTAGGCTTTAGTTAATAAAATATAATATTAATTAATAAAATTTTGCATTGCTAGTATTGGCATAGATTTAGTAGGTCTAGACGATTTACAACTTCTCTGGGATTGACTGCTGGTAGGAATATACAAAGATGGCCGAGGACAATGTATCCCTGTTATTTAGTTTAGTTTTCGGTCACTGTTCTACGACCAAAGTATTCTTCGACCGAAGTATGACGAAGTATTGAAATGGGTTGCATATACAGTCTATTATGGAGACGTTTTTTAAACATTAAACAAGTTATGATAACTTGATGATTCGTTTTCTAAATGAGCACAAACAATTCGTCCTCTTTGGAAGTCTGATAAGTCTCCCATTTTACGACCTCTCGTACTAACTATTGCAGAACATAAACACTTGCATACAAGACACCATGGACAAAGTGAAGAAAAAAGAAAATATAATCACAACTTTTGCGTTTGTTGTGTAGTCAGCATAATTAAAATTATCCCTATAATAGCCTTGTGCTCATGTTATTTTGTTTGAATCCTGTAGATAGCTATATATACATAAATATGGATAGTTAAGTACAGAGGTCTACATACAGTTGTATAAAAGTAGATATGAGATGTTTATGGTTGTAGACTATCATAGAATAACAACGGTATTCTACAACATTGAAAAGTGAAAATTGTACCAGTGTGCATTGTAATTCAAATTTCAAATCCTCAGCATATTAAGTATTTAATAAAGTTTAAAAATTTGAGCATTTACTTTTTTAAACATCTAACTTTTAATATTTTGAAAATAAACCACGTGTCATGTTAATTATGTACAACGTTTATCTTTTCTTTTCATAATTTCACCGATCATTCGTATTCATGTGTTCTTTTCCATTGAATTCCAATAGTTGGAAATGTTGACTTTCTCCACTATATGAATCAAGGATACTATTGTATTGATTTCATATCTTTTACTTTTGAAATTTCGCATCGCTTACTGTTAGAAATATGCAAATTAAAATTTTGACAGAATTTAACTGATAAATAGAACTCTCTACCGATGCCATTTGCAACGATGGAATAAAAAAAAATTCCAATTCGTATCCCTTTAAATCAGACACATGTAAAATTTACTACTGAAAATAATATTTAAAAATGCCAAAATATCTTGATTAACTATAGTCCCTATTATAAAGAAAATAATCTAAATTTTTTACTTAATCATTTTGTAACTACTTACATACGTTTAATATATGTAAAAAAATTCAACTTATTGATCTATGTTTTCTCTGTCATTAAGGGGGCGAGGTAATGCAAAACTATATTACAGAAATGATTTTAAGCTAAGTACACTATACCTATATCTCTAAAAATACAGTGGGTAAAATAATTTCGGATGACCCGTTGTTGTTTGTTGTTGTTTATCCAGACCGGGAGAACTCGCCAAATTGACGTAGAGCAGCAATTTCTCCGACCGGGAGAACTCGCCAAATTGACGTAGAGCAGCAATTTCTCCGACCGGGAAAAAGATCGATCCAAACAACAAATTCAGCCAACGAGTCAACCGACTGCACTGATCAGAGAAAACCGCCTATTCCACCACACAGTACGCGGACTGCCCAGGACACCAAGGCGATAGCAGACGAACACACAGTCGAGCGAGATCTAGATGACCAGTTCAGTTTTTCATGACCCAGACCGCACGACTCGCCTAAAAGGTGGACATTAAATGTGCGACCGGTAAAAGATGTGACTCTCCGGCACCAAAGAGAAACAGCGAGCCGCCCCACCCCACCAGACAGAGACCTCCGACTCCTACATACAGGGTGTGCACCCCTAGGAGTCCCAAGGAAACGACAGACCCGCGCCTAGTCTAGATGACCCGTTGGAAAGGTCTATGGTAGGCTAGTATGTTAAAGTCGCATAGTTGTATTTTCAAAAGCGAACAAGAAACAGCTCTATTTTGAGTAAAGCCAGAACGCATTTTAAGGGCCGTTTTTTTCATGTAATGTCTGGGCACTCAGTCCTTTCTTCTCGAAGTGTTCTCGTATTATAGGTCGTCATTGAGTTATTCATATATTTGATTTAAGCCAATGACCTTGATTGACAAAAGGTTATGAATATAAACCTCTGGGTCAATGCGTCCGATAATAATAACTATGTAGATCTAGGCACCCAGTTCTTTGCCTGATTGTCTCGAAGTGTTCCCATAGTGTAGGTGGTCATTGAGTTATTTTTATACTTGATTTAAGCAAATGACCTTGATTGATGAAAGGTTATGGCTACTAACCTTTGAGTTAATGCCTCACATAATAATAATAACGTAGGTCTAGGCACCCAGTTCTTTGCTCGCTCGTCTGTGTTCTCGTAGTGTTGGCGATCATTGAGTTACTCTTATACTTGATTTAAGCGAATGGCCTAGATTTATGAAAGGTTATGACTACTAACCTCTGAGTTAATGCTTCACATAATAATAATAACGTAGGTCTAGGCACTCAGTTCTTTGCTTGCTCGTCTGTGTTCTCGTAGTGTTGGCGATCATTGAGTTACTCTTATACTTGATTTAAGCGAATGGCCTTGATTGATGAAAGGTTATGAATACTAATCTTTGAGTTAATGCCTCACTTAATATTAAGAATTCTCTCTAAATTAATATTGATGTTTTCTTACCTCATAGCTCTGTGGAGGAACATGGAGACCGTTGTTGAGACTCAGTTGGGGAATGAAAACTTGTTTCCCGAGTCTCCACCGAGAGACAAAAACGATAATCGAAATCTTCTTCACAGACGATTACGATCTCTTAATTGGTCGTCCTGTTTCTGGAACGGAGCTGAGGCATCATAGCAGCTTCTTAACCTTAGAGAAGAGAAAAAGAAAACGCATTAGTTCTCTTGTTGCTGAACATATGTTAAGGTAATGGATTGAATCGAATTTGAAACTTATGTGTTGCTTTCAAGGATCATTAAACAAAAGAATATCTAGCAAAAGATATTTGAGTGGGTGGATCTTCTATCATGCTGTGTGTTCATTGTTTAATTTATCTCTGGTTTTTGGGAGATTTAAAGAACTTTTGCATAGAAGGTGCTGAGGAGAGAAAGGTCTCGGTGTTCGATAATAGTCAAGCCGACTTTGTTTATTACCTTTTTAGTGGGTTTGCCACGAACGGCCTCTTAAGGTACCGTATTTTCAAAGCTTTCTTAATTTAGTACTACATGTCTTAAAATTCCGGCCACTCAAATAGCGGCTGTAAATCCCAGGGTCAATCGAGTGGTCTGGATGTTCGACGTCTTTGAAAGTGGATAACTTTTATTCTTGCTGCAGATATCAATGAAATACAAAATATCCTTATTCAATGAGATAATTTCAATTAACACTTACGATAAGCTCGTTAATTTGCAATGAAAGGAATCAAAGTTTGGCTTGGTTAGGTTATGTCCCGGGGACGAAACTACAAGTGTGCAAAGATTAAGCCTTTTATCTGGCCGGGGGATTTCTTGCGGGTCTGAAAATATTTCATTCAAATTAATTTTATCCGCTTCTGGAGGAAATCGAACATCCGGCTCCATTAGGTTCTTTCTCGTAATTGGTACTATAAGTATGCAAAGATTTAGACTTATAGGTTACTGTTGCGCAACTGGATGGTCTCGAAAAACTTTTCGTTCTTCTCCCTATTTTCTCCATCCCCTGGGGAATCGAACATCCGGCTCCTTTAGGTTCTGTTTTGTAGTCGATACTAAAAGTGTGTTGTTGTTGTTGAGACCCAGACCGTCCGACCTACCAGAAAGGTGTAAGGCAACTGTTTGGACGGCCGGGAAGTGCCACCCAATTTAGACCGGAACCTAGTGGGGGAGGCATACACAGGGACCGTACCCTCCTTCCCCTACCATCAACCTCTCGGAAGGACTTACGGACCCACATGTTTAACGTGATCGTACTCCGCGTGAACACGGCGGCAGTTTTGGCAGCGGCTGGAATCGAACCCGGGCCTACCGAGTGCATCTCCAGCGAGCTAACCAATGGGCTTTTGTGTCGATATTAAAAGTGTAAATGTGTGTACAGTTGGTTTTGCTTAATTGTATACACTTGGTTCCATTCTATTGTATGCGATTAAGCGGGTATAGAGGTTAATATTATTAATACCCTTTTTGATTATATTCTATGAAGATAATGAATATAAAGCAATTATAACAGTTTACATAGTAAATAATAGTAATTTATTACTATTATACATTCCTACTATTTAATTATGCCTATATCTTTTGAACTACAGAAGGAAAAACCGGAGGTTATCATGTTTGGTGAATTATCGCTTTTCCTCCCATGTCTTCCAACACTGAAACTGAAATTCACGAGATTGGTGTCTCAACTTTTAAGCAATAAACCGGAGATTGCTATGCGATAAAACGGATATGTTTAACAATAACCTTATGTGGCTCGTTTTTGCTCCATAATATTCTATGCTTATAAGCGGTGCATTCGAATATCAGTTACCCGATTAAGGGGGTTGACTTTACCCTTATTTTCTTCAATCCAGGGAAAGAGTCGAAAATCCGGTTTTGTTAGGTTCTGCCCTTGATACTTACGTATGTTAAGATATAGTCTTCTAGGTCACAGGAGGTAGATTAGTCATTACCTCCGCGGTAACCTGTGAGGTTTTTGCCTACTGACGGTGGAGGACTAAAGGGATTATATCCGCAACCCAGCGAGACCGTAACCCGGGGAGCGAAGTTAGCGGAATCATTCACCGGACGGGAGCCGGAAGGTGGTCCCTAAGAATCTTGACTCCAGTAGCCTACGGATCTGGGGCCTATAGTTATAAAGGTTAGTCAACCTGGAAGAGTTTCCTTCAAGAGACCGAATGGGAAACAATCCACAGATTTGTTTACTCCCAGGAAAGGTATACCAGAGCTAAGATATGTACACCACCCCTCAAGGAGCGGGACCCCTGCGGGGAGACTAGGTCATAGGGGTGGCAGTCTTCTGGAGGATTTAGTAAGCCACAAACACGTTATATAATTATTATATAGATATTAATAGTCTGTACTTTTACCTTAGCCTTTTAGATACCGATAGTGACTGGAGATAAACTTTAAACTAACTTGTATTCATTTAATTAACCAATAATTTAATTTTCTCAGGAAATGTTTAATTTTTTTGAGAAATAGAGTTTTTGGCTTTGGAATTGACCAAATTGTTTTATAATAAAACTTTCATATATTTATTTTAGTTCGAAACATTTTCTCCTCGGAATATTTATCATACCGACCATATATATCAACGCTCCGTTTAGCGTGACGTCATCCATTAACTCGGGTCTGCTAAAGATAGGTTTCCCATTTTTTTCTTATCGAAAAAACGTATTTAGATCAATACTTGATCCACTACAGCTAGCTATAAAAGAGTATTCTAAAGATAGTACAATTTATTGTTTTTTTTACGATATATTAGAAGGAGGAAAATTACGATCCGGGAAAATGTAAATTGTCTGATTTGCATTTGTAAATAGATATATTTTTTTAAATCAATTTCATACGATATCGCACGGAAATTTGGCGTATTTGCTCGTCTAGTACTTTGAGAAAAAGACGGAAATTATTTAAATTTTCGAGCTCGCATTCTGAATCTTTTCATTGTACGGCTTTCAGGTCGTTGGAAATAGTTTAGAGTTGCTCATTTATAAAATTTATGAATCGCATTTATGATTTTGACCTTCAATTTTTTCTTAGAAATGTGATTTCACAGCAAAGTTACAGCATGGCTGGGGTGGAGACCACCTAATGATGGTTTTCCGATATCTGTTGCAGACCATTTGGGTTTTAAAAATACAGCACCTTTTATTTCCGATTTTCTTTATGTCAGTCTTTTCCATACTTTCGAGATTCGATTACCTCTTTTAATGACACTAATCTCTGCTGTGCCAATTTTAATGCTAATTATATTATTTTAGCAAATCAAATATATATAATGTACAGAGATACATAATGATTTTATATTGTACAACTATATACAACGCATTAATTTGGAATTTCATATTATAATTTCATTTTATATATATATATATATATATATATATATATACATATGCAGGGTGAGCCAGAACTTTTAGGCCAAACTTTAAGGGGTGATAGCAATTTTTGTCATACAAAACAGGGTCGTAACGCAAGAGGTGAACCGCTAGGCTGTAGCGTGGTTAAAATAATATACAATCTGTGCCCAACAACGGAATAACGAGAATAACAGAAAAAAACCAAATAGGATAAAATTCAACTATGAAACATAAAATACCACATAAACATGAACATGAAAAATATAGCGCACAAATATACAAACTTGCAAAAAAGAGCAACTCACAAGTCGAAAGGTCGCCACCGTGTATAATATTCAAATGAGTCCACCACATGCTACAGCCTGAGCGCTCACCTCGCATATATATATATACATATATATATATATGTAGTATATATATCGTATACGTATATATGTTGTGTATTCTTAACGAGATTTATGTTTCGTTTTTATTTTTTAGTTTCCCTACATATATAGGATACAATGGTCCTGAGGTGTACACGTTAGGTCTATGCATAAGAGTGGCCATGCCGGATCGAATAAAAGGGATTGTAGAACCCCCAGCGGAGAATTTAAAAAGTTAGAATAAGGAACTGGGAAAACGAAGCAAAATAGACGAAAACAGTCAATTATAATGACTCAGGGTATTGACTAATGAGTATGAATAAATAAAAATATTTTACAGAAAGCATGCATTTGATACATAGGCGAATGGCTGTAATATTCAAGAATGATGCAATAAACGACACTTATATGTACAGAAATCTAGTGCAAATCTAGATTTTATCTCATTGATGTGTATGCACACGTCGCTGGCATTATTTGCATACCCTCCTGAATCGTTCATCAACGTTTAACAGTAATGTGGTGTGACTGCGCATCCAGCAATTGATTAGATATAACTGATATTTATTGCTTTCTTTCAACTCGTTACGCTTGTTTCTAGTATTGATTCCTACTAATTAGACAATGGTCTTCAACTTTGTAATTGGTTTCTACTTTGTTATCCAAACTTTGTAAATTCTTCGCTAGAGGCGCTGTAACCACTTTTATTCGAGCGGGCATGGTCACTTTACTATAGATAAATTTAGCGTGTACAATCATGAACTTTTCCTTTTATAATTAGAAAGATTCAAAACATCCTTCTGCTGATTTTTTTAAAAATCTTACAACTACTTTTTCCTTTCCATAGGTTTTCAAGTTTTTCTTTGACAATGATTTTCTTCTTGGGCTACGTGATACATTTTTTTATTGACATACGCCTTCTTGTTCTTGCTGATTGGTTTTCAGTCTTTTTATTCTGAAATAGTAGATTGCTTTTTCCATCCAAAACCGGTTAATATTGTTACTAATTTGATATATGCTCTGTTTTTAACGAAGACTTTATGTTAGAGAAATATATATTTATGAACAGTCTGTGTTATATATTTCGCAATTTTTTAGCCAGTGATGCTATTATTATTAATAATGATTTTTTAAAAGAAATTTCAAATCTGCTAAGTAGCAGGATTGAGTTTGTCGATCTTCATAGAAGTTCTTAAATCTGTGACACACAGCAATTTTTTACTTTCCTTATATACATAATAAGGAAAGTATTGTGACGGGGTTGAAAATTCGAATTCGGGAGAGTACGTTTCAAGCATCCCTGATCACGAATCAAACATTTTTGAAGGGATGTCTGTGTGTGTGTGTGTGAAAGTATGTGTGTGTGTGTGAAAGTATGTGTGTGTGTGTGTGTGTGTGTGTGTGTGTGTGTGTCAGTGAGTCTGTGGAGACAATAACTGACGAACGAATAGACCGATTCGAACGAAATTTGGTACAAAAATCACAATCCTTAAACACTGGAAGTCTATTGTTTTTATACGTAATCGAATGTTCAGAACCCCTTAAATTTTCGAGTGAAAATTTTAAAAAATCGTCAAAAAATCAAAATTGCTAATAAAGTTACGCAAATAGACATTTCGTATGTAATTTTTCATTAGAAAACGATTGACATAAATTTTAGAACGCTAACATGAACCGTTCTCGAGATATTGCACAGTTGTCAAAAAATTATTAAAAAGTTATAAAGAGTAAAACAAATATATTTCCTATTGAGAAACATGTTCACTTTTCATATGTAATACAATGCGATAAATTTGGTGACATCATTCTCGTGGATCTAGCTCGTTCCATTCATAAAAAAAGATACTTTGAGTAATACTATTGTATTTGAACGCCAAAGACATTTATCTGCTGTAAGAATAACTTATTTCTCCGTCCATAACGCTTGACGAGATTTAGGCGACGAATTTGGTGGAATGTCGCCAAGTTGGCGACATTTTTAATTGTTGCCAAATTAGCAAAAATCTCGCCAAATTGATAAAAATGACGCTTAATCAATGAAAATAAGGACTAATTGAAGAAAAGTCAATATCTTGGAAGGAATATAAGTATCTACTATAAGAATAACATTTTTCTAAGTGTAAAAGTAGTAAATTCAATGCATTATATAAGGAAAGTCATGTGTTGCCCACATCAGATTTTTTTAACTGTAAAAGTGGCAAATTCATTGCACTATATAAGGAAAGCCATGTGTTGCCCACATCAGAATTTTTTTTATGCCATTTAATCATAAAAGAAGCATTTTTAACAATTATGACAAAGCCAAATTCCACGAAATTTTTACTTTCGCATACATAGTATTAATAAAGCATCGTTTTCACGAAAATTTTCGATTTCTAGATTTTGATGTGAAAACCTTCTGAACACGTTTTGACAATTTTTGGAGTGATGTCCGTCCGTCCGCCTGTCTGTCTGTATGTCCGTTTTTAAATTCGAGCGAAAACTTCGAAATTTATTTGAAATTTTATATTTTTCCAACATGGCAGGCAGCATGGATAAAATTTTACATAATTATTTATAAAAGGGCTTATATATATTTCAGTGATTACGAGACTTTATAGTTTCAATCATTGTTTTGGAAAATAGTCCCGATATAATTTTTTGTTCGTGACTCCATTACCCCCCTCGAGGGCAAGTTACTCGTACCTCTGGGGGTACATTTTCAAGTATGGTATCAATCTAAAGATTTTTTTCAAGCCCTTTAAAATGAAGGGTAACACGCTATAATTGTAATTATTTGGATCTATGATACCGATCTTTCAACATTTTCTTGTAAAATTTGAAAAAAAAAAAAGACTACTAAAAATGGATTCTGGTATAAGAAAGTCGAGTTGAGCCACATTTCAGTTAATTTTTACAGTTTTTTTTATATTTTTTCTGATCATTTATTTGTACCCCACAGAATACTACGTGGTCAGCAGAATGCAGCTTGAGAAACTTATAACCAATGTCATGTTCCCTTCCTTGTTATTGATTTTAGGCCAAAGTTAGCGGAAGTTTTCCCTTTGACTTCATAATGAGAATGTGATATACTGCTGGCACACACAGACTGTTCATTTGCATGAAAGTTATGTTCTCAAATTCATCGTAGTGTAATATTTTCGAAGGGCGTGCCTGCTCAGTGCCACAGAGGAATAATCCGCGGTAATCTGGAAACATTTCTGAATAGAGCTCTGGAGAGAAGTTTCTGGGTTATTTTAGGCCAGTGATTAAACAGGCTTTAATTAATTATTCGTCTGGAGAGTTTGAAGCAGGGTGGGGCAAATTTAAGGTAAAAGACCTTGCAGTTGCTGGTAGTTCCGGTTTCTTAAAAGCAGAGTTGGAATTATCATAAGCTTATAATCGTAGTTGATTTCAATCTATCTTAATCTTAATCGTTATTGTTGTTTGTAATCCTTAATACAGGGTCTTTCAAAAGTCCGTATAAATTTTAAAAATTCATTAAAAATCGAAAAATCATCGCATTGAGGTACGGTTTGTGCCATAAGTATTGTCAGGACGAGGGGTTTTCTTGACGTGAAAAAAATTTGTAGTTTAAAAAATCACCTATAGGTGGCGCTTACTCGAATACATCTTTCAGAAGTATGCAAATGAGGCTGTTATAAAAGAACTGTAGTGCTCTGTAGATTCTTCATTTGATTTATTAGTAAACGGTGCAAAGAAGAAGGTTTTGCCAGAATGTTAACTTTGATCGAAAAAGCCTTGTTAGTGAAGCTGTATTACATGAGCGGAGAATCAGCATCAAATGCTTTGGGAAAATTCCGATTTATGAAAAATCTAAAGAAAGGAAAAGGTCCTATCACCTGTTTAGAGTTACTTAGGCTTGTCACACGATTTGACACGTACAGTAAGTTATTTTCTTTGTCTTTCCAATGCGTTCAGCGCCACCTATAGGTGACTTTTAAACTACAAAATTTTTTCACGTCAAAAAAAACAAAAAAAAAAAAACCCCGTCCTAGCAATACTTATGGTACAAACCGTACCTCAATGCGATGATTTTTCGATTTTTAATGAATTTTTAAAATTTATACGGACTTTTGAAAGACCCTGTATATGTATCAAAATTACGTGCAATTATAAATGATTAAAACGTGTTCATTGTATCGCAATAAACGGTCTGAATACTATAATCGGAGGTATGGGGGTAAAGAGGTAAAAGAGTTAAAACTTCATGTTGGGAAAGCTCCAAAATCGTTTGAAGCAATGATTCAGATGGTACTGGGGTAAGATATGTGCAGAGTTCACTTCAAAGATAAGAACTTGCAATATCGTCCCAATAGCTCAACGGTAGAGCGTCGGCTGGCCAGTTCGGAGACCCTGGGTTCAAGTCCCGGTTGGGGGCAGCAAGGTTCTTTACATATGTCCCACTGCATTGTACGTATTTCTATGACGAAAGATTCGTTTTAAATTAAATGATATTTATTCAAACTGCTAATTTTGTAGAAGAGTTTATCAGTGCAATGCAAATTAGAACTCGAATGATATGAAACATTCGTACGTATTCAAATTTATTTTACACTACAATTAATTTTCGTCTCTATATACGAGGGTGGTTCAAAAAGTAAGGTAACAAGTCCTGTGAGAGAAAAGGTTTATTCACGAAATAAAAGAGACATACAAAGTTAGCAAGGCACTGGTACATATTATTTTCCCACATAGTCACCATGGTTATAGAAGCATTTGTTCCATCGGTAAACCAATCTATCGAAACCGGCATAGAAGAAATCAGGGTCCAGCTCGCGGAGTAACTCAGCGACGGCTTCATGAACTTCGACATCGGTTGTGAAATGGCGACCTGCCAGGTGTTTCTTCAAGGGTCCGAAGAGATGAAAATCGCTTGGTGCGAGATCCGGACTGTAGGGTGGGTGTTCCAGTGCATTCCATCGAAAACGCTGTACCAAATCATGTGTAACCGAGGCCGTATGTAATCGGGCCTTGTCGTGCAACAACACGACGTCTTATCTAGACATGGAATTTAATTCGCACGCCGAATTTGTACACACTTGAGAGCTTCATGTCCATCTTGTTGCTCCAAGTCCTCTGGACGAGCCGGACGGCCTGGGGCTTTCACACTTGAGAGCTCCTTAAACATATCCTTAAAGCTTAATCCATCCTTAAAGCTCCTTACATATATATATATATATATATATACATATATATACATGTATATATATATATATATACACACACACACACACATATATATATATACATATATATATACATATATATATATATATATATATATATATATATATACATATATATATATATATATATATACATATATATATATATATACATATATATATATATATACACATATATATATATACATATATATATATATACATATATATATGCATATATATATATATATACATATATATATATATATACATATATATATATATATAAATATACACACACATACATATACATATATATATATATACCTTAAACCTTTCTGGTAGGTCGGACGGTCTGGGTCTCAACAACAACACGTGAGAGCTCTTGTTACCTTACTTTTTGAACCATCTACGTATTATGTACCTTACTCTATAACTAAAAAAAAATACTGATTATTTCTACTCATAATTAGGGAACTTTAATTAAAAAATAATCAAAAATCCACACACTAAATACTACATCTTTTTGTTGTATCAAACGAGAACAGATGGGACTTTTCTAAGACTAGCGGCACCTATAGATATAATTCTCAATGCCTGAAAGAAACACCTTAAGAATGCACGAGGGAGTCTGAGTCTCTGATTCTATATTTTCCACAATTCAGCTTGAAATTATTAACATGTGATAATTAAATGTTCTAATTTCATTATTGCATACCTGGTACTTTAAGTGGCTTATGGTGAAATTTTGATCCACGTCTTTGTTTAAATCCTCGTGCCACACTTTAAGAAAAAATTAAGTCTTTGTTTCCCTCATCGTTAACTTACGTTGTGACACATGTTTTAAGTTTCGTCATCCTCTTTTAATTAAAAAACTTAAATGTTCAGGGCAAGATGCTTCATTTATACTGTTTAGAGAAAGTTTTTGCGTCTTTGCTTTTCATGGTGTAAAAGTATTAGCAGTTTGAAAAGACCGAGACGCCCTTCTAATTTAGAATCTGCATAAAAATGAAATGGCAAAATGCGTTTATTTTGCATTGCCGTTTTTATATGACATTCCGCGTTTTAATAAATTTGGAAATTGCCTAGTTTAAATCTGTGGGGTTTGAAAAAGAAATGTTATATTTTCCCACAAACATACCAGATGTTTGTCAGCGACAAAATGCGAACGAAAATGAATAATTGAATTCTTTTCTTTTGCAGTGAATTAGCTTTCTTAAGCCTACTGTAGAAGATGACTAATTTTGAAAGTTATCGCTCTTAATGAGATTTTTCATTATCGTTGATCAGAGTCCAAATGAGATTTCTTCATTAAAAGGACATTACAATTTATTCAGTGTTGGTTACAAAGTTACAACCCTTGTATCGTTGCTGAAAACACCGGTTCTCGTTAGATCACCGAAGTCAGGCAGCATCGGGCGCGGTTAGTACTTGGGTGGGTGACCACCTGGGAACACCGCGTGTTGTTGGCTCTTTTCGGGTGCGGCAGCCCAGTGGTTAGCGCGCGATTCTCGCCGCTGCCAGAACTGCCGCCGTGTTCATGCGGAGTACGATCACGTTAAACATGTGGGTCCGTAAGTCCTTCCGAGAGGTTGGTGGTAGGGGAAGGAGGGTACGGTCCCTGTGGATGCCTCCCCCACTGGGTTCCGGTCCAAATTGGGTGGCACTTCCCGGCCGTCCAAACAGTTACCTTACACCTTTCTGGTAGGTCGGACGGTCTGGGTCTCAACAACAACAACCCTTGTATCGTAGCGGGGGAATATTTAGAGAACGTCAGACATAATATTTTGGTCATCATATATTACTTTTCCGTTTATATATTACTATGCCGTTTATATATTACTATGCCGTTTTCGAGATATTGCATATCTTTTAAATGCATACATCCAAAAATCCCATAAAAGTAAAAAAACAAATACTAACTATTGTGAAAAGTTTTCATTTTTTATATGTAATATTATACGATAAATTTATTATCATCATTCTCGTAGATCTAGCTCGTTCTATTCAAGAGAGAAAGCACTTTGGGTAATAGCTTTGTAATTTGAACCCATTAGTCGTTTATCTACCATAAGACAAACCTATTTCTCCATAAACAATGCTTGGCGAAATTTTGGCGGCGAATTTAGCAGAATATCGCAAACTTGGCAAGTTTTTTAAATGTTGCCAAACTGGCGAAAATATCGCTAAATTGATAAAAATGCCACCAAATTAATAAAAATGACGCTAAATCAATGGAAATGAAGACTAATTGATGAAAATTCAATATCTTAAAAATAATAAGAATTGACTATAAGATAGTTTGGGTAATAGTTTTGTATTTGGACGCCACTTATCTGCTATAAGAATAGCCTATTTATCCGACCATAATGCTTGACGAAATTTTAGCTACAAATTTGGCGGAATATCGCCAACTTGGCGAGTTTTTGAAATGTCAAATTAACGAAAATCTCGTCAAATGGATAAAAATGGCGCTAAATCAATGAAAATGGCGACTAATTGATGAAAATTCAATATCTTGGAAATATTATAAATATCTACTATAAGAATAACCTACTTTTTTTTACTGTAAAAGTAGTAAATTCATTGCATTATATAAGGAAAGTTATGTGCTGCCCATATCAGATTTTTTTTCTTTTAGGAAGAAGATACTGAATATCGTGACACTCACTTTCTTCTGTGGTCATACACAAAGAAAGTTATGATTTGGGGAACATAGGGCAAAACATTTTTTCGCATCCTCTTCAAAATTTTTTTTATGATAGGGCATGCCGAAATTTAATTAAGATTTAAATGTAATTTTAAAAGGCAGTTCTTCGGCCTCTGGTATAGAAGCACTTTAATAAAGATATCTAGGGGCATTGGCTTTGCCAAGATCTTTGAAAACGGATATTCGATGATCAAATGGACGTCGAATAGACATCGATACGAATGATGCTAAATCAATGAAAATGACAATTAATTGATTAAAATTCAGTATTTTGGAAAGAATATGAGATTCTACCATAAGACTCCGTTTGTAATGCTTGGCAAAATTCTGGCGACGAATATTGGTGACATATCGCCAAGTTGGCGACTTTTTTAAATGTTGCCAGATTGACGAAACTGTTGCCAAATTGATAAAAATGTTATAAAATTCATAAAAATGTCGCCAAATTCATAAAAATGATGCCAAATAGGATGCAGTATTTTGAAAATTTTTAGTTCCGTCGTATGATAAGCATACCTTTTATTATATAAGAAATGCTCTTCTAAATATCGCCAACATGCACTTTAAGACAAAAAAAAAAAAAAAAAATCGACGCACCCAGCAAAATAATCCAATAGTAATGAAATTGTACATGCAAACACCTGTCGACCGAATATTCAAATGATCAAAAATTCGCAGCCAATGAATGAATAGTCGGAACTACAGCGGATTGAAACTGAGCACCATGGTGGTGTATATAAGGAGCGAACCTCGCTTTCAGGAACAAAATGTGCAGTGGATTTCGATTGCTTGGACCTTGATTGTAACAATGCCTCGCCGTCGAATTCTCGGCCACTACGAGACTATGAAGGAGTTTAAAAGAGGGCGTGCGGTCGGACTGCATGAAGCTGGATGGGCACACCGACGAATCGCTCGGCATTTGGGTAGAAGCGATGCAGCAATTGATGATGTTGGCAGGTATGGGTCCGGAATAGCAAATTTCAGCGGGCAGCGGACGGCCTAGAGCGACGACAGAAGGGGAAGATAGAGCGATTGTCAGAGCAGCTATGACAGCACGAGATTTCTTCGTTATCAACCATCCAACGTGTGACAAACACGGAAGTGACCACTCGTACCATTAATATAAGACTATGGGAGTGGAATCTATATTCGCGGCTCCCATTACGCTGCTCACCACTGTCCAGTATGCACAGTCAACAGCGATCGCAATGGTACTGGGCCCCATTAACGTGGAATTGTTCGGATTGGGAATGAATTGTCTTAAGGGATGAGCCCCGTTTCAAACTGAGTCCCGACGATTAAAGCAGACGTGTGGAAAACCCAGGTCGTCCGACTCATCCAGAGGCCTTGAGTCACTAAAGTGGAGAAAGCCCGGACATTGTCAGGATCTTGCTCTTACTGTCACACGCCACACGGCCCGATAATAGGGGGTTATGGTCTGGGGTGCCATTTTGAATAATAGCCGGACCCCTTTGATAGTCCTCCGTGGCACCATCACAGCACAACGGTACGTTGCCGACATTCTACGACCCGTTGTATTGACATTTTTTTCGCGATATCCCGGGCTAACTTTTCAGCAAGATAATGCCATGACACACACGGCAGGCCTCTGTATTGATTGTCTGCGTGTTTACGACAGACTTCCTTGGCCAGCCAGATCCCCAGATCTCTCGCCTATTGAGCACATTTGAGCTGAGATGCGGCGTCGCCTACGACCATCCCAGAAAGACGAATTAGCTTGTCAATTGGAGGCTATTTGAAATGGCATCCTTCAGAACACCATTCGGCAACTTTGTGCATCAATGCCACGTCGGGTAGCAGCTTGTGTCAAAGCCGGAGGTATACCAATGCCATATTAACGTGGTCAATTTGTGTAGATCTTCCAGTGCAATAAATTATCCAATTGTTCTGAAATTCTAATCATTTATTTTTCTGTACATCCACATTACACGTACCAAATTTTGTCTCATTTGGATAATTTTTTCTTGGTGCGTCGATTTTTTTTTCTTAGAGTGTATTTGGCCCCACATTGACGAAAATATCGTTAAAATTGCTAAAATGATGTCAAGTTAATGAAAATGAAGCTTAAGTGATGAATTTATTATTAAAATATAGACTATTGCTTATTGAGGATGCAATATTGATAATTGTTAATTTAGAGTTGCGTAAAATATAAGTTAATTGTGTGCGAAAAAGTTTTAGATGTTGTCATCGGGATGTACAATTTACCGTGCCAAATGTACAATTTAATGTTACAAACACTGTGCTGTGGATCTTTTCCTCACTTTTTCACCGTTAAAGAAGTGAATTCATTGCATTATATAAAGAAAACCTTGTGCATCAGATTTTTTTATTCTTGTCAAAGTGGTTAGAATACGGGTATGCCCTGTAACACAGGAATAAAATGATGTATATTTAGCTTTTGTCCTGATTGAATTAGTTTGTTTTTGGTTTAAATGTTTTCATAACAGCTTTTCGACTTCTGTGCGGTCAGATTTTGTTCATTAGAGCCTTACAAACTTCGTCTTTCTAGCTTAAGTCATAAGTTAGCATATACGTGACTTCATTTTCCGTCTTCAGAACTGTCCAATTTTAAAAACTGCAAAGCTGAATCAAAAAACTTAAATTAATATATACACAAAAAATGAAATTCCATTATATCTGTTTCAGTGTAACGTTTGGCGCCAAGTTTGGCAACCGTGCCTGTAAAAATTTGGCTACTGTGCCTACAAATTTAACTGCCTTACCTAAAAATTTGGCGAAATATAACCAACGTGACTGTTTTTTGAGAACGTCAAGTTGACGATGATTCAATATATCCGAAAATTAAATTTAATTTCTGGTTATCCTTAAATTTAATTTCTGGTTATCCATATAAATATGCATAATAAATTTAACTGATAAATAGCAGTTCACCTGTAGAAACAGCACAATTGAATCCAGAGTTAAGTATATATAATGAATGTTTGAATTTCTGCACAAATTTCAAGAGAATTTAATGCTGATAAAAAATATTTTAACTTGTAAAACATTAAATTCTTCAGATATTTTAAATAAAGAGATTTCTTCAAGATATAATACTACTCTGCTAAAAATATATTCTATATTTTCTAATTTCCGGAATAAACTTATGATTTTGTACAGTGACATTTTTTCTCTTCGTGTGTAAAAAATGAATTTCCATTATTATTTAATAACGAATACGTATAAAATGTCTCACGGAAAAAATTCTGCAGTCGAAAACTTAAGCTATGTTTCAGTTTTAGCAACTAAATT
Organism: Amaurobius ferox; assembly: GCA_951213105.1. Classification (NCBI taxonomy): domain Eukaryota; kingdom Metazoa; phylum Arthropoda; class Arachnida; order Araneae; family Amaurobiidae; genus Amaurobius; species Amaurobius ferox. The sequence continues at coordinate 107,289,775 of OX578139.1, forward strand.
TTCATTTCTTATCATGCACACTTTTTTTTTCGTTCTAAATGGAAAAGGTGGTAATGATCCTTTCTTTATTCTCTTTTTTCTAAATTGCAGTGTAGAATGGTTTTTATCACCACTGAGGAAAAAATACTGTTTCATTAGATTCTAATCGTTTTTATGGTTTTTACTTTAATGACGTCCGTTTCAAATATATTTAATGGCGGGGATAAAAAAAAAATCATGTATTCCTTTTTGGTATTGTAACATGTTTAAATAAACTACTGATATGCTGGTTGTTGTTCAAAATATTGATATTTGACGGTTTGTTTTTCACTAACAATTGTCCAACCAGCAAGTAATTTTTTATTTTAAGCTTGATTTTAAAATGAATTTAACATGATTTTAAATACTTATGTGTTATTATATCTAAACCCATAAAGATGGAAAATTTTAAATTAATCACACAACATATTAAAAAAAGAAAAAAAATGAAATATATGCTTTTAAATCTAAGAAAAATTTTATAGCTACCGCTAAATATATTTCGACCTTGTATATGATAGAAATTTGTTTTATGACGTTGTTTGGAACATTAATACAGTTTGACCTCGCGTGTCTTTAGAAACTGGGGCTAATGATGTTGTTTGGAGCATTAATATAGTGTGACCTCGTATGTCTACAGAAATGTGGCTAATGACGTTGTTCGAAACATTAATACAGTTTGATCTTGTATGTCTACAGAAATGGGACTACTGCTGTTGTTTGGGCCATTAATACTATCTGTTGTATGTCTCCAGAAATGTGGCTAATGACGCTGTTTGGAAAATTAATACAGTTTGACCTCGTATGTTCTAAAGAAATGGGACTAATGACGTTGTTTGGAACATTAATACAGTTTGACCTCGTATATCTGCAGAAAGGAGGACTGAGGTATTTTACATTTTATTGAACAAGCTTGAGTGACTAGTAATATATCGTAAATATTATGAAACCAGCTGTCTATTTGGTTGAAAAATGCCAGCTATCCTGTAGAGTGAAGAGAGATTTTCTGTTAAAAGATGAACATATTTTTCAGTCAAAGACTTGGAAGTTTTTAGATTTTAGTAGATAGGTTTTCTTTTAACCGATGCATTGTTTTCTTTTAGGCACACGACGGTTACTTTGACAGGGACCTACAGTTTTTGGTAGATTCTGAACCTCTATGAGTATGTAAGTGTATTCTGGGTTTCCTACTAGTGCTAGAGATTTGAACGCGGCATCTACAAATTTAAGATCAAAGCGTGAATCGATAGACCACCGGGAGAGGGGAGGGGGCCTTACAGTTTGTAGAAAACCCTTGGATATTAATTGTCTCTCTTTGCGTCCCTAGGAAATCTATTCGTTGGGAAATCTTTTGTGTTTCCTAACACTTTTCCTTTATAATTAAAATATCTGAAGGAGTATTTTTCAGTGCACCCAAAAAATTAAGAGGTTACAATTATTATGATAATCAGAGTTAAAATCACCAGACCCTTATAAGATGCGTTATTTTTAGACAAACAAATATATTCTAAAAAGACAAATTCAAGAACAACTTTTCGTTCAAACGGAGTTTTATGGGTATTATACCGGGTGTCCAATGAATTCGCAAATATTTTAAAAATTCATAGAAATTGAAGGAATTGGTATATTTGCGACAAACATATTCTCACAATGCAGTTTGCGACAAACATATTTTCGCAAAGGGAGATTTTTTTGGAACAGAAAGACATTTTTGTTCAAATTTTCGTCAATAGGGGCGCTGTAGGCATTCAAATCACAGAATTCCGCGAAAAACTACGTTTATTCGCATTCAAGCAAATGTTCACAAGCATATCACAGTAGTAATTGTTTTATGTGTCCGCTAGCACAAGAAATTGCACTTTGCAAGCGAGTGAGAACACTGTTAATTGAGCATATCCGGATGGATGTAGATTTCGTGGCGAATGGCGCCCTTTAACTTCTTTAAAGAAGACGGGCTACCGCGGTACACTAGGGATTTAACCCTAGAACTAAAAATCAACTGGTGTCAAGTTCGGTGAGTGAGAGGGCCTTTCATTCTTACAGTTACGGCTGATTAATAGTTCGTTAACAAACGTGCTGGTCAGAAACTGCTGCACTGGATATGCGATATGAGGAGGTGCCTCTTCTTGTATGAATGTCACTGTGTGAAGAACATTACAACTTTCCAATAATCACGGTATCACTTTCTCCTGTAGCATTTGCAAGTTGCGTTTTGCATTAACTGAGCACGTCTTCCAGCCTGCTTTTGCACACTACTCTTCGAAGCAAAAAGGATCCACCATAGTGGATGCAGTGAAGCCACACCAAACAGTAACACGTGGTGAATGTAGGAGCTCCTCAGTGTATTCATGTGGGTTATATTTTGCCCAGATTCTACAGTTATGGGTATTGACCGTCTCATGCAATAAAATGTGAGCCTCGTCTGTTCACAAGAAGCTGAGCAGCTATTGTGGATCTTCTGTGGATCTTATAACACCAGGGCCGTAGTCATAGACGAAATTCAAGGGAGCTCAAGAGTCTTCAAGGAGGGGCTCACCAAAAACACAGTTAATCATTGGTATTTATTAACAATAATAGCTGATATTATATATTTCAATCCATATAAATTATTAGCAAATAATCGCGTATTTATAAGTTAAGAGTTGATTAGGAAAATCCTTATAGCCACTACACATCAATATTAATATGAAAAAATTACAATTGATTTTAATATAAGTATTAATTAGTTGTTGTTACCCAGACCGTCCGACCTACCAGAAAGGTGTAAGGTAACTGTTTGGACGGCCGGGAAGTGCCACCCAATTTAGACCGGAACCCAGTGGGGGAGGCATCCACAGGGACCGTACCCTCCTTCCCCTACCACCAACCTCTCGGAGGGACTTACGGACCCACATGTTTAACGTGATCGTACTCCGCGTGAACACGGCGGCAGTTTTTGGCAGTGGCTGGAATCGAACCCGGGCCTACCGAGTGTTACTCCAGCACGCTTACCAATGGGCTACCGCGCCCCTAGCATTAATTGGTAACAAAGCTGTTAATTAATCAGAGAAAATTTCTGAAAGTTAATACAAATTAACGTTTAATATTGACCGTGAACCCCATAATAACATAAGAGTATTCAAATACTTAATTTAAAAATATTTTTGAATTGAATACGTAAATAAATTGATCATCATTATAACCACAAATTTAGCTAAATAAAAAAAAATGCTCTAAAACAAAGTAATTTATAAAAAAAATTTCAGAATTTTTTTATGCAAAATTGGGTTGGAATGTTGGATAAAATTTCATATCACTACTAAAACTTTAATGTTTTTAACAGGAAGACAGAGTATACCTCTTGAGGGGGGAGGGGGCTTAGTCCCCTGCCTGACAACGGCTCTGTTTAACGCACCATGAAGGATACGGAATACGATGTCTTCTGTATGCAGGTTATTTGTATCATTTCTCGTGTGCTACTAACCCCACTTGTGAAGTGTTTCCGTAGAGTGTCCATTGGCGAAGCCTCAGCGGAGGTACGCGTCTCTGATAAACATGGTGCACCGCTACGATTGCGAGCTTACAAATTCCCGTTTCTTAGAAACGTTGTACCAGGAATAGGAGTCCGGCAGGTGTGATTGGACCTGAATCTTTCTTCATTCTATTCTGTGTTCGAAATAAGCGTAAAGCGTCAGCCGATGACTGAGGTTAAATAATTCACCAACGGTGCTTTATCCACCAACGTCAACATCACAATGAAAAACGTACGTCTGTGACAGTAACAGGAAAAGTGAGATATGAGCTGCTCGTCATACACCTTGCACTTTATGAGACTTGCAAATCTTATAAACACTTTATAAGATTTGCATATTTACTATGATTTGAATGCCTGCAGCGCCCCCTATCAACGATAATTTGAACTAAAATGTTTTTCTCTGCCAACCCTCCTCCCCCTTTCGTGAGAATATGTTTGTCGCAAACCGCATTGAAATATACAAATTCCTTCAATTCTTATAAATTTTTAAAGTATTTACGAATTTATGAGATACCCGGTATATTTCTTGTGACTGTTCCAATCGACAGTTTTTGCTGCAATTTGATCTACAGTTTTTACTTCAATTTTTTGCTTCTTGCTCCATCTATTTTCTTCATTTCTGCAAAATGCTGTTGAAACACGTGTTATAGAATATGTAGCGTTTAAAGCATATATCACGGTAGATTATACTATTAAAACCTATAAAAGTTTGAGAAATGGGGATGTCTTCCATTTTATTCAGGTAAAAGACAGAATACAGAAATTTCAAAGATTTATGTTCAGTTAGAAAATAATACTGAGAAGTAAATGATGTCTCACGTTGCTAAGTGCTGAAGAAGTCATAAATGCGTCTATAATTCAAAGGCTTTGGAAAAGTGAAAGTATTGGGAAAATTGAAAGTGAAAGTATTGCGATGGAGTAAAAAATATGACTTCTGGATGTTGATAGATTTTCGTACACATATGTCTCCACCTCCTGTCTCGCCTTCTATACCTTCTTTTCCCCTTTTTCTCTCTATGCCCTTCATGTTCCGAATTTTACTTTAAAATGTATGTTCCTCTTTCTCTCTATTTCCTTTCACTTTATGCCCTTCTTCGAATTTTACCTTAAAATTTATGTCTCTCCCCCTCTCTCTCTCCCTCCCTACCTTCTTGATCCCCTTCTCTCTCTATGCCCTTCATGTTTCGAATTTTACTTTGAAATTTATGTCCCTTTTTCCTTTCTCCTCCTTCTTTCTCTATCACCTTCATGTTTCGAATTTTACCTCAAACTTTATCTCTCTACCCACTCACTCACCCTCCCCACCTTCTTGTCCTCCTTCTTTCTCTATGCCTTTCATGTTTCGAATTTTACTTTAAACTTTGGAGCACTGTAAAAAGTACTGCAGAGTGTCAAAATTATCCAATCTAATTAAATAGGAAAGCTACAAGCATTACCAGAAGAATGTGGTTTTCTATTGAATTTTTTATGTAATAAGAAAATTATCCGTTTCCTACAGGATCCCTTCATTTCACAGATAAAACTTTTAATATCGCTATTAAAAATTACAAACCGGACATGCTTTAGCATACATGAAATCTCACCTCATTTTGTCTTGCTGTTTATAAATATATATTTTTCCTACTATTTTTCATGACCAGTTGGCTGTGAAAACTACGAAAATCAACGTCCTATAAAACATGGTTCATTTAAAAAAAATCTTCCAAATCGCCTTCGGGGTCAACGTTAAGGAAATGAAGTACTATTCATTTTGAACCTTATCTAGCGACAGGCCATAGATTTTTTATGAGCAGCATTTTATATTGAAAAAGAGCCAACATTTCCTTATGTATTTTAGAGAGAAGGATATGTGAGAAGAAATTGCCAATCTAGCAAAAAACAGATCAGGGATCACGTATCGTAATTTGTTATGTCAAATGCGAACAATTTTGTAAGAATATTTTTTGCAAGAATGTATTATAGATGTAAGAAGTTTTCCCGAGTTGAATTATGCTAGGTATAATATACGGTAAAATTTGTTGTTTGGTTTATATTAGCAGTTTAGTCAGTATTTGTAAAAGAGGGACTACGATCGACAGGTTCACAGTGGTTCACATTGCTGAAATGGTTGACAGTGGTTCACAGAGCTGAAATGGTTGACAGTAGTTCACATTGCTGAAATGGTTGACAGTGATTCACAGTGCTGAAATGGTTGACAGTAGTTCACAGTGCTGAAATGGTTTACAGTGCTAATATGATACAGAGCACCATGCTGATATGGTACAGAGTGCTAATGTGGTTCACAGTGATAATATGGTTCACAGTGGTAATATGGTTCACTGTGCTAATATGGCTCACAATGCTGATATTGTTCATAGTGCTGATTTTTGAACAATTGAGGACTAATGTAACTTTGTCGCTAATGGGGGATTATGACACCAACCCCCTACTTATATCACTGGTTTATATCCAAACCAGCTGTTAATGCCATCAAATGACTGGATGTTTAAAGTTGCCAAGTATAATCACTGCTGATAATCACATACTCAACAAAAGGGGATGGCAATTGTGGTACATAGCAAGTTTTTTTGCTGCTGTTAACGGTATAAGCTACTTTTCGAGCGGAAAAGAGTTAAAAAAGATCGAATCCGGTTCACAGATGTTGATATATATGAGAGTGTGATACATAATCAAGGTCGATTTACATTGTGCTTTTTACTTCAGCTTTTACCATAATGGGCCGAGTTACGGTCCCCAATGTTTCGTGTCAATTATAATTATAATTATTTACTATTATTATAATTATAATTATTTACTATTAATATTTATTATTATAATTATAATTATTTATTATTATAATTATTTATTATTATATATTAATTATAAATATTTATTATTATAATTATAATTATAATTATAATTATTTACTATTTCGTGTTAATTATAATTATAATTATTTACTATTATACTTATAATTATTTACTATTTTGTGAAAAGTTACAAAAATTATCAATTTTATTTATAATAGTTTCCTCGTTCAAAAAATTAAAAATAGATTATTTTTTATTTATGGAAATGACATATCATTAATTTAAAAATATGTGTGAATTTTTAAACACTAAATATATATTTAAAAAAATAATCGGTGGTTGCTCCAGTCCAATGGAGCCGAAATAGTTTCAAGTGAATAACATTTTGAGGAATAAAGCTTCAAAAAAGTTCAATAAGTTTATTTGAATTTTTCTAGACTCGTTTATTTTGTTTATAGTTTTGATCATTTGGGCCAACAATACAGATTTTTCAAAATTTTTTTTTTGTAAAAGTAAAAAAAAAATTATTGCAAACTACTTAAAAATGGATTCTTTTAATAGAAAGTCGAGTAGAGTCGCTTTTCAGTTAATTATAATAATAATGATACAAATAAGTTTAGTAAGAAATATGAATGAGGGTTTAAAATGTGTTAGTTTTTATTAACACTTTACAACATAGTTGAAAGTGTTTATGACTTTGTTCATTCTGTTTGTCTGTCTGTCCGTTAGCACGATAACTGCGGTAAAAATGGCTTTATCAAAATGAAATTTTAGTATGTTTTTCAGACGGTCTGTGGGACCTATGGGAATATAAATGAATAATATCATCCAATTAGTTTTTTATTGAACCCGGATTGAAAACATGAAATACATTAAATCCTATGGGACCTAATGCTTCAAACATTTTTTAAGCGAATTTAAAATTCACAAATTGCTTCGAAAATTTTAGGAAATATTCAAATTATCCCATAAAATATATAAAAAATATTTCAGTAAAATATGTTAGGTAGTTTTTTAAATAAAAATTATTTAATATAAGGAGAAAAACAAATTCAATTAAATTCTGACTCTCGTTATATCCCCCAGAAAGAAAAAAGAGATTTATTATAAAATAAATATCTTTCCCAGAGTTTAATTATTTTATATATGAGAAAGGTTTCACATTTTAAAATAAATGTGGTACATAACAAATTTTTAAATAAAATAAATTATTATAGTATTGTGATGAATTAAACGATTGGAAAAATGATTATGAATGAAATGCTGCTTTTATAGAGAGGCGATTTATATTTCGATGATGTCATTTAAATAAAGTTCATTTGTTTTCGATGAAGTTTTCAAATATAATAAATTATTGTAGTGTTATGAAAATTTTTAAAATATTACAGAGGAATGTATCGCATTTTAGAGATGTTTAAACCAGGTAATTTATATTTCAATGCCATTATTTTCATTTTCTTCGATGAAGTTTTCAAATATAATAAATTAATGTAGTATTGTGATAATTTAAAAAATATTACCGAGGAATGTATCGCATTTGAGATATGTTTGTATAAAATTGCATTGAAGTTGGAAAGTGTTTCATAATCAATGCTCTATGCATGATTGATATTTCTTGTTTAGTTATTTGCCAGGACGGAAATCTCATTTTACTAAAACATTTTCTTTCATTTTATCCAAAATGCTGAAGCTCATAAATCCGACACCAGTCCTAGGAGTCTGGATTGCATGCACTTTAAGAGCAAAAGGAATTTAAATTGTGAATGAAAGTAAAAATGGTGCGAGATATTTGCTCATACTATTGTTAATTCGCAAATTTTATAATTGGTTAAAATAAATCACAAGGAAAGAGGATGAGACAGGGGACTACAGAGGCATGCGTTTGAAGAGGAGAAATACGTGAATCATTATTAATGTTAGAGATAACATTTATCTTGTATTCTGAAGGGATTTCATGAATTGTTTGTTATTGATTTTAGTTTAAAATTTACTGGAGTATAAAGTTTGTCCATGATTTTATTTGGTATCTGAGAACTAGCACTTGTTAATCATGGTTGAAGTGATTTTATCACAATAGTACGATTTTAGCAACTGAGATTACAGTATGATCTGTATTTCAAATCATATTAGAATGGAAAATTCGTTAATTGGTAACAGCAATAGTAAACTTATTTTTCACATAAACAACTTGTATATATTTCACAATAATATTAAATTAACTAGAGTGTGGTTCAACTCGACTTTTTCATACCAAAATTCATTTTTAGTAGTTTTTTTGTACAAATTTTACAAATTTTGAATATTTTTAAAAAATTGGTATTGTGGGTCCAAATGATTACAATTATAGCATGTTATCCTTCACTTTAAAGGGCTTGAAAAAATCTTGTGATTGATACTATACTTGACAATGTAGCTGCCCGAGGGGGTTAATGACGTCATGAACAAAAAAAAAATATGTCGCGGCTACATTTCACAACAATGACTGAAACTAATAAGTCTCGTGGACATCGGGCCATAAATAAACCCTTTTATGTACGATCGTGTCAAATTTTGTTCTATGCTGCCATGTTAAAAAAATAATAAATTTCGAAGTTGTCGCTCGAATTAAAAAAAAAGTGCTATCTAGCTCTAGATGTTTTGATAATAAAGCCGGTTATACAGTTCCTGAAAAATCCATTAATAATTTTGGCCGCTATGGTTTACATAAGAAATCGACCACAGATATACAGACACACATACATACAGATGGATATCTCTCCAAAAATAGTGAAAATTTGTTCAGGAGTTCTTAACACATATATTGGTATCAAAATCTCGATTTCGACAATTTTCGTGAAAGCAATACTTTCTTTATACCATATTATATAGTATGAGAAAGTAAAAACAAATAGTGAGTAACTCTTTTACTCTTTATATACTCATGTGAAACATCGCTTTTCACATATTTCGAATAGGAAAAGTTTGATGGGTGTTTTGTGTGACGATGGTACAAGGTACTTAGGAAACAGTGCCAATATTTTTTGTTTTTATTTATTTTTATTTAATTTAAATATACAGTTTCAAAGAATTAATATAATGTTGTTGTTGTTGTTACTGATGACCTCCTGTTTCGGCGGAGCCGATTTAAGACCAGTGACGCAAGAAGCAGGAAAGAACGAAGAAAGACACAAGACGAGAGAACAAAGTTTATTACAAGAACGCATCACTGACGAAGGTCGGAAGGGGGTGCAGCTTCACATTTTGACGAGGACCCAGAAGGCGGAAGACTGACTTTATCCTCAAGAAACATATTTTACCTTATTCGGGATTCGAACCTGAGCCCTCAAGACAGCAACCGAAGGCGCTATCCACTTCACCGCCTGGGCGGCTTAATATAATGTAGTTTGTTTCATCCGAATTGGATCACAAACGATGAAGTTATCGCTGATGAAACGCTTGTAGTCCGGTAGAGCGTGCGGTCAGTCCAAGCAATAAGTGCATACTTGCTTATAGCGCAGATGCCTACATATCTTGCAAAGCTAAATTTAAATATTTTACACTTTTCTACCAGAATAGTTTTATAATACAGCTTAAAGGGTATATATAATCAGATGAAAAATTGCATATTGGCTTCTGTACTGAGCTCGGCAGATACTTTTATTCGTTTAACGTTAACAAGCCAATTGAATGATGACGAGCTTATATACTCTCTGAGGAAAGTTCTGAGAAACGCAAGTAACTCAGAAGAAACGCAAGGAACGCGAGTAACTTGAAGTTCTTAGTCAATCTGAAAAAATTCCTGAAGTTTTAAGAACTGGCCAAAGTTTGCTAAGTTGGTAATATGTTGTCAAATTCGTAACCAATGATACCAAATCCCTCGCCAATGTTGAGCGACTAAACCTTCCAATTATAACCATTGATTTCTGTTACGTATTAGTAACAATATGATGTCATTTCCGTTTCATCCTTCCGTTTCATTGAAATCACATTTCTTCCATGATCGGTAACGCCGCTCTAAGATGGTCAACATAATAGAAAAATTCAGTGGTTTCACTTTGGCTAAATTAAGTTTGAAAATGCTAAAATAATTTCAATTATTTTAGTTGAAATTCAAAAGATTTTTTTTTTGCCAGTCTGAAACCTGGATGAATGGATAAGGGAGTATGGTGAACCATTTCATTCCAGATTTGTTTATATTGTCATATATTAAATTTAACACGATGCTATGGTTATAGTAGAACTACACTAGTTTGTATTTGAATAAATAAGCTATTAGTACAGTGTCTAGAACTAATAGTGTGCCGACCGCCTATACTTCCCAATGCTGGGAGATGTTCCTGAAAAGCCGCCTCCGCCAGACGGCGTTGGTCTCGAATAAGCGGTGTCAAGCGGAGGAGTTAACATTGAAACAAATGGGAATTTATTGCTGATATCTTTCGAAATAACTGAAGAATTTGTGTGAAATTGGGTGTGATTATTGTAAGTGGTATACACAAAAAGTCATTTGATTTTCAGAGAGATTGAGCTAGGGATATATTCGTATTTTTAAAATTTTATTTAACTTGATCTGGTGTTCGTTCAAACATTTGAGGTCCAAAATAATCAGGTTCATTTATCATAGTAACGCGAAATTCGTTATGACGTTTCCTCTTGTGGCACATTTCAGTTCTTTCGATTTTGAAGAATATCGGGCTAGCCCGTCCTGGGCCCGCCATAGGACATTACCTGGTTTTAGAGAATATCTCGAAAATCAGAGAACGTTGGAAATTTAAGTTTAATATATCGTTTTCTTTTGGGGTGTATTTTAATTCTTTCAATTTTCAACCGTACCGGGTTAACCCGTCTTAGGCCCGCCTTAGAAACTCACCCGTTTTTGCGGTATAACTCGAGAACAGGTGTATCTAAAAATTCGAAGTTTAGAATATCTTTGCCACTTACTGTATATTTTAACTCTTTGGATAAAAATTTTATCGGGCTAGCCCGTCCCGAATTTAACAAAAGGAATATATCGTTTTCTGAGAATAACTAAAAATTCGGAACATCTAGAATGTATCAATTTAATATGTCATTGTCCTTTGGGGTATATTACATTTCACCGCATTTCGAACCGTATCGGGTTAGCCCGTCTTGGGCCCGCCATAGAAATTTACTCGCTTTTAAAAAATAAATCGATTAGTCGGAGTAGCTGAAAAATATAAATTTAGTATATCATTTCCGTTTGGATGGATTTTAATTTAGATTTTGAAGCTCGTCGGGCTAGCCCGTCTTGGATCCGCTGAAGAATGCATTAGTTTTTGAAAAATAAGACGAGAACCGAATAGCTAAAAATTCCAAATTTAACATGTCGTTGGCTTTTGGGGTATATCTAAGTTTCTTCGGATTTGAACTTTATCGGGGTAGTCCGTCCTGGGCCCGACATAGGAATGGACCCGTTTTTTAGAATACCTGGAAAATTGGGGAAACTAGAAAATATAAATTTAGTACATCCTTATCTTTTGGGGAATATTTTAATTCCTTTGTTTTTGAACCGTATCGGACCAACCCGTTTTGGGCCCGACTTAGAAATTCACTTTTTTAGTGGAATAACTATAGAACCGGAGTATCAAAAAGTTTCAAGTTTAGAATGTCGTTGTCATTTGCGGTATGTCTAAGCTCATTGGATTTAAAACCTGGTCGGGCTAGCCTGTCCCGGTCCCAACAAAAAGAATGTACTCGTTTTTTAAGAATAACTCCAAAACTGTAGCAGCTAGAATATCTAAATTTAGTATATTGTTTTTTAGGGTATATTTTATTTCTTTGGATTTTGAACCTTATCAGACTCGCCCGTCTTGGGCCCGACAGAGTGGTATTGTACTCATTTTTCGAGAATAACTCGTAAATTGAAGCAGCTAAAAAATTCAAATTTAGTATATCAATTTCTTTTGGGGTTTATCATAATTTATAATTTGAACCTCATCGTCTTGAGTCCGTCTTAGGAATGCGATCGTGTTTGATGAATAACTCGAGAACCGGAGTAGCTAAAAATTCCAAATTTAGCATGCTATTGTCTTTTGTGATATATTTCATTTTTTCGAATTTGAACTTCATTCAGCTAGCTCGTGCTGTGCCTGCTATAGGAATAGACTCATTTTTTTAGAATAACCCGAAAACTGGAGCAGATAGAAAATTCAAATTTAGTATATTATTTCCATTTCGGGTAGAATTTAATATTTTCGGCGTATATATAATTATAATTAGTGGCGTAGGCATGGGAGATAGGATGTGTGGTAAAAAACCTCATTTGCCGAACAATTACATTAGTTCTCAAAATTGTCTATATTTTAAAAAAATGAATTTTGTACTATAAGCTCCATTCGATCGTCGACCCCATTGTGTCCTAAATACATAGTTACATTCATATGCAAATGAGCTAAGAAGTGCGAAATTTGTCCACGGATGTTGGGTCGGTGCACTGGGAGTACGAGTGAAGGTTACGGTTCTGCGTGATCTGACGAAGAAGGTTTTCGAAGGTTCGAAACCGGTCGATATTAGTATTTTGAGTGGTATTCTGCTTTTTACGAAGATAATTTTATTTCTTTAGCAGAAATTTGGACCGCACGTATTGATTTTATTTACTTGAAATTGAAATTTTTCAATAATTTTTAAAAGCATTATATGAATAACTTGAACGAATGCTTTAAAACCAAATTTTTGTTTTGCATTTTGATACATATTACCATGTAAACCTAAAAAAAGAATGTCTGGCAAATATTTTGTTTTATCTCACATGTTCGTCTACTAGGAAAAATGCCTGTGGGTGGCCCTGTGAATTTGGAAGAAAAACATGAAACACCATTGCCGCTTGAACATTAGAACAAGGTGGGGTCTGCCTACAAGCCTATGTTTAAAGTACCTTGGCCTACAAGTGCTGTCTCTTTGTACGGTGAAAGATAGCGCTGATAAGAATTTCGATTGAGGGTGGACATGTAATTGACCGCTATTTTATTTCGACAGGCGCGTCTCCTTTACATACGTTTCCGCAAATTGCCACATCTCTTACACGAACAATGCTCAAAAGATCCGCAAATCAGCGGGGGCTCTGGAAATGGGTAGAACACCAGGGAAGGGCATTTTGTACTGCCTTCAGGGTGGCCTCTAGATACAATAGGAAGTATCTCATTAGCACATTGGTCATCTGAGATCGAATTTGTTTTTACTAAGAACCGTCACCTGTACAATATTCTTTTTCGTTCTAAAATTGGACAGGATGGACCCACTCAGAAAGAAAGATTTTTCGAAATTGTAAGCAGCAAGCTTTCACTCATTTGATGTTTGTTGTAACTGACGTTGAAAATCTATATTTGGATTAAAAAGGGCTGTTTTTATAGCTATACCATTATCGCCTGCTCTGTGTAAAATTGCCTAGAAAAATGTATTAATTCGATTCATCCAGCATATTACTGTATTTTGCATTTCGACGAATAGGCTAAAAAATAGCTTAACATTTCATAATCTGCGAATTTCAGCATCCAAAAATCCCGTCACCAGACTTTTCTTTCTATTATACTATGTAGTACGAATCACTATATTACTATGAATCTTTAAAGTGCACCGTGGACTGGTTTCGCATTATTTAATTCTCTTGAAATATAAGCGTAGGCAAAATCTAGGATAATAGGGGGGGGGTCGACGATCGAATGTGGGTTTACACAACAGTACAAAATACTTTCTCAAATATAATCCCTAAGGAGAACTAATGTAATTGTTTGGTAAATGATAATTTTTCTCCAATTTTCGAGTTATTTTCCAAAAACGAATGCATTCCTAAGGCTGAGCAAAGATGGGGTAATCTAATAAAGTTTAAAATCCAAAGAATTAAAATATCTCCCAAAAGAGAATACTATATTATAAATTAAAATCCATCCCAAAGGGAATGATATACTAAATTTACATTTTTTAGCTACTCCGACTGATCGAGTTATTCTTGAAAAGTGAGTAAATTTCTATGGCGGGCTAGCCCGATAAGGTTCGAAATGCGATGAAATATAATATACCACAAAGGGCAATGATATATTAAATTTAGCCATTCCAGATGTTCCGAATTTTGAATTATTCTCAGAAAACGATATATTCCTCTTGTTGGGCTCAGGACGGGCTAGCCCGATGGGGTTCAAAATCTAAATTAAAATCCATCTAAAAGGAAATGATATACAAAATTCACATTCTTTAGCTACTTCGTTTGATCGAGATATTCTTGAAAAGCGAGTAAATTTCTTTGGCGGGCCAAGACGGGCTAGCCCGATAAAGTTCGAAATGCGATGAAATATAATATACCACAAAAGACAATGATATATTAAATTTAGACATTGTAGATGCTCCGAATTTTGAGTTATTCACAAAAAACGATATATTCCTCTTGTTGGGCTCAGGACGGGCTAGCCCGATAAGATTTTTAATCCAAAGAGTTAAAATATACAGCAAATGACAAGTATATGCTAAACTTCGAATTTTTAGATACACCTGTTCTCGAGTTATACCAAAAAGTAAAGTCATATGGCGGGCCCAGGACGGGCTAGCCCGATAAGCTTCAAAATCGAAAGACTTGAAATGTACCACAAGAGAAAACGTCATACCGAATTTCACGTTACTGTGATGAATGAATTTGATTATTTTGGATCTCAAATGTTTGAACGACCACAGATAAAGCTAAATAAAATTTTTAAAATATGGATATATCCCTAGGTCAATCTCTCTGAAAATCAAATGACTTTTTGTGTATACCACTTGCAATAATTACACCAAATTTCAGACAAATTCTTCAATTATTTCCAAAGATATCAATCATTTCGTTTGAATTAAATTCCCATAAGTTTCAATGTTAACTCCTCCGCTTTAGACCGCTTATTCGAGACCAACGCCGTCTGGCGTAGGCGGTTTTTAGGGAACCTGTTTTTCGCCTCGGTCGGCACACTATCTATTCTAGCCACTGTACTATTAGATTAAAACTTTTAGAAAATCGCCTTCTGTGTTGTCTGCATCTATGTATTGTTTCGGGTTCTTGTCATTTGAACGAAACGGTTTTCATAGAGGTTAAATAAATGTACTATACATAGTAGTGTATAGTACTCATGGTAGTCTATATAGTAGTACATAATAGTCTTTGGTACTCACAGTGTTCTATATAGTACATAATAGTCTATAATACTTATGTTAATGTACTGGACATAGAACTATAGTAGTTTGTATTAATAAGTTACTATATTGAATCTTTTAGAAAATCGACTTTTCTGCTGTCTGCATCTATTTCTTGTTTCGGGTTCTTTTCAATTGAACAAAACGGTTTTCATAGAGGTTAAATTAATGTACTGTACATAATAGTCTGTAGTACTCATAGTAGTCTATATAGTGAATGATAGTCTATAGTACTCATATTAATGTACTGTACATAGTAGAACTATAGTAGTCAGTATTGACATAAATAAGTCACAAGAATGAATCTTTTAGAAAATCGATTTCTGTATTGCTTACATCTATTTCTTGTTTCGGGTTCTTTTCATTTGACCGAAACGGTTTTTATAGATGTTAAATTAATGTAATGTACATGTTTCGGGTATTTCTTCATCTCCACTGACAAAAAAAAATATTTTATCGATCGCAGTTTTTTTTATAGAGAATCAATATTTGCGTGTTTTTTGGTATGGTTGGGGTTAACGCAGTGTTGACGAACACTGCGATAACATTGTTATTAAGGTCTAGTGAAAAATTTTCTTATTTTGCAAGTATTTTGTGTGAAATCTTTAGACGACAACAGTTTTTACTTTCCTTATATACATAATGTATAAGGAAAGTATTGTGACGGGGTCGAAAATTCGAATTCGAGTTTTCGACGGGAGAGCACGTTTCAAGCATCCCTGATCACGAATCAAACATTTTTGAAGTGATGTCTGTGTGTGTGTGTGTCAGTGAGTCTGTGGAGACGATAACTGACGAACGAATGGACTGATTCGAACGAAATTTGGTACAAAAATCACAATCCAGAAACACTGGAAGCCTATTGTTTTTATACGTAATCGAATGTTCAGAACCCCCCTAAATTTTCGAATAAAATTTTGAAAAAATCGTCAAAAAATCAAAACCACTAATAAAGTTACGCAAATAGACATTTCTTATGTAATTTTTCATTAGAAAACGATTGACATAAATTTTAGAACGCTAACATGAACCGTTCTTGAGATATTTTACATTTTTCAAAAAAATTATCAAAAAGTCATATAAAATGAAAAAAAAATATTTCCTATTGAGAAACATGTTCACTTTTCATATGTAATACCAGGCGATAAATTGGGTGACATCATTCTCGTGGATCTAGCTCGTTCCATTCATGAAAAAAGATACTTTGAGTAATACTTTTGTATTGTGTCGCCAATAGTCATTTATCTGCTGTAAGAACAACTTATTTCTTCGTCCATAACGCTTGGCGAGATTTTGGTGATGAATTTGACGGAATATCGCCAACTTGACGACTTTTTGAAATGTTGCCAAATTAACGAAAATCTCGCCAAATGGATAAAAATGACGCTAAATCAATGAAAATGACGACTAATTGTCGAAAATTCAATATCTTGGAAAGAATATTAGTATCTACTATAAGAAAAACCTATTTTTTTACTGTAAAAGTAATAAATTCAGTGTTGCCCACATCAGATTTTTTGTATTTGCAAATGTAACGTTCTAGTTTGTGAATTTGTAGCATAATGTTTCGAATTTTACTCTTTGAGTAGTAGTGGTATGAATGAAATTCATATCAACTTGTTAGTCACTTATGTAACTCTTATTATTTGCTTCAAAGGGACATTTTAGGGAAAGCCGTGCTGAGTAATGAAAAAGAATGAAAAGGTAGGGATGGTTGTAGGTATTGATCCCTACACCTCTTATTAAATCCACGTGGACTCTGTTCATTCGTTCTACAATTTTAATAGGCTCTTTCTGGGCTTTTAGGTTACCCAGAGAGCCGAAACTCACACATGTTCATCTATCAAATTTTCACGTTATTGTGTTACGTCTTTACATTATTTACGTACGTTATCTTTATGGGCTCGTTCCCGACTCCCAAACCAAGCACAGAGCTGAAATTTGACATACAGTTCCATTTCGGCCGCTCAACAAGCTGCTCATGCCTTAGGGTGATTCGAGCGGTCTGGGTTTTAACGCAGCTCCATCTAGCGGAACACTTTCATCTATTGAATTTTCATGACGTTGCGTTACGTTCTTGCGTCATTTGCGTACGTGATGATTACGTTTTTACACTTTTCATGCATTTTCTTTACAAATTACGATTTAGTGTCTTCAGATGAAACGTTTTCCTGGTTCTAATACGTCTATGCATAAACTATATGCATAAATTTGCTTAGGCTTTAAACGTAAATTGCGCAAAACGTGTGAACTTAAAAGTAAAAAATAAACTATGACAGAAAATTAAAAGTTTTCAATGTCGTCCCTTACACAACAGTGGCGTACAGTAGAAAAGTAGAAAATAAATTTTATTCACACACGAAATTGAACCAAATTTAGGGGTAGGCATGTTCACTTCAAACAATGCTATATGAAACTAAAATTGATATAATGCAAAATTGTTAAAACTTTTTCACATTTTCTTCGGAATTGTTGCATGATATCAAATTTTTGATAAAGTTGAGATTTATATAGTACTGTTTTAAATTGAATCTGCCTGCACCCTCAATTTGATCCAATTTCGCGTTGTTATTAAAATTTATTTTCTACTTTTCCGTGTGCCACTATTTAGGGAAAGACGTGTTTTTTCAAATAATTTATTAGTCAGTAAGTTGCTTTGGGGGTTTGTTTACCTAATGAAGATTTTAAATCCGCTTTGAAAACGCAAGTACACACTCTAAATTTGAAAGAGTGAGCATTCACTCAGAAAGAGTGAATAATCACTCTAAGAAAGACTTGAAATTGAACCAACCTCTAAAGAGCGAGTTTTCATTTTAAGAAAAAGTGGGTTTTCTACTCAAGGGAAAGAGTTACTCTTTTGGAGTGAATACCCACTCTGAATGAGTGATTTATTGACTCCACACTGGAGTGAATAATCCATGTCAAGGAGTGAATATATACACTCTTAGGAAAAGTGATTTTTCTACCCATTGGAAAGAATGAATAATCAGTGTTTTTGAAGTGATTAAAACTCTATTTAAGAGTGAATAATCACTCTTCTAGGAGCTAATATGTATTCCTAAATAGTGTCATCTCAGTGGAGGTAATCCTGTTTTTAGTCTTAAAATAAGTATTCAAATATATTGAAGTTGAGCTAAAATGAAAAGATTTTATCTGTGCTCTATACATTTTAAATTCTAGTGTTTTCATTCTCAAAATACAGAGATTAGGCTTTAAGCAAGCATAAAAGTAAAGTTTTAGAATTTTAATGATTAAAATAACTTATTTTAGAATCATTTCGAATAATTTATTTTAGAATCATTATTTTAAAGTACATTTTAATACTGTCTCCTCATTAAAAAATATTTTTGCAATCCTTGCTTCTGTTTAAATGAAAATAGAAATTTCTGCTGATTTCTAAGTTTGCAGCCACAAAGATTATTTTTATTGGTATTGCCAAAACAATAAAATTTAATTTAACATTGAGACATTAATGCATTTTATTTTTAAGGATGGCTTTAAAAATAGGGACAAGTTACAATCAGCTGAAAGGAGTGCATTAAGAACCCTTTTACACGAAGCAAAAAATTGACTTTATAAGTTGAACTGTCAACTCATTATACATATAAAATGAAAATTAAACAAGATTACATTGACCTATAACTTACATTCACATTCTTGTATGTGTAAAGACTTCTCACTTTCTTGATTGTCAACTAATCTACCAGAACGCGTAATGCGAATAATATCATATTAAGCTTTTTGATAAGTGACAGATCAGTAATGGCGGATATGCCGCAGTTCTATTAGGAATGCAGATAAAAAAATCTTATGTGGGCAGCACATGACTTTCCTTATATGATGCAATGAATTTACTACTTTTACAGTTAAAAACATGTTTTTTTTATAGTAGATACTTATATTCTTTCCAAGATATTGAATTTTCTTCAATTAGTCGTCATTTTCATTGATTTAGCGTCATTTTTATCCATTTGGCGAGATTTTCGCTAATTTGGCAACATTTAAAATTGTCGCCAAGTTAGCGACATTCCGCTGAATTAGTCACCAAAATCTCGCCAAGCGTTATGGACGGAGGAATAAGTTATTCTTACAGCGGATAAATGACTATTGGTGTTCAAATACAAAAGTATTACTCAAGCTATCTTTTCACGTGAATGGAACGAGTTAGATCCACGAGAATGATGTCACGAATGTATCGCATGATATTACACATGAAAAGTGAACATGTTTCTTAATAGTTAATATTTTTTTTTAATTTATGGGATATTTTAATAAATTTATTTGAAAATGTTCAGTATCTCGAGAACGATTCATGCTAGCGTTCTACATTACAGCGTTCTCGTATTACATATGAAAAGTGAACATGTTTCTCAATAGGAAATATTTTTTTTTATTTTATATGACTTTTTGATAATTTTTTTGAAAACTGTGCAATATCTCGAGAATGGTTCATGTTAGCGTTTTAAAGTTTATGTCAATCGTTTTCTAATCAAAAATTACATAAGAAATATCTATTTGCCCAACTTTGTTAGTGGTTTTGATTTTTTGATGATTTTTTCAAAATTTCACTCAGAAATTTAGGGGGGTTCTGAATATTCAATTGTCTTTTAAAACAATAGACTTCCAGTATTCACGGATTGTGATTTTTGTACCAAATTTCATTCGAATCGCTCCATTTGTTCATGAGATATCGTTCGTCTCCACAGACTCACTGACACACACACACACACAGTCATCACTTCAAAAATGTTCGATTTGTGATCAGGGATGCTTGAAACGTGCTCTCCCGTCGAAAACTCGAATTCGAATTTTCGACCCCGTCACAATATTTTCCTTATACATTATGTATATAAGGAAAGTAACAAGGCAATAATACTTTGAAAATATCATTGTTTCTGATCAGAATGTGGTTAAAAGATTAGGTTCATATAACATATGTTTTTATAATTTTTCTCATGGATATTATTTTTGTTGTGATTTTAATGTTCTGTTAGCTCTAAATTGGTGTAGATATTTTATTCGGTAAGTGACAAAACAGGAATGGCGGATATGCAGTAGCTATATGTTAGGCTAACGCGTAAAGATTGACTTCAGTGAAATTATGAAACTGTATTTTCAATAACTTTATCATTGCAAAAGGATAATCAATGTCTTAAGATTGGGAAACAGTATGTTCAGTAAATCGCCCTGTGCAAACGGAAAGTTTGTAAATCGAAACTTAAACAGTCAATTTGTTGAATAAATATCTTGCATCATTCAGAAGGACTTTGGCTATACTTTACGCAAGTTTAACTTAACAATAGAGATAGCAAATATACCAAAATCTGTTAGTTTCCTCTAGCAGTATAGAACGTGTTTATAAACTTTTATAATTAAATTATAAAATGTTGTTGCACAAAGCCTATAATTTGAGATGAAATCAAATAAAAAAATCTGATGTGGGCAACACATGACTTTCCTTATATAATGCAATGAATTTACTGGTTTTACAGAAAAAAATATTTTTTTCTTATAGTGGATACTTATATTCTTTCCAAGATGTTGAATTTTCGACGATTAGTCGTCATTTTCATTTATGTAGCGTCATTTTTATCCATTTAGCGAGGTTTTCGTTAATTTGGCAACATTTTTTAAAAAATATCCAAATTGGCGACATGCCGTCAAATTCGTCGCCAAAATCTCGCCAAGCATTATGGACGGAGGAATAAGTTATTCTTACAGCATATAAATGACTATTGGCGTTCAAATACAAAAGTATTACTCAAAGTATCTTTTCTCATCAATGGAACGAGCTAGATCCACGAGAATGATGTCACCCAATTTATCGCATGGTATTAAATATGAAAAGTGAACATGTTTCTCAATAGGAAATATTTTTATTTTATTTTATATGCATTTTTGATAATTTTTTGAAAAATGTGCAATATCTCGAGAACGGTTCAGGTTAGTGTTCTAAAATTTATGAAAAATTACATAAGAAATGTCTATTTGCGTAATTTTATTAGCGGTTTTGAGTTTTTGACGATTTTTTCAAAATTGCACTCGAAAATTTAGGAGGGTTCTGAATAGTTGATTGCGTATAAAAACAAAAGGCTTCCAGTGTTTACGGATTGTGATTTTTGTGCCAAATTTCGTTCGAATCGGTCCATTCGTTCGTCAGTTATCGTCTCCACAGTCTCACTGACACACACACACACACACACACAGACATCACTTCAAATTGTTTGATTCGTGATCATTGATGCTTGAAACGTGCTCTCCCGTCGAAAACTCGAATTCGAATTTTCGACCCTGTCACAATACTTTCCTTATACATTATGTATCTATGTTTCTATTACATTTCTATGACATCGTATGTTTATAAATTACGAGTTACATTTCCCACGGTAATAATTCACTTGGTAATTGCACATTTAATCGAACACTGCATTCAAACGTTGATTTATATTTATATCAAGTCGTTACATATTAATGTCCCTTTAGTACAAGTTATATGTATAGAGAGCACCTTATGATAAGAGTCGAATATTGAAATTCAGATACTTATTCAAGTTTATACGTATTGGGCATTATTCAACTATTCTTAGTTTTATGTTTATGTGCAAGGTTAAGTTAATAGTATTAAGACCTAACGTGAAGAAGAAGGCACATAAGTGCACATAGGCAAAGGCTACGCACCTTGGTCTACGGGCACTTCTGTGCCCTTACGTCCGTGTTTTTGCTTGTCTGTATAAATTTTTGCATTCACTCTAGCTGGAAAAATTATTTACCAAATTTTTTGTGAAATTGGCAGTTTAGAAAACGACGGACTAATTAAATTTTAATACAAGGGAAAGACATTTATTTCTAAAATGACCCGCAAAATGAAACAAAACAATTAAAAAAAATATCTGATGTGGGCAACATATGACTTTCCTTATGTAATGCAATGAATTTACTCCTTTTTACAGTAAAAAAGAGTCGCCAAGTCGGCGACAATCCACCAAATTAGTTGCCAAAATCTCGCCAAGCTTTATGGACGGAGAAGTAAGTTATTCTTACAGCAGATAAATGACTATTGGCATCCAAATACAAAAGTATTACTCAAAAGATCTTTTTTCATGAATGGAATGAGCTAGATCCACGAGAATAATGTCATCCAATTTATCGCATGGTATTACATATGAAATGTGAACATGTTTCTCAATAGGAAATATTTTTTTTTATTTTACATTACTTTTTGATAATTTTTTTTAAAAATGTGCAATATCTCAAAAACGGTTCATGTTAGCGTTTTAAAATTTATGTCAATCGTTTTCTAATAAAAAATTACATAAGAAATGTCTATTTGCGTAACTTTATTAGAGGTTTTGATTCTTTGACGATTTTTTCAAAATTTTACTCGAAAATTTAGGGGGGGGGGGGTTCTGAACATTCGATTGCTTAAAGAAACAATAGACTTCCAGTGTTTACGGATTGTAATTTTTGTACCAAATTTCGTTGGAATCGGTCCATTCGTTCGTCAGTTATCGTCTCCATAGACTCACTGACACACACACACACACACGCACACACACACGCGCGCGCGCACACACACACACACACACACACACACACACACACACACACACACACACACACACACACACACACACACAGACATCACTTCGAAAATATTCGATTCATGATCAGGGATGCTTGAAACGTGCTCTCCCGTCGAAAACTCGAATTCGAATTTTCGACCCCGTCACAACACTTTCCTTATACATTATTGTATATAAGGAAAGTAATAAAAGATATTATATTTTTTAGCAGGATTTCCCTCCCCCCCTCCTCCTACAATTTTAAATTAAACGACCCTATTGTGCTAAAAATAAACCGTCCCCCAGATATTTTCTTTATTTGAATTTAGCACGTTAGTCTCATTTAAAATGCGCCAAGTTTCAAAATGAAATGGGAAATTGTTTAAAAATAAAAAGTTTAATCCAATTTCAGTTAACTATTACTTTTCCCTATTATTTTGTCTATGAAACTAGTTTCAATAAGTTTGAAATATAAAAGAATCAAATAGAATCTAATGAAAGTTATGTGGTATACTTACGCCAGTTTTTCTTTTATTTTGTTTTTGAATTATGTATCTCCATAAAAATGTTAGTATGAAAATATGCATTAATGACTACACGAATGTTCTGTATTTTTCCCCCATAATTGCTGGGTCATATGCAATTGCTTAATTCCGTATATAGTTTCAACGAATCTAAACTGAAAGGTAAGTAATTATTTTTAAATTGCCAATTAGTAAGAATTCTGAAGAAATTCAGCAAAGTCAGTATTGTTCGCAATCAATTCTTTCTTTTGTTGTAGAAATGTAACTTATCTTTCCCTTTTAAAGTACATGGTTAAAGTGAATAATTTTCTTTTGTATATTTTTTTTTATACATGATATATAGCCAAATGTTGGGTCTATTTTATTTTTATTTCTATTTTTATTTTTACATGTGCTCTTCATACAACTTTCAATAAAGGATATGTCATAGTTAATTACAATATACAAGTAATTAAATAATATCTACGTATTACATAATTTCTTATATATATATGTATTGTTATATGGTAATTATTGTGTTTTATTAGATACTAGCAGCGATTACCCTGCGTTGTTCGGGATTTACGATGCAAAACTCTGATAAAATTACACCGTAACATTTAGGGCCGTGAATCTTATACATTGTTTTTTTACTGTAAAAGAAGTAAATTCATTGCATTACGCAAGAAAAAAAAATTGCATTATATAAGTCATAGCTGCTTCCAGCACGCCCTTCGTAGCTAGGCCCTCCGTGCAGCGTCTCGGAATGTGATTATTAGGTGTCCACAATGGATGTACAGTCAATATGTACAGTTTGAAAGGAAAACTAAAATGACTCTTAAACGTTAGGCAACAATGCAAATGTTAACAAATTAAATGACATTATCCTAATTTGTTAGGTTTTACCGCAATGCTTGCTTGTAAACCACATTTTTTTATTTTCCTGCCGGAGCTAAAACATACAAACGTTGTGAAGTTCCTACTCCTGAACATGCCACATACAATTGGCCATGAGAGAAACAAGAATTTCCTAAATTCACGCCTGCAAACTTAAGGGTTTGTCCTTGAGCTTTGTTAATGGTCATGGCAAATGCCAGTCTAACTGGGAACTGGAAGCTAAATGGTAGGTAGGTTGGTACCAACGGTATGCAAGGTATGGATACGTCCTCTCCTTTTGCCATTCCCGTTAATACCTTGGCTTCCATGATATTTGGTAAAATATTTTTGATACAGAGCCGTGTTTCATTGCATAATTTTGGTGGGTCCAGATTCTGCAGAAACATTATTGCTGAACCTTTCTTTAACTTCAAGATATGAAAAGGCATTCCAGGTGGCTCAAGGTAGTTCAGAAATTCCAGCGGGTCAATTAACGGCATCATCGGTGTCCACTGCAGAGTTAAATGACTTGTCATGATATAAAAATGCTGATAATTAAATAACCATTAATCCTCACAAAATGCTGATAATTAAATAACCATTAATCCTCACAAAATGCTGATAATTAAATAACCATTTTGATTTCTTAATACTTTTCGTTGTTGAGCCTGTGAAAAATAAACCACGGTGATAGCGTTTCCATTGAAATTCATATTTCAAAACTGCGATTTTCAAAAGTGACTAATACGTTCAATAAACTCCTACAAAACTCAGAGATTTAATTGACTTTCACGTTTTAAACCAACGATGTCCAACCGTTTTCGTTGGGAGTCATGGAGTTAGGGAGTAGAACTCCTAGGAAGAAGTTTTGTTTTCCATTAATATCTCGACAACCCCTATTCTTAGAAAGTCGAAACCTGGACTAAATTTACACAAAATATCATTTTAACATTATTCACAAAATATCATTAAATTTGGTGCAGCTGTTCTCCCGTGATGATGAGATAAACAAAAGTTTCGTTTTTCACTAATATCTTAAGAATGCCTGGTTGTAGAAACTCAAAACACCCACAGCAACGGGGTTGGTCTTATTAGTTTTGACCTTAAAAACTACGCATGAAACAAGTATTTAATGATTACTTTTAAGCATACTCAGTCATTTATTTCAGATTTTGATGGTTTTGTGGACCATTTTGTAATAGAAAGGCTAGTTCTATTTTCTCGAATTGTGCCAAATTCAGCTCCAGGCTAATCCACAAATGTTTAAATGTTTAAAAAAAATGTACCTATTTAATGTTTAAAAAAAATTCACAGAATAGTGTTTTTTAACTACAGTTAAAAACATTGTCAGGTCGTCAAATTTTCGAATTTTTGAAAATCTTAATATCTGGAGAATGGTCTGTCCTAATGAGATTGAATTAATGCATTTAAGCATATTGAGTTTTATATTTCAGATTTTGAAGATCTTTGAGGTTCATTTCCTCCCCCCCCCCCAAAAAAAAAAACAAAAAAAAAACCAGGTTCTGTTTTTCCGAATCGTACTAAAAACTAATCATCACCAAGGTAACCAACTCAAAGTGACTTATGTATTAAATTTTGTAAAATTTCGGTGAATAGTTTTTGGAGCTATAGTGGATGCATATATTGCACAGACACACAAACAGACACACAGGCGTCATGCTAAAAACAGGGTTTTCGTTTTCCACACAGTTTGAAACCAGTAGATTTGTCGAAAACTCGATTTTGATTTTCAACGCGATTTCAATGGCAATTTCAAAAGCGATTTTAAAAGCAATATGGTCTATTATTATCAGAAAATAAATTTAGAGAATCGAACTAAAGTCGGGTTCCGAAGATATTTGCCTAAATCGGAGCTTTTTTTCTCCAGTCGGAATACTTTAACAGTTTCTCTTTATTCTGCTCTGGAATTGCGCCAGACGTTATAACTGACAAACAACATTTATATTTAAAATTAATCAACTCGTACCAGTTAACGATCTATTTAAAGAGAGAAACGTATACTTCGGGCTGCTATGTGGGGCTGGTAGCTCTCTCGCAGCCTGCTGCATCTAACGCGCCTAAATTATCTTAAAATATAAGTAAAAAATTTACAAAAATGGAGAGAATGTAAAGGAAGTTTACTTTAGATTATTTTTCTGGGGGCATTGGATTCTGAAAGTCATTTGGAAGTCCTTGTTCAACGTTACACAGATATTACTATTATAGAGAAAATTTGTATAACTAGAGCATATAGTAATGAGCTGTGATTTTACAGCTGGTTTAAACGTCTCATATTTTCCGTCTCTTCTTCGGTTTTATAAGGATTACTCACTGATCACTTAATTATAACCGCTTCTGCTATCTGTTACCTTACCGCATTAGTTTCTTTTCGTTTATTTATTTTCTGCTATTCTCTACTCCTTCAAGGTTTTTACCGTTCATTCGTAGTATTCTGTCACTCGTTTTCCTTCCTCACTGGATTTGCCTCTTTTCATTTATCCTCGTGGCGATGTCAACTTTTCTTTTACCTCCATCCACGTGTGCTATTTTACCGCAGGTGCCGAATTTGCTTGAATAATTGAGGTTTCGCTTCTGGCTTGTTAGGTTATGTTTCTGTTTTCGAAACCGATTGAAACCCATTTTTTTACCGTATATTGTACTTATAAAATGTTTTTCTATAATACTAATATTTCTACAATTTTTGAGCATTTTTTGATAGCTGCATAGATAATTAGCACATTTAATATTCTATAATTTTTATTTTATATAGAGCCTTTAATACGTTCGAGATGGTGCCGGTCCATGGGGACTGACACCATGGGGACTGACACTTTCCGTTCGGCCGGCGTCGGACCATCAGGACCGACACTGAATTTTCTGTTTAGCCAGCGTCGGATTTTGTGGACCGACTGTATTAAATCTAATAAATAAACTTCAATTATAAAACATAAAATGTACACTTACAAAACTTAATGTATATAACATTAAAAATACACTTACAAAATTGCAATTTATATAATATAAGAAATACACTTGCACTTTGCAGAGTCCACTATAAGAGCGTGCAATTTCGTCCCAGTAGCTCAACGGTAGAGCATTGGCTGGATAGTTCGGAGATACAGGGTTCGATTCCCGGTTGGGACAGCAAGGCTCTTTACAATGGCGCCCAAACAAATCAACTGTGTATGTTAGTACAAAGATGTCGGAGGTCTGAAGACCCCAGACCGTGCGACTCACATAATGTGTTTAAAGTAGCTAGTTGCACAGCCGGGAAAGGATACCTCCTGCACTCAGGAGGCACCAAGGTCTACCATCCCGCTAAACGAACATTTATTTAGGTCTAAAAAGATAACAGTTGATGAAAAATATCGTGGTTAAACAGACAGTTTTACATTATATTTGAACTTGACAAGTACGTCCATTTTTCAAAAATGTGAAAAGAGTTATTAAGATGTCGGAGGTCTGAAAGTGACCCTAGTACTAGTACGGATTCAGTGGTCTTTGGAAGATTGAGCGCCAATTTCAAATTGAGAGGATAACGACCACGCAGGATACTAATAAAACTAGTAGTCGCAGGGGGCTAACCTTAGGTAAAAATTGCAGGAAGTGGTCAGTCAGATTGTCAGTTGCCCGCCAATCTGACATTAGAGGGTGGAGAATACAGATTCCACTTAGACTATAAGAGATTGCAATTTCGTCCCAATAGCTCAACGTTAGAGTGTTGGGTGGCCAGTTCGGAGATCCAGGGTTCGATTCCCGGTTGGGGCAGCAAGGCTTCTCCAGCGTATTTTATTGAAACATTCTAAACTTAAAGTGAAATAGAATCTCTACTGCGTTGAGCGGGTTATCTAATGTCTATACATTGTACGACCAAAGATCTGTTGAGTGCTTTCCGCCGGCTGAACGGAAAGTACATCAAAATCGGCTCCGTTGCGAACGTGTTAAATATCGGCAGTGGTTCCCATCTGACGGAATCGAAATGGTTTTGCTTGAATAACATCTTTCTTTGTGGGTGATTTGTCTTCTTTAGTCATTTTCAAAATAGTTTAAAATATTAAAATACCGAAATTATAACTATAATACTTTAAAAACTAAGAACCCTATCCGAAATTCAGTTATATATCCTTGTAGGGCTTTCAAAGGGCGTCCTTGTAGGGGTTTCTTTATTCGCAAACTATTCATAGCTAGTTTTCGGCCCGTTTTCAGCTGGATACCCTTGCTATAGACTTACATGCAGAATTACTTGCAATCTACAATGCTGTAGAGCAGTGTTCTTCAACCTTTGTCATCCCGCGGAACCCTTTTTTGAGATCTTTTTTTATGGAACCCTTCGTTCAGTAGCACTCCCAGATTTGAATTTAGGGGGGATGTGTCATATTACGTATTACATGTTATGAAGAAGTGCGTCCCTGCCTTTGTTATAAAAACGTTATATAAGATATAAATTTGCATTAATTCAAACAAGAAGATAAATATTCCATATAAAGTATTTGTATTATGCATACATATGTCATATGAAATTGAAAACTAAGAAAAACAAAACAAAAACAAAAATTAAAAAAATATTTAAAAAAAATTAATGACTTTGTTGTGCTTCTTTATTACTGCACAATTTATCAATATCCGGATAGATCGGTGATAATTGGAGACGCATATCGTTTTCGGCATTAAGTCGATTTCTATACTTGGTTTTTGTAGCGACGTATGTGGAAAAAGATGTCTCACAGAGGTAAGTTGTTTCGACTCGCGGAACCCCTAAAGCGTTTGAGTGGAATTCTAGGGTTCCGCGGAACACAGGTTGAAGAACACTGCTGTAGAGTGTAGACTATGCCATTGAATCCAATAGGAACATAATTCATATATGTACAGACTTAAGAATAGCGATTGCGATTTTAGACTGTATGGGGTAAAAGCCCATGGTGGCTTTAAAGGGAATGGGGCTTTAAAGGGAATGGGGCTTTAAAGGGAATGGGGCTTTAAAGGGAATGGGGCAGCCGACGAGCTAGGAAGAGAAGCTACTCTCAAGGATGTAATAGATTATAGCTTCAAATGGAGCAGAATGCATATTAATAAAAATCTGATGTGGGCAACACATGACTTTCCTTATATAATGTAATGAATTTACTACTTTTACAGTAAAAAATAGGTTTTCTTATAGTAGATACTAATATTCTTTCCAAGATATTGAATTTTCGACAATGAGTCGTCCTTTTCATTGATTTAGCGTCATTTTTATCCATTTGGCGAGATTTTCGTTAATTTGGCAACATTTCGAAAAGTCACCAAGTTGGCGACATTCCGCCAAATTCGTCGCCAGAATCTCGCCAAGCGTTATGGACGAAGAAATAAGTTATTCTTACAGCAGATAAATGACTATTGGCGTTCAAATACAAAAGTATTACTTAAAGTATCTTTTTTCATGAATGGAACGAGCTAGATCCACGAGAATGATGTCACCCAATTTATCGCATGGTACTACATATGAAAAGTGAACATGTTTCTCAATAGGAAATATTTTTATTTTATTTTATATAACTTTTTGATATTTTTTTTGAAAAATGTACAATATCTCGAGAACAGTTCATTTTAGCGTTCTAAAATTTATGTCAATCGTTTTCTAATGAAAAATTACATAAGAAATGTCTATTTGCGTAACTTTATTAGCGGTTTTGATTTTTTGACGATTTTTTCAAAATTTCATTCGAAAATTTACGGGGGTTCTGAACATTCGATTGCGTATAAAAACAATAAACTTCCAGTGTTTACGGATTGTGATTTTTGTACCAAATTTTGTTCGAATCGGTCCATTCGTTCGTTAGTTATCATCTCCACAGACTCACTGACACACACGCACACACACACACACACACACACACACACACACACACACATACTTTCACACACATACACACACACACACACACACACACACACACAGATATCACTTCAAAAATGTTTGATTCGTGATCAGGGATGCTTGAAACGTGCTCTCCCGTCGAAAACTCGAATTCGAATTTTCGACCCCGTCACAATACTTTCCTTATACATTATGTATATAAGGAAATTAATAGAATTAGGGACTACAATCTCAAAACTTGTCAAGATAAATAGGATCATGAAAAAGTGGTTGAGGTCTCTGCAAGCCTTTAAACAAGGTATCTATCAAATTTGTATTTGGAAACTTGGAAACTTTGGAAACAGAACATGGAAATAAAACATGGAGCCTTTAATAGCTACCAATAAGTTTCTTCGGTAAAGACAAAGAATGCCATTGTCTAAAAACTGAAAGTCATGGTGAACCATTATATATACAAATGTGAATTATGGTCAAATATAAGGAAAGACTTTTTTCCGTATAATTTCAAAGATGTAACGTTAATTAACTTATGTCGGGCATATGAAACTAGAACGGGTATGATTACCATCATCCATAAACTTTTAGAAATCGAAATGAACTTGAAGCTGATCAAGAGAATTGCTTCACCCTTTGATACAAGTGGTATTAATTTTTACCAAGTTGGGATTTCATAGCTTTAATTCATTAAAAATAGGTTTTTATATTGCCGTAATCAATGTTACTTTTATTGTAAATGGAATGGTTTATAATTATGTGTTATTTTGTGTGTTTGTTTTTTATATTGTAACAAATTGTATTAGATGAGATTGTATGTGTTGTTTTATTGTATATGTAGAATTTATGGTTTGATGTTGAAAGCAATTATCGGTTGTTTTATGAGATTAATTTTAGATTTTGTTACTTATTTGT
This sequence comes from Amaurobius ferox, assembly GCA_951213105.1. Lineage (NCBI taxonomy): Eukaryota > Metazoa > Arthropoda > Arachnida > Araneae > Amaurobiidae > Amaurobius > Amaurobius ferox. The sequence goes on from OX578139.1 coordinate 107,320,953, forward strand.
CTACTCTATTCGGATCTCAAGATGTGTCTGTGTTTCGCGTCGCTTTTCCCATACCGGGTGGTGCCCAGTGGCAGTCGCTAGAGGGCGCTATCCACTTTCGGTCCAGCGGGGTTTCCGTGGCCTGGCTACTTTATCGGCTTGTTCTGGGTGTCCCAAGTGACCTATCGTAGCAACCTTATCTTCCTACCGTGTATCTTCGGGGGGGGGGGGTGGTTTTTCTATTTGAGTTACTATATACTTACTCGCAAAAATATCAAATTATTTTATTAAATTTTTGGTGGCATATAAATTAAACTTATACAATATCTTTGATGAGCTTTAAGATTAAGGTGTATCAATATAAACTTTCCTGGCCGCACATAAATGCATACTTAAATTTCATATTTCCATTGCTTCTCTTCAAACCTCATCGATCTTTAAAATATTTAGAATATCTAAGTTTACTATACTTCCTTATTTCTTTAAAAAATGAAAAATAAAGTTTTTCGTTCTTCTGCATCACCCGTGACATTTTAAATGTTACACATTTCCCTCCGATTGGACAGCAGGTCAAAATATTAAAATATCTGAATTAGAACCACATTTAGTCCAAAAAATAATAAGAACACCATCCAAAATGCAAATTTATATCCTTGTAGGGCTTTTAAAGGGCTACAAATTACTTTTTATAGTTCATAGTGCCATACTTTTTATTATAACATACTTTTAAGTTATAAGCATTACAAACTATTAAAACGGATACATTTTCAAGCTCCCCAACTTGATAAGACTATCCCTCGAAAACTATAAGAACTTTGTAAAATTAAATTATTAATCTAGAAACTGGATTTCCTACTGAACTTTTTTGTCCTATTCTGCTTATACCTATATTTTATATTTTAGAACTATATTACGAGAGAAAATAAGCAAAGTGAGGCAAAAATTCGCTCGAACAAAACCTTTTTAGTTTATTAAAAAAAAGTTTAACATATTGAAATCATTTTTTATATATTCATAGATGGTACCCTATTTATGGCGAAACATGTAAAAATCGCATATCATTTTTATCAATTAGGTTCGGAGATATAATAATTCAAAGTGTTTGCATTAAATTCTCCGATTTCAGCTAGAGGTAGCCACCCGTATAGATGTTATTCACATCAAAATGTAAATTGATCAAAACATGTTGAGGATGTGATATACTGTCCTATACCCTATCGTTAGTTATTCCATAATTCGAGGACTAATTTTTATACAAATAATTTAAGTATAAAAAACGCTTAAAACCTTTTCCTTATTAGAAAATGAGTTCAAACTGCATTTCTTATTTATAAAAATATTTCCATTTCAATATTTATGGTCAATAGCGCTGTTTCTCCTTTACCTACCCTGGGGGGGGGGGGGGATCTCTTCATCCGCTTTCTGACAGAAATTCCTATAAAAATAGGCTTAAAAGTCATAGGATTTCTGACAAAATGGTAAGATTATTTGCAGAATAAAAATGTCAGACGTCCTGTCATATTTTGTGAGGAAAATCTGGTTTTGAAGTGTTTGTATTTTCCAGTTGTTTCTTAAACAATTTATGAAGTTAGTAATGTGTTTATTATAACTGTAAAAATGATAATTTAATATTTTCTTCATTTTTTATATTGTAGAATTCAATAATACAATCTCACCGAATATCATTGTCATTGATATAAGAATAAACAAGAAAGATCAATCATGCTTAAAGCATTGATTATGAAACACTTTCCAACTTCAATGCAATTTTATTTAAAAAAAGTCGAAAATGCAATACATTCCTCGGTAATATTTTAAAACTTATCACAATACTACATTGATTTATTATATTTGAAAACTTAAACCTTCATTGAAAAAAATGAACTTCATACAAATGACGGCATTGAAATATAAATTGCCTGGTTTAAATATCTCTAAAATGCAATACATTCCACGGTAATATTTTAAAAACTATCATACTACTACGATAATTTATTATATTTGAAAACTTCATCGAAAACAACTGAAATTAATTCAAATGACGTCATAGAAAAAATAACACGCCTGGATCTCTCTATAAAAACAGGATTTCATTCATAACTTTCTCCCATTCATTTCATTCATCACAATACTATAATAATTTATTTTATTTAAACATTTTATTTAAGACCATGGAGCTACAAATAATTAAACTCTATGCTTAAAACTTCATCGAAAAAAATCGTCCTTCTCTTTATAAAATCAATTAATATTTCATTTATATCAGCCATGCAGACTCCATGGACTAAATTATTTTGTGTTAAAAAATACAGGAATTCTAATACAACTCATTCTACATATTTTGCTGTTTACATTTTACATAGGTGAAAAATAGGCTTAGTTGTAGAAATAATCAAATTTAGATGAGCATTTAAACTCAAATATATTGTCATTGCGTTGTTTCAGTATGTAGATGCACAGAATTTAAGCAAAAATAAAGTAGTTTTAGGACGGATACAACACTCAATATGAATTAAAAAGAACTTAAAAAAAATCATGATTTTGAAACAAGATGGATGCCATATATCATTTTGAAGTGGGTCATGTGATCGTTTCATATCATGGTCACGTGATCGTTTCATATAAGAGGTGTAATTATTATTTTAATTTTTATTTAAAAAACTACTGAATATATTTCGCTGAATTTTTTTTATATATTTTATGGAACATTTTGAATATTATCTAAAATTTTCGAAGCAATTTGTGAATTTTAAATCCGCTTAAAAAATGTTTGAAAAATTAGGTCCCATAGGACCCAATGTATTTCATTTTTTCAACCCGGGTTCAATCCAAAACTAATTGGGTGATATTATTCACTTATATTCCCATAGGTCCTACAGACCGTCTGAACAACATACTAAAATTTCATTTTGATTAAGTCATTTTTACGGCAGTTATCGTGCTAACGGACAGACAGACAGACAGAATGAACAAAGTCATAAACACTTTTCAACTTTGTTGTAAAGTGTTAAAAATCAGATGTGGGCAGCACATGATTTTCCTTGTATAATGCAATGAATTTACTACTTTTACAGTAAAAGAAAATAGGTAATTCTTATAGTGGATACTTATATTTTTTCTAAGATATTGAATTTCCTTCAATTAGTCGTCATTTTCATTGATTTAGCGTCATTTTTATCCATTTGGCGAGATTCTCGTTAATTTGGCAACATTTAATAAAGTCGCCAAGTTGACGACATTCCGCCAAATTCGTCGCCAAAATCTCGCCAAGCGTTATGAACGAAGAAATGAGTTATTCTTACAGTAGATACATGACTATTAGCGTTCAAATACAAAAATATTAGTCAAAGTACCTTTTCTCGTGAATGGGCGAGTTAGATCCACGAGAGTGATGTCCCTAAATTCATCGCATGATATTACATATGAAAAGTGAACATGTTTCTCAACAGTTAATATTTTCATTTAACTTATAGGATTTTATGATAAATTTATTTGAAAAATGTGCAATATCCCGAGAACGGTTAATGCATTCTAAAGTTTATGTAAGTCGTTTTCTAAGGAAAAATTACATAAGAAATGTCTATTTCTGTAACTTTATTAAAGGTTTTGATTTTTTCAAAATTTCACTCGAAAATTTAGGGGGGTTCTGAATATTTGATTGTGTCTACAAACAATAGGCCTCCAGTATTCACGGATTGTGATTTTTGTACCAAATTTTATTCCAATCGCTCTATTCGTTCGTGAGATATCGTCTCCACACACACACACACACACACACACACACACACACATACACACACACACATACACACACACACACACATACACATACACACACACAGACAGACATCACCTCAAAAGTGTTCGATTCGTGATTGCTTGAAACGTGCTTTCCCGTCGAAAACTCGAATTCGAATTTTCGACCCCGTCACAATACATTCTTTATACATTATGTATATCAGGAAAGTAATATATTCATACTTGTTACAAACGCTCTCGTATTACATACCTTGTTACAAACACCCTCGTACAAAGAAATTTTGTGAGAAAAGGAGTTTTATATTACATTTCTTTGTTAACCCAATTTGATAAAACAAACGTATCCAAAATGGGAGAGAGTGATCTGTTGTTTTCAAATTATATTTTATATTTGTTTGTTTTCAAATTATATTTTATATTTGTTCATTTACTCAAGAGCTAGTGAAATCCTTTGCACAATTTATTTTGATATGAAAAAACCATTATATTTCAGCAACAAAGTCTTTTTCTTCAGAAAATGTATTTAAACCGCATTTTTAAAAATTTTAATAATAGATTCTACAGTGAACACTTCCACCTCTCCGTTTACCATTTCGTATCATTTTTCATTTGCCGTTCAGTTTCGATGGAAATTCCGGATAAAAAGCGTTTTAGCTAAACAGAATGAAAATTTCCTAGAAAATAGGATGGTTGTTTTAAGAATAAGTGTCCGGTTTCCAATCATTCTGTAAGAGAAATATATTTTGGATGTGTTTGTGTTTTTTATCTGCTTTTAAAAAGTATCAATAAAATTTTACAATGTATTGTCACATATTTTTCGAAACAAATAAAATGTCAAACTAGTAACTATTGCTAGTGAAAAAGTTATATACCATATTATTACCAACTGGAAAATGTATCCTACGGTGGCCGGGATTTAAAATAAGCGGTCGCGGCGTAGCCATGTGTGCAACTATGCGATAGTTTTTATTTTTTTCTTAAGAGAGCGTGTTGTTAAAACGTTGTTTTTTAGGAATTTGCGGTGAGGTTTAGTGTAGTATCTATCAGTTTGCATTTTTCAGTTTGTATTTTAAATCCCGGGCAACGCTGGGTACATTTTCTAGTAAAAAAGTAAAATAACAAAAAAATTGTGTGGGTGCACACATGGCTATGTCACGACCGCTCATTTTAAATACCAAACTACGTGGAGTATTATAATATGGAGTACATTTTATAGTTTTATTTAGTTTTTAAGGTTCTATTTGTTTGCTCAAATTGCGCCATGTTATCAAATGCTGACACATACCAGAGGTTGAAACAATCAAAGTGAGTACTCCTGGGATAATATCGAAACAAGCCAACCGAAAAGCAAAAGCAAGAAAAAAAATATATATATATTCAAAACATTCAGGAGAGCTCAGGAAGTTTCCTCCTGACTGCAAAATGAGCATCTTGCTCATTGCTCTTTAAAATAGATGTGGTCCAGAGCAGGGGAAGAATGAATCTTGGTGAAGTGGAACACGGTCTTTTGCCATGACTGAATGTGATCACTTAAAAATTACAAAAATCAAAATTACTTAAATAGAAGTTTTTGTCTTAGAATGCTGATATATGTGGGGCAGGTTTAGACAAATTGTAGAATTGCGTTAATCTTAATATTTCGGATGCGACGATATATATATATATATATATATATATATATTTATATATATAAATTGAAAGATTTTAATCGAAAATTATGCATAAACTACTGTATGTACAAAAAATCCCATCTCTAGCATATCTGTTACAAATGAGTAACTATAGAGCAAGACTAAGGATAAAGATAGAAGGTAACATATCACTACAATGGAAAGGGGGATGAGAAGAATATTAGGATACAAAAATCACAATTAAAAGTATATAAATAAAAATAAAAATGAAAAAGAAAACACGGCAAAAATGAGAAAAGGCAATAATAATTAGCTCAAGATAAAAGATTAAGACATAGAGAACAATCAATTGAAACTACACAAAAAATGGCGGTTAGTTCGAAATTGCATTCTCATCAGGACAGCCATACAATTTGAATTAAAACCGATAGAATAGCCAGTTTCTGACAATGGCGATAGTATTTAACTATAGACACCATTGGAACTGTCTACTGGCTAGTGGAAGGAGAAAAATAAATTGAATTATAAATCAGCATAATATAAATACCTCCTCGAACAGAAATATGAACTCACAAGCATTGCTACCACGTGTAAGTTGAACAAGCTACTGAGCATTTCACCTCACTTCGTCAATGCGAGTGGGCACCGGTTATATATATATATATATATATATATATATATCGTTTCGTCGTTGAAACCAATTATTTCCACACGACTTCTGTCCGTCGGTCTCTCTCCCCAATATTTTGGATGGGGTGACCGAAATCGAACCGATGCGTAATTACAACAAAGTAACGTTGCATGAGCGGATTTAGCACGTGAGTTGCGATCCGTGAAAATCAGCAAACAAAACCAGGAGTCATACTTGGATTTGACACGGCAGACTTGTTTAAAACATAACAACAGTTTATTTGAATTAAACAGTTAAATACTTTTACAGATAAATATTATGGACGAATGACCCAAGATGACACATCCTGACAATGGATGTGGAGTAAAAATTAGGTAACTTAAAGATCAGATAGAAAAGTTGCGGAGCGAAGAGGGGTCATGATGAAACCCTCGGAGCATTAAAAATGCGACCGTTTGTCGTGACTGTTCGCCGAGAGAATCATCCCAAACAATGAAGTCCGCCGTATATATCCTCCATCAAGTTCATTGGCCCCTGGCTGTGGCGTCTTCTCAGAAACTATGAATTTTGAGACTAAGCTCCACCAGTGACACTTTAATGTTTCTCATGCCCCTATATGGACATGTTTATTTCCACAAACTGCCGTTCTTTGGGTGTTAAGCCCTCGTGCTGACACGTTCATGATGCGACCTCCGTGCAAAGTCTGGGAGATTTTTCGTTGGTGTGGGGTCCTTTCCCCGAACTTATACCACACATCAAGTGCGGGGTCATTGGCATGTAGGTCCCCAGGATATTTTCCCAGCAGAACCTTACACTGTTCATTTCTTTTATCGGCATAGTGGACTTGGTATAACTGCTTTGGTGATTTTATATTTCATGATTACTTGGAATGGGTTATTGTTATTATATTTAATATTATTATATTGGTTATTATTATTATTATTTGAATATATATATATATATATATATATATATATATATATTAGAAAAATATAATAATAATAACCAATTCCAAATAATCACGAAATATTTAAATCACCAAGGCAGTCAAACTAAGTCCACTATGCCGATAAAAGAAATGAATAGCACCGACCCTAAATCGGAGATTATCCAGAATTAAATCCATCTTCAGGTCTGATCATCTAATTCTAATTAACCCAAACAAAAGCCTGTTTCAGATTTGGCAATAGTATGTCACTATGAATGCCATATATATATATATATATATATATATATGATCACGTAACAAATGCAAATTTCAATGTATAAAAAAAATATAAAGGAATTGTCTCACAGGTTCGGTTCTGGGGGCGCGGTAGCCCATTGGTTAGCGCGCTGGAGTTGCACTCGGTTGGCCCGGGTTCGATTCCAGCCACTGCCAAAAACTGCCGCCGTGTTCATGCGGAGTACGATCACGTTAAACATGTGGGTCCGAAAGTCCTTCCGAGAGGTTGGTGGTAGGGGAAGAAGGGTACGGTCCCTGTGGATGCCTCCCCCACTGGGTTCCGGTCTAAATCGGGTGGCACTTCCCGACCGTCCAAACAGTTACCTTACACCTTTCTGGTAGGTCGGACGGTCTGGGTTTCAACAACAACAACAGGTTCGGTTCTAACATTGTTTCAATAAACGTTCTTTGATCTCTCCTTTGACGTCAAGATGGAAAACTCTGTGATAAATAGTTAGGTCGCTAAGGAATCCATTTGTGTGAATATCGCCCAAAATCGCTGTAAATCGGGCTAAAAGCTAAAAATACTAAAATACTAACTCGAAATAAAAAAAAAACATATAACGTTGAGGTGCACTTATTCGGATCCTGAAGTACATTTTTACCAAATTTCATGGTCGTACGATGCTTAAATTTCCAGCTACACACACACACACACAGAGAGAGAGAGAGAGAAAAAGATAGACACACCCACACACGCACATATACAGAGTAAGAAGTTGATAAAACGTCGAAATAGACAAGTAGTGTAATGGCATGTAGGTAATAGTAATGAGCATATTTAAAAATAATTCAAAATACAGAATAATTATGCGTTAAATAATTTTAAAGTTTATGGGACAACTATTGGTAAATCGTTACAAAGCAACAACGCGATTTTTGATTGAATCCTTGTCATTCGCTAAACAGGCAAATATTGAAGTTTTTTATCACATATGGTTGTAACATCAACCCCCCAACTAATCAAAATCTATAAAGTTATTTTCAACCAGTAGTGTAGCAGACGTTAGAAGTTTGAATTTGTTGGCAGTCTAGTGGTTCAATCTTTTTACTTGTCTTGACTGCTGCATCTGGAATGACGTGTTGCGCAAATAGAATATTAAAAAAATAAATTTCACATTGGCATTCTTCTGAAGACTACTGGAAAAAAAAGGAGCATTAAACAATAATGGACGTTCTAGTTCACGAGATATAATTTATCACCTAAAGAATTCTACCCATAAACATCATCAACATATGGAATGGCTTAAAACAGCAAAACCCGTTTTGAGCAATATTTTACGAAAGATTCAGCCGTCTGACATAAAAAAAGTTGATGACGAAAATGGTAGGCGAATTGATCACAACATTAAGTAACGAGTAATTGTATTCTAGTAACTCTATGCGATTTGCATTTCAAACTTGAGATGGTAGCAATAAACAAAAACTAGTGGATGCTGTAACGTTCAACCTGGTCGTTTGGAATAATGCGGCAAAATCGTTGAGATACAGACAGTGGAAGGATGCGTTATCACAACAGAGTCATTTTCTAAACGATCAACGTGAGGGTATATAAGATGACCTTATTACTTTATAGTGGTCTTAAAAGGACAAAGCCCTCGTAAAATTTTATTGTAGATATACATCCCTGATTGTATTATATTTCATGTTAAAAGGGTTATGATTGAAAGAGATGACTTTTGAAAGGTTAGCAGTCGAGGACGCACAATGGTATTTTCGAAAAGGGCTATAAATTCTGACAGTGCCTTATAGATGTGAGAAAGTGATATGAAAATATATGTGACGCAGACAATTTCTTAAGTGGATGGTGTTGTTAATGCAGTTTTATAGAATCGCTGAATAAAAAGTGGATATAGCGATTGTACTACTATTCATGAGTGTTTAGAAGGAGTGCAAGAAATTGATGTATTGCATTAGAAATCAGATTATATATATATATATACATATATATATATATATATATATATATATATATATATATATATATATAATAAGAAAAAATGAGATTGAAAAGGGATTAATATAATTAGAAGTTGTGTGTTTACGGAGTTGTAGAGAGGTCAAGGGGGATTGCGACCCCTTTTCCTGGTTTTCCTGGTTTAACATGCTTAAACCAGGAAAAGGGGTCGCAATCCCCCTTGACCTCTCTACAACCCCGTAAACACACAACTTCTAATTATATTAATCCCTTTTCAATCTCATTTTTTCTTATTGTACTTTGAGGCTTAGATAGAGCAGCAAATGCGACTTACTATTCCTTGGATTTTATATTTTATATTTTATATTTCATTTTAATTGTACTTGAGGAATATATATATATATATATATATATATATTTATATATATATATACGAGGCATGTTTTTTAAGTAAGTACCGTTTTGGAATTAAAAAAAGACGTGCAATGATATCGCAATAATTTTATTTCTACATGAAAGCCTGTACCTTAATCTACTTTTCTACATAATTTCCATGAATATTGAGGCACTTGTCATAACGTGGCACCAGTTTTTGAATACCCTCCTAATAAAATTCTGCCGCCTGACTTGTTAACCACTGTATCACAACTGTTTTGACTTCGTTATCGTCTTGAAGACGCTGACCACCCAGGTGTTTCTTCAAGTGCAGGAACAAATGGTAGTCGCTGGGCGCCAGATCAGGGCTGTATGGAGGATGATCTAGAGTTTCCCATTTAAAAGATTTGATGAGATCTTTGGTCCGATTAGCCACATGTGGACGGGCATTGTCATGCAGCAAAACGATACCCTTACTCAACTTGCCACGTCTTTTGTTCTGGATTGCACGACGCAGATTGTTCAATGTCTCACAATAAGACGCTGCATTGATTGTTTCATTACGAGGCAGAAACTCCACTAGCAATACTCCCTTTTTGTCCCAAAAAACTGTGCACATGATTTTCCGGGCAGAAATTGTTTGCTTAAACTTCACTCTTTTGGGTGATGATGAATGTCGCCATTCCATGGATTGTTGTTTTGATTCTGGTGTGACGTAGGCCACCCATGTTTCGTCACCAGTAACAATTTGGTCTAAAAAATCTTCACCTTCATTGTGGTACCGCTCAAGGAAAGTCAATGCACTGCCTAAACGTTGGGTTTTGTGCAAATCCGTCAACATTTTTGGAACCCAACGTGAACACAATTTCCGGCAATTCAAGTTCTCGGTCACAATGCGATACAAAACACTACGAGAATATTGAGGAAACCAGTCGCACATTGATGAAATTCTCTCACCTTTTCTTCCACTTTCTGCACCAAATCTTCATTAAAGACCGAAGGACGCCCACTCCGTTCTTCATCATGCACATTTGTGCGGCCATCTTTAAATGCTCTCACCCATTTCCTTACCATTCCATCACTCATAATGTTTTGTCCGTAAACTTCACAGATCTCACGATGAATATCGATCGGTTTTACGCCTTTAGCACTAAGAAATCGTATAACAGCCCGTACTTCACAATCGGCGGGACTCACGATTGTCGGAGGCATCTTAAACACTCAATAAACAACGTATACAATGAAGAATCAGACTGTAATGGCGTCAGTGCGTAGACAAGAGATGTAGGTAACCAGCGCGCATGCGCGGAACGCCGACCGTAGCGCTGCGGCGGCGGAATCGCAAAACGGTACTTACATAAAAAACATGCCTCGTATATACCGGGTGATTCAAAAGTTCGGAGCAAAAGTAAAACGCTATAAAAAATATTTATGGGTCGGAGAGTCGTGCGATTGTCAGATTAATATTCACCGTGGTGGGGGATTTTGTATGGCATGAAAAAAAAATAGTTCATAATCTCGACACTAGGGGAGCGCTGCTGCGAAGAAAACAATGCGAGGTAATAATTGTGAAATGAGATATTTTATTTTAGCATGATTTACAGCTGCAAGTGCTCAATGTGTCCACCACCACATTCCAGTACTGAGTGCACTTGCGGTATTATGGCTGATATAGCATGAAACAGCATATCAACGGGAATGGCTGCTACCTCTTGCCGTAAGGCGCTGGTAAGGACTGGGGCTTTCCTCTATAGACCCGTGATTTTAGGTATCCCCACAACGAGAAATCACAGGGTCTGAGATATGGAGATCTCGCAGGCCAGTCATGTGTGCAATCACCTCCATGCATAGGTCACCTCCATGGCTTTAACTGCCACAGCCCCCCGAGTGTCGAGAGTTTGAATTAATTTTTTTTTCATGCCACACAAAATCCCCTACCACTGTGAATATTAATCTGTAAACCGCACGTCTCTCCGAGCCATAGATATTTTTTTATAGCGTTTTACTTTTCCTCCTAACTTTTGAATCACCTGGCATATATACTCTCTTGCAAAAAATATATGCATTTAATAAGAAATTGAGCTACAGCCACGAAACTCGGTATATATGTATCATTTGAAATGATATGCTATTGGCTATAATTTGAGATACATTTTTTTTAAAGAAATGGTGGCAACAAGAAGGTGACATTTTAGTTAGTGACAAATCTTCTTCTAGTAGTTATACAAGCTGATATTCGTGCGGTATAGAGTCAGTTAAGTTGCTTATGTCCCACTACGGAAGATTTCGCCACAAATGTAGCAACTGGTCAGCTAATTCAGTGGTATTATGAGAAAGGGGCTGCAATTGCCGTCCCAGCATGTTCCAGACGTGTTCTATTGGGGACAGGTCTGCGGATCTGGATGGCCATGGAAGGGTATTAAATCCTTTGTTGAGAAAGTTGTGCAGTATGCAGTCTAGTTGGTAAATGGAACCTGGGCGTCTTGACAGCATAGGTAGAATATCGGCGACATATGAACAAGCAGTCACAAGAGCTTGCAGCACAACTAGAGGAGATTGGTTGTCCCACGAGATGACTCCCAAGACAAGCGACACATTATGTGTCACCTTTCTGGTAGGTCGGAAGGTCTGGGTTTCAACAACAACAACATTATGTGTGATGGCCGTGTGCCGCTTGACAATAAATGTGGGATCGGAACGTTGGCTAGTCCTCCTCCACACATGTATGCCGCGATCATCATCACTAAGAGAGAAAAGGGATTCGTTGCTGAATGCAACAAATTTCCAATTGGACACTGTCCAAATTGAACGAGCTCGGCACCAATCCAGACGGCTCTGTCTATGTTGAGAGGGTCAGTGGTAGACTTCTTAATGGACGTCAACACGTAATAGCACATTCTGCTAGTCGTATCCGAATAGTATCCCTTGATACAGAATGCATAGAGGGTGACACATGCCTTCGAATAGTTGATAGCGGCACCATTGATGTGAACGTGGCTCCTCTCCTGACTACACGATCCTCTTAAGCAAGTGTCTATCTGAGGGCGTCCTGAGCTTCTGCGACGATTACGTGTGACTTCTCTGATTTACTGTTGCCAACACCGAGCAACTATCGTATCGGTTCGATGAAGATGGAGACTGTTACGTCTGTTGGGCTAAACAGCTTCCCTTATTTTCAGTTTTATCTCTATTCTCAGTTCTATGTCTGAATTGAACAATCTTGGTCTCTATCGTTAGCTATGTCCTAACTGCTTAGTCGACGAGTACAAGACATTTTTAATCAACATTTTTGAAAAACTAGTAGCTAGTTATGGACATGTAGTTTGTATATAGCATAGATCAATATGAAACTTTTGCTACAATACTAACCGGCACCCTTCGGTCTTTAAATCAGAACTCTGGACGGAAATTACCGCGATTATATTTCAATCTATGTTGCAAATATCATTACGCCATATATCTTCAGAACCAGTGTCATTCGAAGCTCTGTTATTGACGAGAATAGAATCTTGCCAATGCCCGGTCCTTAGATCTGCTATCTATGTCTAATTAACTGCAGCAACATTTGTATTTCTACATCGTGATATTTTATTGTTCTTATGCTATTGGAAAAGCAAACGCAAACACAAAATTGCTCATTAATGCGTAGTTATGTACTAAATGGTTTGAATACTCAGCTTTGCTCGGAGTAGATAGTACTTCTATAACAGATTCACAATAATTAACTAAAATATCAGATCATAAGCAAAATATTAATGTAATCTGTTTCAAAATGATGCATGACTCGTATAAAAAAGTATTTAGCTGATTTTACAGAAAAACTATTAGAGTGGGTTAGCTGACATTGGTCTACAACAATTTACCGACTTATTTCATTGCTATGTGTGAATCTAACACATAACAAATTCGTCTTTATTAATGCATCATATAGGATGAATATTTGAAATTCATATTTAAAGTTTACCTTAACGGCGAATGATAATAATGTATTTATTTGAGAGCTAGCTCCCTTATGAACCATATTAAAAATTTGGGATTGAGGATTACGAATAACAATTTAATTTACTGTCCAACTTTAGCGAAAGAAATATTAATGCGTGTGATTCTCAGTCACCCTCGTATATAGAAACTCTTCTTTAGATAAGGATTTCGTACGAAACCCATGTACAAAAGCAGAACACCATGTTATCCGGAACGGTCGAAAATAGTTCCCCATTGTCCTAAAATCTCTTTTATCGAATCACCGGAACGTCTTGTCAGCCAACGACAACCTACACCTGAATGATAACTCTAGAATTGGGCTTAAGATCGAACTCGAACTCCACGACGATATTGATTGCGTGGTCTTCATTACATTAGCAAATGCAGTTGTTATCTCGTATCCAAAATATTTTTTAATTTTCATTCTATTCGTTAAATTATCTGTGGAACGAACAATTATGTTATTTAAGGTACAATATTTTTTAAGTTTATATGATACACTTGGCAACGGTTAGCTATTTTAGGAAAACACGGGGCATAAAATTGCCCAGAGACTAAAATTTAAAAAAAAAGTTGGTAGTGATTCCAATCTGGTGGAGTTGAAATGGTGGTTGAATCTGGTGGTTTTGCGCAGATGACATCTTTCTTTGCGAGGGCGTGTATTCTTTAAACATATTCAAAACAGTTCAAAATATTGAAATCGAAATTAGAGCCACTATACTTTGAAAACCACGAACCTGATCCGAAATCCAATTATATGTATATCCTTTATCAGAGGGCTGCAAATCACTCGCAATATGTTTATAGCTAACACTTTTAGCTTTCGCTCCGATTTCAGCCGACTACCCCGATCACAGAATTCACATTAAAATATCAAAATTTTCTAACTTGCTTGGAAGCATATAAATTAAACTTATGCAATAACTCTGTTGAGGTTTAATATTCAGGTGAATCTATATATATCTGGTCTATCTTATATCTAGTGGGATATAAATACGTACTAGAATTACATACTTCCAATTCTACCCTTCAAACCTCATCCATCATTAAACATACTTAAAATTCAGTGGTGCCCTTCATTTCTAATTTTTTTTTTTAACACAAAACAAAATATCTCGCGCTTGTGCAGCAATATTTCACCAAGGAGGAAATTTATTGAACTGCAACATTCCTGACATTTTAAATGCTGCAGTATTTCCTTCCATTTTAAAACTTCACAGATCAAAATATTAAAATATAGAAATTCTAACCATTATACTTTTAAAATCCAAGAACTCGATCCAAAGTCAAATTATATCCTTGTAGGGATTTTAGAAACTATAAAATTGTATCTTAAAATTTATGGATAGCATTTTCAGTTTTTCAAAAATAAGTATGTAAAGAACTTTACTGCCTTAACCGGGATTGAAATCTCGGATTTTCGCACTGGCCGGCCGACTCTGTACCCCGTTAACCCCCTAGGACGGAATTGCAAGCTCTTATCGTCAAAGTGGAGTCTGCATTCTCTACCTTCTAATGCCAGATTTGCATGCAACTGGCAATCTGACTGACCATCTCTTAGTATTTTTATCGCAGGTTAACCTCCTGCTGCTATTTTTATCCTCCGGTTTGGCTTCCTGCGTGGTCATTGACTTTCCAAGCTCAATATACCAGAGTCCACTGAATATGCACTAGTTGTACTAGAGTCACTTTTAGACCATCGAAAGAATTAGAATTTAGACCATTGCAACAACCTGTCTGGTTGATTTGTTCGAACGATATTGTAAAGAACCTTGCTGACCCAACCGAGATTCGAACCACGGATCTTCGTACTGGCCAACCGACGCTCTATCGTTGAGCTACTGGGACAGAATTACAAGCTCTTATCGTCGAACTGGACTCTGCAGGTATTACAAACTTGGCCAACAGAAAAATTTCCGTTTTTCAAATTGACAAGACTCAAAAACTAAAAGAACACTGTAAAAACAAATTAGAGATCTGGAAATTGGATTTTTTATTGAACATTATTATTTCTTACTGGTTATATCTACTTTTTATAGTTTCGCTGATATTTCGAGTGAAAATAAGCAAATCGAAACAAAAACTTGCTCAGACAAAACTTTTTCTTTTCGGAAAAAAAAATTCAAAATATTAAAATATTGAAATTACTTTTTATATACATAATCTGTATCATATATCTGAGAAGTGTCCAAAGTGTTTACATTTCTCGTAACGAACCGATTTTGGTCAGGAATACCCCAAGCATAGACATTATTCACATTAAAAGAACACCCATATGATATTTCTCACATTAATTGGAATCAAATGGCACCTAACACGGGCATGTCGTAAAAACTACTCTCTCGTTTCCGCTCAGTGTCACTGACACAATTTTCGGACCTGTATGCCGTAAGTACGTGGGTCCCTACTACTTATTTTAATAGTTATTGAACTTTTATCATAAACTTATGCGGCCTGGGCCCATGTGCAAAACATCCTTTTGCCCCTCTCTGTCTGCGGCCATGTTGTCCGTTCTATAGTTATAAAGCTGGATTAAAGAAACGGACTTCAACTATATGTATATATAATATACAGGGTGTCCCAAAAAGATTGAATCCCACTTTAATTCTTTACCTGTTGGAAATAAGTGGGCAACGTAAATTGCTAAAATGTTGAAAGTGAGGTAGGAAATAAGACTACGTTAATGAAATAGTCCTCCCATTAATTTTCAAAAAGTTACACTTTTTAAATTTTTATACGATCTCCTTAAGACAAATTTGTTTAATCACAAAATGTTTATTTTTAATGCAACGATCATTAAAACAAGAAAGATCAATCATTCATAAAGCATTGATTATGAAACACGTTCCAACTGCAATGCACTTTTATTTAAACATCTCTAAAATACGATGCATTCCTCGGTACTATTTTTAAAATTATCACAATACTACATTAATTTATTATATTTGAAAACTTAAAACTTCATTGAAAAAAATGAACTTTATTCAAATGACGGCATTGGAATATAAATCGCCTGGTTTAAACATCTCTAAAATGCGATGCATTCCTCGGTAATATTTTTAACATTATCATAATATTACAATAGTTTATCATATTTGAAAACTTCATCGAAAACAAATAAATGTTATTCAAATGACGTCATCGAAATATAAATTGCCTGGTTCTCAATATAAAAGCAGCATTTTATTCATAAACTTTTTTTCATTCCTTTCATTCATCACAATACTATAATAATTTATTTTTTTTAGAAATTTAAAACCATGGAGGTACAAGTAATTTAAGTCTATGCTTAAAACTTCATCGAAAAAGCGTATGCTTCTCTATGTAAAATCAATGAATGTTTCATTCATATTAGCTATATTGCAGACTCCATGAGCTAAATAATTTTGCGTTAAAGAAATGAAGAAATTCTTATACAACTCCTTCTACATATTTTGGTGTTTACATTCTCCATAAGTGAAAAGTAGGTTTCGTTGTAGACATAATCAAAGTTTGATGATCATTTAAACTCAAATATATTGTAATTGCATTGCTTCAGTTTGTAAACGCATAGAATTTAAGAAAGCGGTTTTAGGACGGATGCAACACTAAATATGAATTAAAAAGAACTTTAAAAATCACGATTTTGATACAAGATGGATGCTATATTTTATTTTGAAGCGGGTCACGTGATCTCTTCATATAATGGTCACGTAATCTTTTCATATAAAGGGTGTAATTATTACTTTAATTTTTATTTAAAAAACTACTGAATATATATTTTACTAATTTTTTTTATTTATATTATGGGATAATTTGAATATTTCCTACAACTTTCGAAGCAATTTGTGAATTTTAAATTCCCTTAAAATATGTTTGAAGAATTAGGTCCCATAGGGTACAATGTATTTCATTGTTTCAACCCAGGTTCAATCCAAAACTAATTGTGTGATATTATTAATTTATATTCCCATAGGTCCCACAGATGGTGTGAAAAACATACTAAAATTTTATTTTGATAAAGTCATTTTTACGGCTGTTTTCGTGCTAATGGATAGACAGACATACAGAATGAACAAAGTCATACACACTTTTCAACTATGTTGTAAAGTGTTAAAATTGAACATTGTGAATGGGGCCCATATATCAATTTAGAAATGTAAATTTCTGACAAAATCCTGTTCTTTCTTCTGATAATTTTAAAAATATTACCGAGGAATGTATCGCATTTTAGAGATGTTTAAAGCAGGCAATTTATATTTCAATGCCGCCATTTGAATGAAGTTCATTTTTTTCGATGAAGTTTTAAGTTTTCAAATATAATAAAGTAATGTAGTATTGTGATAATTTTAAAAATATTACAGAGGAATGTATCGCATCTTAGAGATGTTTAAATAAAATTGCATTGAAGTTGGACACTGTTTCATTATCAATGCTTTACGCATGATTGATCTTTCTTGTTTCCTTTATTGTAATTCAGTTGATTTAAGATACAGATATGCGTTTTTTTTAATGAACTGGTTGCATTAAAAAGAAAAATTTTCTGATTGACCAAATTTGTCCAAGGAGGTCGTATAAAAATTAAAAAAGTGTAACTTTGTAAAATGAATGGGAGGACTATTTCATTAACCTAGTCTTATTCTCTACCTTACTTTCGACATTTTTGCAATTTACATTGCCCACTTATCTCCAACAATTAAAGAATTAAAGCGCGTTTCAATCTTCTTGGGAGACCCTGTATACTATTTAACTGTATTATGATAACTTTACTCAACATACATGGTAAGCTTTATCGGCGACAAATTTACGAAACTACTATATTCAATAGCCATATTCAGTATGAAATCCTTTCGAAATAGTGTTATAATCGTAAATATATAGTATAATGGGTGATTACATTTCCATAAGACCATTTCAAGCTTTTGTTTGAATGATCTGCATTACAAGATCTTATAATTTTATAGTGGTCAATGGTTGTGAAAGATGGTTCGATTTATAATCAGGAATAATCTGGATTTGTTAACGGTGTATAGACGTAGAATGGCGTCTTCGGAAAGAGTCATAAATGCTGGGCATTGTCTAGTTATATGTTCAAGAAAGTGATATAAAATATTTATGTATGGCGCAGTTAATTTTCCTAAGTGATAGATATTGTTAATGTAATCTATGGGTAATTGCAAACTTCAGAATGAATGTATCAATTGATTAAAATGTGAATAGGTTTTGAAAAGTGTAAGAAATCATTTTTTTCTGGCTTTAATCTATTTCAAACAATACAATGCGACATGGACCAATAAAATCAGTTGTTAAGCTGTTGGTATGCATTCCGATTTTATTATTCGCAGAATAATTAGGACATAAAAAATTGTTAATATGGCAGTAGCTATACTATATACAATATATAATATTTTTCACATAACACAATTGATATTCATTTGTGGTATTAGTTGTTCGAGTGATAAAAAATCTTTGAATTAGACTGCGTAAACAAAGTCTCCAACGGATGTTATTTTGCTTTACAGAAACTTCTGACGTCAAGCTATGTAAATATTAAACTCAAAATACTTATTTATAAAGTGATAATAAGACCAATTGTTCTATACGGATCGGAGACTTGGATTTTAATGAAAAGAAATGCTGATCTTCTGGGAATATGGGAAAGAAAAATTCTACGGAGAATTTTTGGAGCAATATGTGAAGATGGACATTGGAGGAGTGGAACAAATAGAGAGGTTTATGAGAGATATAAAGAGATTGATATTGTTACAACTATACGGAAAAAAATAATTCAATGGCTCGGACATGTGATGAGGATAGAGGAGAGGAGAGTTACTAGAAGGCTTTTGGATTGAAACCCAGGAGGGTCAAGATCCCGAGGAAGACCTAGGGTCAGATGGAAGGAGCAGGTAGAGGAGGATTTGAAATTGTTTGGTATTAGCAATTATAAGAGGAAAGCGGCCAATAGAAAGGAATGGTCAAAAGTCTTAAAGAAGGTCAAGGCCCTACAAGGGCTGTAGTACCATGATGATGATGATGATGAAACAAAGTCTCCAAGTATACAACCTATCGACTTCGGTAATTTGGATATCGTGGCATAAATGTGAGAGCATTTGCACATGAGTTTAATTTTAAGTCTGTACTTTTTTTCTTCTAAAAGTATTGTTTCCGTGTTGGAACAACTTTTTAGCCAATTTAAAAATCTTACCCGTTTTCTTATATGTTGGTTGCAAAAATCCGCTTTCTAGTATTCGATCCGTCTGTCTTTAGGCCCGTCTGAAAAATCTATGTAACCAGTTCATTTCAGAAATTATTTTGACAATGGACTTTGAATTTGTTAAAATACAGAATGTTAAATGAAGATGGTAAAGCCGTCACGAATCTGTTGTGAGTAGTACATGAGCACTCTGCACTGGGTTGCTATCTATAGGAAAGTACTGCACCGATTGATGATTGATATCATCAATCATCAATCGGTGTAGTTTGGTAGATTTCTAGAATTATGTGAATATAAAAGATAATGCATACTACTTTTTAAAAGTCTGCGTCTTGCGTAGATCCGTCGTAAAAGTCGCGTAGATCGTAATAATGTGCTCTTTCTGATGACTTCCAGACTACTAAACCGATTGCAACTAAATTTAGTACTTAATATAATATGCCATCTGTTAGTTACCTAAATCCATATATTTTTCCGATTTAGAGAAAAATTCGTTTGCTACAGAAATACGAAGTTGCATTGGGAGAAACAATTGAAGAGGTAGATACCATGCAAGTCCAAAATGCCAAGTTTTCAGGAGAGCAATAAATATGTATAGAATGTCTTTGTGTCATACTTGATTGCAATTACTCATCTTAATAGAAATAAATACAAATTATATAATAGAATTGCTTCAAAGCAAACAAAGAAATTGTATATTTTAGTTCCACGAAGAGCAAAATATTGGACTGAATTTATCTGGTTATTGAACTAAAGTGAATAAATAATTGTGTCTTACAGCAAAATGACCCTTCTCTTCTTGCATTTATGCTTCTTCTCGCTATAAAGTGCATTTATTTCGACATTATGGGCTGTATGCTGAAGTAAAAAGTACAGTAGTTTGAATGAAAGCAGCACCAATTACTCTTCTGGTTCGTAATTGCTTAGATAACTGTATAAATGTGGTTTTATTAAAAAATGATGCCTAATGGTTACTCGTTATCATTTTTTAATGTCTGACATCCATTGTTTTGCGTTTCTGGCTCAAGCTGATCGCGGTTCAATTGATTGGTGAGCTGATTGGTAAACTAAATGTTGCTCGGAGGTACGTAGTATGAGGCAAATTTAATCATATCTGTTGTTGTTTTTTTAATTGTGAGCTGTTTGTCGTAGCTGTTGTCTGGGGTAACTCTTTCCGCATACATTAATGTATACCAAGTTGATATACATCGTTTTACCCCAAATTAAGGGCAGCATTTTTCTCTATAAAAATGATTTTATTTCTACTCAAAATGTTTTATTTCTATTCATTATGATTTTATTTATATTCAAAACTAAAAATCATCAAATATGGACTTAAATGGTTCTTTCATCCAACAACTAGTTGGACCAACTACGCTCGGCGAACTCGCTTGTCGACAGTTTTAATACTATATATTTGTCAGAATACACAAAGTTATGTGATCACATATATAAATTTCGTACTAATATTTTCGTACTATATTTAATGTTTATACGTGTGCTAATAAAAGAAATTAAATAGTTTTAAAAATATCTGGTTAACTCCAAATATAATTCTATATTTATCTACCCTTTATTTGTACATTCTGTTTAAAAATTCATTTA
This sequence comes from Amaurobius ferox, assembly GCA_951213105.1. Taxonomy (NCBI): domain Eukaryota; kingdom Metazoa; phylum Arthropoda; class Arachnida; order Araneae; family Amaurobiidae; genus Amaurobius; species Amaurobius ferox. The sequence goes on from OX578139.1 coordinate 107,342,250, forward strand.
ATACATTCTCCCTGTTCCATTCATACACATCTGCCGATAGAATCTGAAAGCAGCATCATTAGTATCGAATTCCATTCATTGAAAAGTTGTTTATTTGAGAGCCGGAAGAATTCGATAACAAAGTTTCCTTTTTATCATGCCTCGTTGTTCATTTTCCCCAATTACTTAAGCAACGATCCGTTTAAGTTAATATCACTTTATCTGCTTTTCAAAAATTATATCGGACGTTGTTCCTTGCATTTATGGTTCTTCTCGCTATAAAGTGAATTTATTTCGACGTTATGGGGTGTAAAATGGCGTTAGTGGAAAAAACTGAATGCATATCTGAGCGCAAAACTTTTACCATCACCTGCGAGCGTGTGGAGAATTTTATGAACAGTATCTTTGCATAAAAAGCGGAGACTTTAGTCATTACCACTTACAGCGGTCGTTGACGCTACAAAAAGTTAAAAAGTGCTTTGGGCAAGTTTCATCGAGATGGTAAGCATATTCTAAAGGGGTTTATCTTGAAGGAGTTCCAAATCGCGGTTTTTATAATTATGTTTTTATTATTATGGTTACTATTACTATTTTTTTGTGGACTTTTGTTGTTTGGACTCTTAAAACAGCTGTTCAGGAAAATTTAGTAAAAGTTTTGTTTTATTCAAGCGGCTTCCAGACTTTTTACTGTGTGGAACATTTTTATCTTATATAGTTAACCGCAGGTATAACGCGGATTTTCGGCGACATCAAATCACCCGCGTTATAAGGACAGTCGCGTTATAAACAAGAAGTTCTATATTCATTGCTCAGTGCTTTTTAAATTTCACTGTTTAAAGAATGTTGTATGTTTTATTATGTTCTATATGTATGTTCTTATGTTCTATATTCAAATGTCTGATAAACAAAGATGTTTTTAGAATGCGTAAATCAGTATCCTATAGATTTTAATTAATTTAGTAGAAAGAGTACAACCACGTAGCATATGCATTACTAAACGCACAAACAGTTGTGTACTTACATGAGTTTCAGTTATTACGGTGCTGTGGGAGCCATACAGTCTGTCATTTTAAGTTGTTAAGTTTAAATGTGTTATGTTAAGTTATTTTTGTTCATAATATTCCTTTTTATCGAGGCTAATTGGATTGATCTTGGTGATGAAGCGATGTCTCTCTGTCCCTCAAACCACTGAAAAACAGTATCAAATACCCTCCAGAGCTTTTTCTGTTGAAGGCATAATCTTAGATTCGACTTCTGAATCACTTTCAGAACTTTCCACGACAATAATCTCATTGGTTGCTCCAGCAGTTATTTGTACATTAGCGATAACTTGGCAGATTGTTTCTTCTCTTTTTAAAATATCAATCCAATGATTTACAGTTATCGCTGTAATTTTTACTGATCACCAAATGCACTGTTGTCTTGTTTAACTATCGGTTTCTGTAAAATTGAATCGGTTTGTGTAAAATTTTATTTTTACTTTCCTTATATACATAATGTCCTTGTATACATAAATCTCTTTCTCTCTTTTCAACTGATCCAAAAGAATCCAATAGCTTCTCTATACTTGATTTTGATATGATAATTCACTTTGTCTTGGTCTAGTAATGAAAAATAACTCCTCGATTTTACTTTCAATTTTATTTTTACTTTCCTTATATACATAATGTCCTTGTATACATAAATCTCTTTCTTACTTTTCAACTGATCCAAAGGAATCCAATAGCTTCTCTATACTTGATTTTGATATGATAATTCACTTTGTCTTGGTCTAGTAATGAAAAATAACTCCTCGATTTTACTTTCAATTTTATTTTTACTTTCCTTATATACATAATGTCCTTGTATAAATAAATCTCTTTCTTACTTTTCAACTGATCCAAAGGAATCCAATAGCTTCTCTATAGTGACGGCGTATTGTGACGGCGTCGAAAATTCGAATTCGAGTTTTCGACGGAAGAGCACGTTTCAAGCACCCCTGATCATGAATCGAATGTTTTTGAAGTTGTGTCTGTGTGTGTGAAAGTATGTGTGCGTGTGTGTCTGTCTGTGGAGACGATATCTCACGAACGAATGGAGCGATTCGAATGAAATTTGGTACAAAAATCACAATACGTGAATACTGGAGGCCTATTGTTTTAAAACACAATCGAGAGTTCAGAACCACCCTAAATTTTCGAGTGAAATTTTGAAAAAATCATCAAAGAATCAAAACCTTTAATAAAGTTACGCAAATTGACATTTCTTATGTAATTTTTCCTTAGAAAACGATTGGTATGAACTTTAGAACGCTAGCATGAACCGTTCTTGAGATATTGCACATTTTTCAAATAAATGTATCAGAAAATCCCATAAATTAAAAAAAACATATTAACTGTTAAGAAACATGTTGACTTTTTATAAGTAATATTATGCAATAAATTGGGTGACATCATTCTAGTGGATCTAATTCGTTCCATTCACGAGAAAAGATACTTTGAGTAATACTTTTGTATTTGAACGCCAATAGTCATTTATCCGCTGTAAGAATAACTTATTTCTCCGTCCATAACGCTTACCGAGATTTTAGCGATGAATTTAGCGGAATGTCGCCAACTTGGCGGAATTTTTAAATGTCGCCAAGTTAACGAAAATCTCGCCAGATGGATAAAAATGACGCTAAATCAATGAAAATGACGACTAATTGAAGAAAATTCAATATCTTGGAAAGAATATAAGTATCTACTATAAGAATAACATTTTTTTAACTGTAAAAGTAGTAAACTCATTGCATTATATGAGGGAAGTCATGTGCTGCCTACATCAGATTTTTTCCATTTTATTTTTATCATCGTTGAGTCACGTGTGACAGTTATTTATTTTGATTTGGCTGAAGTAGTACCTCTTTGTCGTGAAAATGAAGGCTATTTTATTCCTAAACAGGTTGGTATTTTTAAATAAATGTTTGTTTCATTAAAGAAGTTTTATTTTAAATATGATTTATGCCAGATTTAATCATAAGAATGATGAAAACATTTTTAATTAATTCCGTATAGTTTTGAAACGGCTAAAAACATGTAGTTTATATAAAGCAAATAAACAAACAAACTTTCATTTTTTTTTCTAAAATATTAATGATATTTTTTACAAAAGTACATTATTTATTTCAAAATAAACTTTAGTCATTAATTAAAAGAAGTGTTGTTTCTCCGAGCAAAAAAAAAAAAAAAAACTTTTCATTTAAAAAGGACCTAAATCTTTTCTTTCTTGTGGAGTTATATGAAAGTAAATATAAAAATCTGATGTAGGCAGCACATGACTTTCCCTGCAAACTTATATCCACGTTCTATTTATTTCAATTAAATGTAATTCACTTTTAATTCAAATTTCGTTCTCATTCGGTAACCGGGCTTATTTTCAAAGGTGGCGTAGGGAAAGTACGAAAAACTAAAATATCTCGAGAACGGCTAGTCCTAGTGTAATGGGGTTGGTCTTATTCTTTTCGTCGTTAAACATTACGTATTAAACGGGCATTTAATGGATATATCTAAGTATACCAAGTTCTTTAGTTTAGATTTTGAAGATTTTTGCGGGCCGTTTTGCAAAAAAAAGGCAGGTTATTTTTTTCCGAATCGTACCAAAATCTAATCAGCACCAGAGTGACCTATACGTGACTTATCTACCGAATTTTGTGAAATTCGGTTCATTAGTTTTTCAGCTAGAGTGGATACAAGCTTTTGCGGGCCATTTCGCAAAAAAAGGCGGGTTCTTTTATTCCGAATCGTACCCAAAACTAATCAGCACTAGCCCCGCCCACAAGTGACTTACCTACCAAATTTTGTGAAATTCGGTCGATTAGTTTTTTAGTTACAGTGGATACAAAATCTGCACAGACAGACAGACAGACACACAGACACACAGACAGACAGACACACAGACAGACAGACAGACAGACAGACAGACAGACAGACACACAGACACACGCACAGACGTCACGCTAAAAATGGTTTTTTCGTATTCTAGGGGTCTCGAAACGTGTAGATCCGTCGAAAACTCGAGTTGTGATTTTCGGCATGATTCCAATACTTTCCCTATACATTACCATGTATTGCAGGGAAAGTAAAAATTCTAATAAAAAATATTTTAATTTATTGTACTACTTCTTTTATAAACACACACACGCACATATGTTTAATAATGCAGATACTGATTGTATATCTGAATATCTGTATATCTGTATATCTGAATATGAACTGTATCTGAACACCATGGAATATGAACAGTATCTGAACACTATTAAATATAAATGTATGAAAAAATGGACTCATATGAATAGATTCATATTTCTTCTTAATTTTTCTTAATGTAATAGATATAATGTGTAATTAGCTTGTGATTTTGTGTATTTTACAAAGTTTCGATTACATAGAAATCATACAAAGTAGAAAGGGTTCTTAGAAAATTCCTTAAACACCCTAGTAATTTTGTAAGGAAAAGTCCATGAGTGTGCACTAGCAGGTTATTCTATAGTTAAGCGATCATGCACGACCAAATAAAAGAAATTGCAGTGTCTATAGTGAAGAATTTGAAAATTTGAGATAATGAACCTAGATTACAAAGCGAGATAAAATAAAAATGTCAATTACAAAGTTGTAAAGGATTGTTTAAATATTAATGTTACCTACGAACATTCATAAAGCTGCTCTCACTGGAGTCCCTTCGAAAACCAGACGGGGAAAACACCCGTACAGGCAACCTCTCCTATAACATGAATCTAAGGTTGCCATACGCTGAAGTCCGATTTATCACCAATTTGGTGACATTTGGCGACTTTTCGGAGGTTCGAGAAACACCTCTGAATTACAAACACTCTACGAGATATGAGAGATTTCCAGAAGTTTCTATGGAGAGTCTATAAAAGGAGTCATCACTCGGTTGAAGGGCAGTTTACGGGATACGAGCTGCATTGACCTGTGACATTCGTCAATATTTTAGAGACCAGTAAAGTCTGTTTTGTGAAATGAAATACTTCATTGTTTCGTGAATAGTATCAGTTGTTTTGTAAAATTGGTGAAGCATTTAACTGTTGTTTTACTCTATGTTGCTCCTGTTTACTCTGAAGATCCCAGACCGTACGACTCACATAGTGGGTTTAGAGTAGCTAGTTGCACGGCCGGGAAAGGATACCTCCTGCACTCAGAGGGCACCCAAGGTCTACCATCCCGCCAAACGAACACTTATTTAGATCTAAAAAGATAACAATTGATGAAAAATATTGTGATTAAACAGACAGTTTTACATTATATGTGAACTTGACAAGTACGTGCATTTTTCAAAAATGGGAAAAGGGTTATTGCGAATATAGATAAAAGTATCATTGAAAAATAAAATTTAGAGTGAGGTATAATAACACAATGAAAAATAGATTAAAATTAAAGAAAATATTAAAATTTTAAAAGTAAAATTTAGAAAATATATAAAAAGAAAATATATGAAAAGGAAAAAAAAATAGGCACATGAAAAACACAAACAGAAATTTAGAATAAAATTTAGAAAACGAAAATCAGAAAAATACAAATAAAAAGGGTGAAAAGGAAAAGAAATCACTGAGAAAATAAGAACAGTTAACATAGCTTTTTTTAATTTAATTTTATTTTTTTTTATTTAGAAGGGAACACAATAAGTTCATATAAGATAATAAGAATGAAATAAAGGGATTCATTGATCAAAGTTAATTGAGAGCAGAATCCACTCATAAGCTTAGGTCACTTTATTAGAAATTACCATGGCAACAAGAATACAGTTTTTAATTTTATCTACTGAAGAGGGATTTGAACGAACTTTGGAGAACCAAATTGGTTTATTAGAAGGGGACGGTGAAAATTTAGAAAACGAAAATCAGAAAAATACAAATAAAAAGGGTCAAAAGGAAAAGAAATCACTGAGAAAATAAGAACAGTTAACATAGCTTTTTTTAATTTTAATTTATTTTATTTTTTTTATTTAGAAGGGAACACAATAAGTTCATATAAGTTAATAAGAATGAAATAAAGGGATTCATTGATCAAAGTTAATTGAGAGCAGAATCCACTCATAAGCTTAGGTCACTTTATTAGAAATTACCATGGCAACAAGAATACAGTTTTTAATTTTATCTACTGAAGAGGGATTTGAACGAACTTTGGAGAACCAAATTGGTTTATTAGAAGGGGAGGGTTTTGAGAGATGAAAATTTTTAGAAAAAGGACAATCGATAATGTAATGATCAACGTCACCGAATTTATTGCAAATACAGTTAGAGATGGATTTAATTTTGAAAAAGTATAGGTAATCAAGAAAGGGGCCATGACCAGTAAGAAAGTAAATGAGGTATTTATTAAACATTTGTAAATTAGGATCCACGATAGGGAGGTAAGACAGGATTCTAGCCTCTCTTGTTTACTCTGTGCTTGTGAATGAACGTGCTAGTAATCCATAAATTTGGACCCATTCTTTGTATCCCGAGCGCACACCCACAGTTTCAGAGGATACTCCGTAACATTAGGTACAGACATCTGCACCGCACGAAATGTGGATATGGAAGGCAGGAAAGGCCTGTTAAAAAGTTGTATCATCAGGGACTGTAACACCTGCAATGCTTTTCCAACTAAGCGGTACTGTTATATCTCGAATTGAATGTGCATTGTTACTGAAGGGGAACATTTTGAACAGGCTGTACAGTACAATAGATTCCTGTGCATGGAAGCGATATCTATTTTAGAACTTCTGACTAGAACATCCATTCACTAATAACTATCTCTAGTAGCAATCCAATATTGGCCTCATATTGGATTTATATTGGCTCCAATATTGGACAAATATGGAAAAATTGGCCATTTTGACAGAATTGGCTTAATATTGGCTTAAAATATTGGAACACTATTACGCCAATATTTCCAATATAACACCAATTGGTGTAATATTGTAATGAAAATATTAATCAATATTTCCAATGTAACACCAATATTGGTGTAATATTGCAATGAAAATATTAGCCAATATTTGCAATGTAACACCAATATTGGTTGTTGTTGAAACCCAGACCGTCCGACCTACCAGAAAGGTGTAAGGTAACTGTTTGAACGGTCGGGAAGTGCCACCCAATTTAGACCGGAACCCAGTGGGGGAGGCATCCACAGGGACCGTACCCTCCTTCCCCTACCACCAACCTCTCGGAAGGACTTTCGGACCCACATGTTTAACGTGATCGTACTCCGCATGAACACGGCGGCAGTTTTGGCAGTGGCTGGAATCGAACCCGGACCTACCGAGTGCAACTCCAGCGCGCTAACCAATGGGCTACCGCGCCCCACACCAATATTGGTGTAATATTGCAATGAAAATATTAGCCAATATTTCCAATGTAACACCAATATTGGTGTAGTATTGTAATGAAAATATTTCCAATTTAACACCAATATTGGTGCAATATTGTAATGAAAATATTAGCCAATATTTCCAATGTAACACCAATAATAATGTAATATTGTAATGAAAATATTAGCCAATATTTCCAATATAACACCAATATTGGTGTAATATTGTAATGAAAATATTAGCCAATATTGGGGGACAATGTAACTTCAATATTTGCCGAATATTGGGATTACATTGGAAATATTTCCGATGTAATGCTAAGATATACAATATTGGTCCAATATTGGACCAATATTAAATGTTACTAGGGATATTGCCTCAGATTGTCTTCTGTAACAGTTTTTAGTGTCGATTCCTACTCATAAAACAATATTTCACAACTTTGTGATTGGGGTTTTTCGTCTATCTCGCTTTGTTACGAGATTTCAATGTCCTAACTTTTTAAATTCTGTGCTAGGGAATATTAAATGCTACTAGGGACATTGCCCCAAATTGCCCTCTGTAACAGTTTTTAGGGCCGATTCCCACTCATAAAACAATATTTTACAACTTTGTGATTGGATTTTTTGTCTATCTCGCTTTGTTACTGATTTCGATGTTCTAACTTTTTTAATTCTCTGCTAGGGTAGCAGCAGATGACTCCTGCTTATTTACGACGGAAATAAGCTTACTTTTATTCGATCGGACATAGTCAATGTACTGCAGATAGGCCTAACGTGTACATTCATGAACCTTTCCTTATAAAGTTATCGGGGTGTTTAAGGACATGCACAGGATTCATGCATAAATTTATGAAAATGCGAAGAGTTTCTGTTTAATCAAACATACTGTTTAATAGAGTGTTTTTTTTTTATGGAAAAATGACTGTACAATTAAGCATATTGAATTGTGATACAATATATGGTTTTTATTATAGCCTCTTAATATAGGATCTATAAAACTGAAAAAAATTTCCATGTAGTTTTAACGGTGATTAAACCACTAAAATGGTCTTTTAGCATAAATTTTTTTTTAGAAATTTACGATATTCAGCGCGTTTTAATTAACTTTTTCACTGAAATATTTTTGGCACATATCGATAAAATTGAACCTCGTGGTAATTATTTTTCTAATTATTAATTTTTTTTCTCTATTTAGCATATCGTCTATAAATTTACCTAATTACTTACTTGCATTGCGGATTTCCTTCTTTTTTCTCCATATTTTTGTCCTAGTTGATTTTTTTTAACAGTTTTAATGTGAAATGTTTATAATTAACGGAGCCCATGAATATAAATTGATACAATTAAAAGAAAAATTTTGATGCTGGTTATCATTTGACTCATTTGTTTTTGTCTTTATTCTTTTGTTTACATTATCTTGTTTAAAATAAGAGTTATCCACTCTGACGTCGCTTACTGCTTTTTGCGGATGTAAAGATCTGCTGGCGTGTACCGCGATGTATTTAAATTAAGGCTATGCAAAGTCATTATAATATTACGTAAAAAGACGCGTTTGCTACTTTTCTTTCATGTCATAAAAATAATGCTGCAATTCAAAATTTTCTTACACAATACGTTGAAATTCGTAGAGTTTTTTAGTGCTACAGTTACTGGCTCACTTCGTCGGATAAATTATGCGGATAAATTGACAGACAAAAGCAAATCACTTCTAACTCAAATGCAAGAGGCTTAGTCATCTGGCTCCTTTCAAATATTACTTTCCTTATATACATAATGTATAAGGAAAGTATTGTGACGGGATCGAAAATTCGAATTCGAGTTTTCGACGGGAGAGCACGTTTCAAGCATCCCTGATCACGAATCAAACATTTTTGAAGTGATGTCTGTGTGTGTGTGTGTGTCAGTGAGTCTGTGGCGACAATAACTGACGAACGAATAGACCGATGCGAACAAAATTTGGTACAAAAATCACAATCCATAAACACTGGAAGCCTATTGTTTTTATACGCAATCGAATGCTCAGAACCCCTCTAAATTTTTGGATGAAATTTTGAAAAAATCGTCAAAAAATCAAAACCACTAATAAAGTTACGAAAATAGACATTTCTTATGTAATTTTTCATTAGAAAACGATTGACATAAATTTTAGAACGCTAAAATCAACCGTTCTCGAGATATTGTACATTTTTAAAAAAAAGTTATCAAAAAGTCATATAAAATAAAAAAAAAATATTTCCTATTGAGAAACATGCTCACTTTTCGTATGTAATACCATGCGATAAATTTGGTGACATCATTCTCGTGGATCTAGCTCGTTCCATTCATGAAAAAAGATACTTTAAGTAATACTTTAGTATTTGAACGCCAATAGTCATTTATCTGCTGTAAGAATAACTTATTTCTTCGTCCATAACGCTTGACGAGATTTTGGCGACGAATTTGGCGGAATGTCGCAACTTGGCGACTTTTTGAAATGTTGTCAAATTAACGAAAATCTCGCCAAATGGATAAAAATGACGCTAAATCAATGAAGACGACTAATTGTCGAAAATTCAATATCTTGGAAAGAATATTAGTATAATATAAGAAAAACCTATTTTTTTTTACTGTAAAAGTAGTAAATTCATTATATTATATAAGGAAAGTCATGTGTTGCCCACATCAGATTTTTTTATGTATATAATAATGTCTGAGCATTATTAATGTACAGTAATAAATCATAATGAACAATGTCTAGAATTACTAATAAGTAACTCTCTTTCGTTAACCATTATTTCACAGTTCACCCGAGGGTTAAACATAAGGATTTAGAACCTGATAGCCTGCTGGCGGAAGTTTAAGATCCATTTTGCTGGACAAAGTATGCAGACAAATAGATTATACAGAAAGACAGACTGACAAAAGCAGATCACGTCTAAGTGAGATATAAGAAGCTTAGTCATTCCACTCTTTCACTTCAATTATTTTATGCATATCACAATTCGGCATAATGAACACAATGTATAGTAATAAACCTTAATAAACAATGTGTAATATCTATAATAAGTAACTTTCCTTGTTTAAATATTATCAAAAAGTTCACCCGAGGATTAAATATTTGGATTTAGAATCTGATAGCCGGCTGTGGGAAGTTTAAGATCCAATTCGTTGGTCGAAAAATGCTAACAAATAGATTAGACATAAAAACAGACAGGCAAAAGCAAATCACGTCCAACTGAAATGTAAGAAGCTTAATCACTTTAATTATTTTATGCATATCATAATTTGGCATAATGAACGCAATAATATACCGTAATAAAACTTAATTAACAATGTGTAGTATCTATAATAAGTAACTTTCTTTTTTTAACTATTATCAAAAAGTTCACCCGAGGATTAAATATTTGGATGTAGAATCTGATAGCCGGCTGTGGGAAGTTTAGGATCCAATTCGTTGGTTGAAAAATGCTAACGAATAGATTAGATATAAAAACAGAATGGCAAAAGCAAATCACGTCCAAGTGAAATGTAAAAAGCTTAATTACTTCAATTATTTTATGCATATCATAATTCAGCATAATGAACACAATAATGTACCGTAATAAAACTTAATTAACAATGTGTAGTATCTATAATAAGTAACTTTTCTTCTTTACCATTATTCCACAGTCCATCCGAAGAAACATTAGGATTTAGAATGTGCTAACCTGCTGTAGGAAGTTGAAGGTTATAATTATTAAGTAACATTCTGTATGTCGCTGCAGAAACTTTTAATATATTTGAATTTCTTATTTGCATTGAACTTAGGTACTCTAATCGATGTATCTAAGTTCAAAGAGGCGCTGACATCAACCTTGCACTGCTCTGAAACGTCATATTATTTATCTTCATATTTGGGTTGATGTTTTTGTTAGACATCCCATATATATTATCCTTATTGGAAGTTTCAAATGTGTTTCAGACATTTTATAAGGAATAGAAATGGAAAACCAGTAGATGGGGTATGATGACTGTGGAATGTGAACTTGATTGCATAGTGAGTGACTAGGAGCGTATTTGAGTGGCGTATTTTGAGTGGCGAGGAGAACCTAAAGGTCTACTGTAATGGTTACTACCTATGAAAAATGTAAAGTTTTCAGAATGAATTTTGTAGTTTTTTAAAATATTTTGATTTAAAATTGAATGAAATGTATAAACTGCATTATAACGATCCAGCATTATGAGGGTTCTGAGTGTATTGTTTTCTTGATTAAAATAATGCGTAAAAGAAATAATAACTTAAAATCACGCCGAATTTGCAGGGTTTTTATTATTATTTTTACTTTAATTTTAAATGTGGTGGTACTTTTTTCAATGACGCCAACTCATTAAAGTTACAAAAGCCTTAATTTGAGAATGGTTTATGCCCAGAATTAATTTTTTTATAAATGGTCACATATAAAAGGAACCTACACAAATAACTTAAATTCGTCCACAGGCGTTTGAAATTCGGGTATTCTTCGGTTGGCAAATTTCTAAAGAAATCTTAATTTTTTTGTAATCGATTTAAGTTGGTAATTGATAAGTCAATATGATGAATATTAAAGTTCAACAAATGTGATTTGTATCTATAATAACACTTTAACACACATTCATCTATAACGAACTCTGTGTAGACTACCATCATTGCTTTTTCTGTGTAGATTATAATACTACTACCAGTGCTCTGTATTCATACAATATAGAAACAGTTAATAAAATCAAAATTATCATTTTTTATACTCACAAACATGCAGCGGCAGTTTAGATTTATATGAGTTCTTGCCTTATCCACGCCTTTCTACTTAAGTTTAACTATATCACTTGAGATTGGTATTTAAAACGAGACACGTCAAATTCTCTACTCTATAAATACTCTTTAAACTTCCTGAAACGGTTCACCAGGGAAATCCCAATTCCTTCCGGAACAAATCCTTCTGCTCAGGAATTTTATGCCCCGGTGGCGACCTCCATAGGGGACACTTTCAATTATCCTCGAGTCAGCGGAGCACAGGAAAGATGATGTGTTTCCCCAGAGAACTTTGCGATGAGCAGTTTTGGAATTTTCTAGTTCTCGGATTCGATAGTGCTCCAAAACTGTTGGTTTAACAAATAAAATATAAATCTGTTAAAGTTTCTATGGAAGTGTGCATTTGGTTACTTTTCATGGACTATGGTATTACGGATTGATGGCCAAAGAGCACAAAACTCACTTAAGCAGTATGATCCAAAGATGGTGTAAGGATGACCAAAGACAACAAAACTAATTTAAGCACTACGGTGCAAAAATGGTGAAAGGATGACAAAAGAGAATAAAACTAACTTAAACACTACGGTACAAAGGTGGTGAAAGAATGGCCTAAGATCACTAAACTCATTTAAGCACAATCGTTCAAAGATGGTGTAAATGTGACCAAAGACAACAAAACTAATTTAAAGACTACTATACAAAGATGGTGAAGGAATGACCAAAGAATGCAATTTTTATTTAAACATTGTGGTCCAAAGATGGTGCAAGGACGGCCGTGTGAGCTCTTTCATGTTTACATACCGATGTCAGGCTTCTATTACAGGTAAAAGTTGCTTAAATATTTTATTACTTTCTTATATGTATTACTTCCGGAACCGAGTTCAGCAGTTACAACTTTGATTTCTGAAGTAATAAGGTGTTTTGCTGAATAGGGAAGGCTTGATCATGAGCTCAGACAATATTGACAGATTGCTTGTGCTAGGATTTCGGGATTTTTACGTCATCTAATGTAAATACTCACAGTTTGCGTTTAGAAAACAATAAAAAATGCATATTATTCTTGAAAGCATTGTCATATTGAGTTTGCCCAATTAAAATCTCTCTCCTTATCTATATAATAAGTATATAACATGTCTGTGTCTTCAAAGGCCCTCCAGAAGGCCCGCGGTGATTTAGAATGTTGAATATTGTATTATCGACCTTGGAATGAATTTAATGGAGCTTGAATTTCCAATTACTTCTCGGGGGGGGAGGCAGACAGAAACGCCTTCGACGGTTCTGAAGCGCTCCCAGGTGGTCTAGAAGGCTGAAAAGTTGCATACTTATAATATTAATCACGGGACAGAACCTAACGGAGCTCGATTTTCGATTAACTCCTTTCCCAAAAGCCCCCCGGTCATACAGAAGAGTAACTATTTGTGCAGTTGTAGTAACGACGTACAGGAGCTGATTTTTCGATCCCATTCCAGGGATCAGACAAGACGAGGAGTTTTTGAAAAGTCTTTTCAGACTTTTTAGAAGATCTCAATGATATAGAACTGAATTTTTACAGACTTATTATTTTGATCATGGGATAGAACTTAACAGGACTGTATTTTCGATTTCTTCCTGAATACGGACAAAATGGGGGGGGGGGGAGGAGATTGAAACCTCTTTTCGAATCTTACAAAAGTCCTTCTATGGATGATCTGTCACTTTGCACACTTATAATGTTGAGTATTGACCACGGGACAGAATTTAATTCGACCCATTTTCGGTTAAGATAACTTTCGACGCTAAACGCTATCTATACATTGCTAAACAAAATAAAATTTATTAAAACGTTAGTTGTAATTTATTTTTATGACAGTGTAGTTTTACTGTTTTTCCCAGGTTTAAATACTGCTTACCGTATCCAATCGTGATGTACTACTGTATATAAGTCTGTATATGTGTACTACCGTATATAAGTTTGTATACTGTATATAAGAGTGAATGAATAAAGTAAAAAATATAAGGTATATTCCGGAATACGGGATTAAAGTTTCAGCATATTTGAGCTCTAATAAAGATATTAGTGTTCGATTTATGTTGCCGTCATTAGTGATTTAATTTATAAGGGATATATAGGGTCTAACGTCCTATAAAGTTATAAGTGCAGGGGGGAGTGGGGTACCTTGGGACAGAGCTTACCCTCGGGCACCTTAACCTTTTAAACCAGATTTGAGATTAATATCGTTATATTTTATGTATTATTCCATTTTGTGAATTTGCTTCTGTGAAAACTCTACTGAAAATAGGTAATAATCTATCAAGCCTTTTCAGTTTTTACTACAGTCAAAAAACTGCTATGTAAATTTTATACAGTAGTAGAATTGAAGTTTAATTTATTTAAATAACTAGAGGGCTCCGCCCTCTGCTCACTACAATTCGCCAACCCCGTAACTCGCTGGCACTCGCAGAGATCGCTTCGTAAGCTATTACAAGGCAAATCGAAGTTTAAATCATCGAAAAACGGTTTATTTTACCGTGTTCCCCTATTACTTCTCTACAAACAAATATAAATATATATATAAAATTCTATAACATACTTGTCTAATAAATTTATCAGATGATAAATATATGTATTTATTCTATTCATCTTACACATCTAAAAATACATGTAATTTATAACGCTATTGTGTGAGGATTATTTTCTCGCGCTTAATCAAATAAACCGCTTTAGTGAATCAAACATACCTTTGCCCAGTCTCATTCAGTTAAACGGCGCCTTCGATGATCACTTTAATATCGTGAGAGCATGTACATGAGTACTGTTTTGACTGTTTTAATTACATTTTGAAAGATACAGAGTTGTTCATCTGTATGTGGGTAAAGCGATTAACTGCTCGATGTAAAATTTTTGTCTTTCTACGGTCTTATAATTCTAGGATCAGTATTAGAAGGAAAACACGAATTCTGCGAGGGAAATACCTTTAGAACTTCATAAAATATGATTCACTCAAGGAGGTTTTCTCCGTAAGAATTTCTATTCCTTCTGGGTCAGATCTTCTCTTCTGCAGAGATTTTATGCTCCTGTGCCCGACGGCCAGAAGGGACATTTTCAATTATCTCCGAAAGCAGCGGAGCGCGGGATAGTTGATCCGTCGCCTTGAGAACATCTCGAAGAGCAGATTTTGAATTTTCTGGTGCTCTCACTTGTTTCCTTTTCAAAGAATTACGTTCTGCATAGAATGCCAGTGATTAATTGTTAATGTTTCAGTACTTTCTTTATCTGTCTGAGTTAGGTAGGTGCTCACGGGCCGCACATGCAAAAGCGCGTATTTACGTTAACTAGAAAAGAGTATCTTCAAAACAGCTGTTTATTTATGCTTAATTACGCTATTACGTTCTTACTGAGTTCGAGTATGATTTTTCAGCCTATTTTAATTAATTGCACACTGCATTCGGTACAGCATTCTTGAGAAGTTAGACATTTTTGCAATAATCATTGATTTAATGGAAACCTAGTTTTATATAATATATCTCAATAAAATATTAATGGTACTTATTAGTGGTCTACATAAATATTTCATTTTATATGTTTAGCAATTTCATGCTCTGTAAGGCAATAGAATACGGCCACTCAAACTGCTGCTCGTGCCCTATAGGGTGAGTCGGGTGGTCTGGGTTTTTGACCCACCATTTGCGTATTTTACGTATGGTAAGAAACTTATTGTAAAACTAATTCGAAATTTAAAATAATCTCAACAAGTCGCATCGTCCTAGCTCCTGAAGTACATACATGCCAAATTTTATGACCTTATAATGTTTAGATTTTTCGCTGCAGACGACACAAACAGACAACCAAACTAACAGACTAATAGACAGACGTCTTTCTTTACTTTTAAGCATAAATTAAAGGCACAAATCATAGATAAAAAGATCATTTAATCAAATAAAAGCATCCTATAAGACCTACACAGGTCAGAGCGCTTTCGGGCATCACCATACCCTTCATCAGTGGCTATATGAAAAATTGCCGTGGAAACAAACTTATATATATACCAAATCGGCAGAAAAAATTTGCATAAGTCATCTAGAGAATAGTGACAATTAAATGGTATTATAAACAAGCTATTAAAGATTAAACAATTCCAAAATTACAATAAAAAGTATTATAAACTTGAGATTTAAAATTTAAACAAGTATTAAATACAAGCACAAAAGAAAAGACAATGACACATGCCCAAATTTAGCCAAACATAAATTACATTAAAATGAAATGTCACAGATAACTGTGTAGAGGTTTCACACGCATAGAGTCGAGGGCGCGGTAGCCCAGTGGTTAGCGCGCGAGGATTGCACTCGGCAGGCCGGGTTCGATTCCCTCCGCTGCCTGAACTGCCGCCGTGTTCACGCGGAGTACGATCACGTTAAACATGTGGGTCCGTAAGACTCAAGTTCGATTCCCGGCTGTACCCAAACTATTACCGTGTGTAGGCGGAGCTATGGCAAGTTAAGTAAAAGTATCGGTGGGTTCGAAAGTCCTTTAGAGAGGTTGGTGGTAGGGGAAGGAGGGTACGGTCCCTGTAGATGCCTCCTCCACTGGGTTCCAGTCTAAATTGAGTGGCTCTTCCCGGCCGTCCAAACGGTTACCTCACACCTTTCTGGTAAGTCAGACGGTCTGGGTCTCAGCAACAACAATGCATAGAGTCGAGAACTAGATACCAAGCGTAACTTAGAATTTGAACAGGGTCAAAATTACAAATGGAATCACGGTACATATAAATAAACAGGGGTTCATAAAGAAGAATATTACGAGGGTTATGGCAACAAATTAAAAGGAAAGTTCTTTCAAAAAAGTGTTGAAAGTTATCATTAACAACACATTGGGCAAGATTCGTAGAAAGTTTACCATTCTTGACGTCGCGAGAATGTTCAGCTAAACGGACACCAAACAGTACGTTTAGTACTACCAATATAAAATTTGTAGTCATTATCAGGAGTTAAAAGGGATACAATAAGGGGTTTAATTATCTTCCTTTAATATTATAGATACTCCAGCTAATCTTCATTTTGAGTAGTTCATGAAATTACTTAAGGAACAATATGGTCCCCCCCCCCCCCCTCGACGCGAACACACAACATGACGTTTCAGGCCGAATCCCAAGAGCACATCCAATCTCTGCCTATTCGTTCGCGTGGGCGAATGGACCTGACTTTTTGACCGATATGCTTTGCGAAGTTTGCGAAAATTAGCGATACATTTATACCTTTTAAAAATTCTAGTTAATGGGCGGATAGCTTCAAGAATTTTTTTTACTGTTTTGGAGCAGCGTGTAATATTTATAAGAGCCTCTGTTAAATTACAAATTTTGGATTGCCAGTCCATTAATATATATCGTAATTTTGAAATCGGAGACGTCTTCAAAACACGAAATATATATATTTTATAAAAATTCACGAAAATTCGTTTATTAATCGTATGGATACCGTTCAAAGTTTGTTTGAAAGATAATTTTCCCGTCTTTCCGATGGTATCAAGATGGAAACTGTGTAATAATACTTTCTGTCACCAAATTTTCGGCCAACTGATTTGTGTCAAAATCGCTCCAAACTGTGCTAAGCATAAAATAACTTAACTAATTCAAAGTAAAAAAAAATAATACCAAAGTGCACCTTTTCGAGTCCTGAAATACTTGTGTACCAATTTTCATGGCCGTGTCTTGCTTGGATTTTTCGCTACAGACGAACAAACAGACATAAATCTCCATTTATTATAATAGATTGCAATCATTTTGTATATTCAAAAATCTGATGTGGGCAGCACATGACTTTCCTTATATAATGCAATGAATTTATTACTTTTACAGCAAAAAATGGATTATTTTTATAGTAGTTATTTATATTCTTTCCAAGATATTGAATTTTCGCCAATGAGTCGTCATTTTCCATGTCATCATTGATTTAGCGTCATTTTTATCCATTTGGCGAGATTTTCGTTAATTTAGCAACATTTAAAAAAGTCGCCAAGTTGGCGACATTCCACCAAATTCGTTACAAAATCTCACCAAAAGTTATGGACGAAGAAATAAGTTATTCTTACAGCAGATAAATGACTATTGGCGTTCAAATACAAAAGTATTATTTAAAGTATCTTTTTTCATGAATGGAACGTGCTAGATCCACGACAGTGATGTCACCAAATGTATCGCATGGTATTACATATGAAAAGTGAACATGTTTCTCAATAGGAAATATATTTTTTTTATTATGTATGACTTTTTGTTAATTTTTTTGAAAAATGTGCAATAGCTCGAGAACAGTTCATGTTAGCGTTCTAAAATTTATGTCAATCGTTTTCTAATAAAAAATTACATAAGAAATGTCTATTTGTGTATTTTTATTAGCGGTTTTGATTTTTTGACGATTTTTTCCAAATTTCACTCGAAAATTTAGGGGGGGGGGGTTCTGAACATTCGATTGCGTATAAAAACAATAGGCTTCCAGTGTTTACGGATTGTGCTTTTTGTACCAAGTTTTGTTCGAATCGGTCCCTTCGTTCGTCAGTTATCGTCTCCGCAGGCTCACTGACACACACACACACACACACATAGACATCACTTCAAAAATGTTCGATTCGTGATCAGAGATGTTTGAAACGTGCTCGCCCGTCGAAAACTCGAATTCGAATTTTCGACCCCGTCACAATACTTTCCTTATACATTATGTATATAAGGAAAGTAAAAATGGTACCTTCTTTCCGACAAAGCAAGTATAAATTATTTTTATCTATTAGGTTCGGAGATAAAAACGTCCAAAGTATTTAAATTTTTTGTAACGCCCCGATTTTAGCCGAATACCTTAGCTGTAGACATTATTCATGCGAGAAGCGTAAAAATGAAAAACGTCTTATCAATACATATTTATTTGTCTTAAAATTTCCTGTATGTTTATTTACTTGCGCGTATAAGGAGTGTCATATGCTGCTCCCCATAATATAAATTGGAATTAAACCTGATTCTCTCATTGAAATTCTCCTAAAACTTTATAAAATGATTTACAAGAGGACTTTCTATTCCTTCTAGACCCAATTTCCCTCTGATGAAAAGATTTGATGTCAACCGGCAGAAGGGGACACATTTAATTATCTCCGAGTCAGCGGAGCTTGGGAAAGCTGTGTTCTCCAGAGAAACAAAATTGAGAAGAACAATTTTGAAACTTTCTGGTGCTCTTACCTGGTGCCATTCTGAAAATTTAAGTTAGGTGCCTAACATATCAGTAGCTATGTACTACAGAATATCAGAGAAGGGTGATTACGTGCTTTATATGTTGAAGTATTGATCCTAGATACACTTGTAATTACAAAGTTTTCGAAAATGAGCTGTAAATTTTATGAATAAAATGCTAACTTTGGGTGGAATTCCTGGAAAATTAAAACTAACATTGTACACATGCTGCGTATATCGGCCATACAAATAGCTATTGTAAGCCTTCGGGTCAGTCGTGTGGTCTAGGTTTTTCACATGCTGTATATAGTACAATTTCCAATCAGTAGACTATCTCCGGCTATTCCATTAGGTAAAAATCCTTTAATCTGCAAAACTAGTTGAAATCTGCATAATACGATTACAATTATTATACAAAGGGAGAGAAAGCAGCTACAAACGAAATTATAATGCAAACATGCAAATTTAAACAAACATTGTAGAAGCCTTTACATGCAAATTTCTGCTACATTTGAGTATGTCATGCAATCATTGTGACCTGGCTTTTTGAGAATGACGTTCGTTTATACCAAAATTATGATACAATATAGTAACGTTGAGCTGTTTGTAATCCTCATTGTTTATGCTCAGTGCAGTAACAGTATTATTAAAGCTTCAAACTCAAAGCTCCTAATAACAATTTCTGAATTGTCGCCCAGCCCCCTTCTCGAACTTTAATTTATCGAACTTTCATTTACAGTTGGGTATTTTCATAGGTAGGCCAAGGTAAAATTCAAATGATTCAATTATTGATATTCTTCACTATGAATATAATTGCTGTTTGTGAGAATACCAATTCTTTTTGCTTTTTTGATAGAAAGCAGTAAGTAAAATGTTTACCTAATTTTATTACGCCTCCTATCTTACTCCTGCTATCAAGAGAGTAATAATAATTTGTATTGATAGCTTTGTTTACTTTGCAAGTTGCTATTATTCTAGCGTTCAAACGGTTAGCTCAGAACTAAGAATTCTGCCTACAACAGTGTGGGAAATACTTTAACAAAATCGTTGGTATCCGCACAATTATGAATTTCACGGGTTACAGCAATCAGCTCATTAACGTTTTCTTGATCTCTGCAACTGAGTTCTAAATTTGGAAGTCCTCAATCCCACTTTTCTTATACATGTTCCTGGAACAGACGAATGTTGCTTTACCCAAGGCGAAATCTCCAACACATTAATTTAGTACATTCGGAATGAAATCCATTATTTAATGTATATGTGTTCACCCCTACTTGCAGCTTTCCATAAATACAAGGTAGGATCGAAAAGTTCGGAGATTGTGCTGATATCTCCAACCCTGATTGGAGGAGAGGCGAACTATTTTACTGTGGCGTAGAGGCACATGTGACGCGAGATGTGAAAAGGAAGAAGCAGGTGTTTTTCCTGACAATGCGTGTCAGTGAACTGTACTGTCGTTCACGTTCGTTTGAAGGCGTTTCAATGGAGTTTGAAGAAGAACGTGCTAATATCGAATTCTGCCAGTGTTTAGGGAAATAGCCGACAGAAACACTTTTCAACTATGTTGTAAAGTGTTAAAAACCGCAGTTGGTTCATTAACAATAGCAATATTTAATTAAAAATTGTAGATTCATAATATACACTTATACCAATTCTTTCAGAAAACTCTCAGTTTGGGGTTGTTGTTTGAGTAAGTCCATACATCCATGGCATTTTGTTGGATATATATATATATATATATATATATATATATATATATATATATATACAGGGTGTATTTGAATTCATCATCAATATTTGGTGGGGAGATATGGAATAGGAAAAGCAGACAATTTCACATAGGAAAGCATAGGTGCAGACGTCATGTAGTAGGGCAACATGAGACCGGTTAAATGATGGAAAGAAAACATAACACGAAAAAAAATTGCAAGAAAAAAACATTTATTTGTGCATCTTTTGTACAGATTTACAAGAGGTGCTCGAAATGCCGACCATTTGCTAGAGTTCATGCCTCACAACGACGTTAGATTGACAATCGGACTTTCTGGAATATTCCCGGCATTTCCCGAATGTTTGCGGCGCAATCTTTATGCGTGCTACAAGGTCCATAGCACTGGCAACAGGGGTCTATTATACCATGTTTTTCATCGCACCCCATACAAATAAGTCTATTGGAGATAAATCCGGTGATCGTGGTGGCCGACAAACGGGTCCACCGCGACCAATCCATTGAACTCCAAATTTTCTGGTCAGGTAACTACGCACATCATTTGCGAAATGTACTGGAGCGTCGCCATGCTGGAACCACAAGTCATACAGCTTTGCTCGTGAATGTGAGTTGTGGACACAAAGCGCCCTCTACACCGTCATGCGTTCGTTTGCGCCTATGCTTTCCTATGTGAAATAGTCTTCTTATCCCATTCCCTACCTCCCCACCAAATATTGATGATGAATTCAGATACACCCTGTATGTATATATATATATATATATATATATATATATATATATATATATATATATATATATATATATATATATATATATATATATATAATGTGTTTTAAGCTCCTCTGGAACTGCACAGTTTTCCCGCTCTGGCTTGGCTCGAAGTTCAACGACATTTTCTTGCACATTCTCATTCGCTGAAATATTTTTTGTGCTCTTTCTTATTGGTGTTGGATTTTATCAGCATTTTAGATGCAGGTGGATATCACATGATGAGTCACTAATGAATTTCAGGTTCAAGCTAATGTCAACCAGGAAACACATCGTCTCCTGTCATTATCGACAAACTTTTAAGTTTATTGCTTGGCGCTCAAATTTCTATTTTCATAGTAGCTACTTTTATTCGTAAATGTTCATCGTTTGGTTTTAATTTGCAATTAACTAAAATGACGTCATCACATTAGAATTCCTTATGTATAAATTAGAGAAAGTACTAGGCGTTGTTGTTGTTGAGACCCAAACCGTCCGACCTAAGAAAGTACTACGTGTGGTAATGTTGACTTAGAATGGAAGCTTTATTGAGAACTTCCTAAAACCTACAGAATTTATAGCATGTTTATAAAATCACGAGGTTCACATTTACAGCTTGTTAATATCGTATAGCCGCCAATTCGAACGTACGACTCGGTTCTAGAATTGCTGCTCAGCATCAAAGCTTTTTTGTTCATTGACTGTCCTTATAAATACATTGATCTTTCTCTTGCGCTTAATTATCGTCTACTGCTAGTAGTTAAATTTTTTTATATTTTCAATTTCTACTGACACTAAATTATGTTTCCCCACATGCTATTTTAGTATCTTTCATGTTATAACATTTAAAATGTATTTCATGTTTGACCTCCATAACTTAGGCCATAATGCTACGTATGCGTAATGTCACCCTAGGGAAGTACTTTGAAGCTACTTTAAGCTATAAAGGGAACCTAATGTCAGCGTACGTGATAGAAAGTGATCACGACTACTTCTAAATGAAATTTTAGAATGGCGGTCATTGCGATTAATCTTTGATCCATAAATGATAGGTTTCCAAAATAGAAGATGAATAGTAATTTTATGACACATACCTTCATCATTAATATTAGAAGGGGAAATTAGCGAAGTTACTTCTAAGTGAAATATCTACAGAACTACGTGACCGATTTTGATGAAACTTTTTTTCAAGCAATGAGGTGACATCTCGAAATATTTTGATTTAGGTTTTATTCTTTATCCTTAGAACAATGGTACATAATAAACCTTTTTTCAGTCTCTCATGTTAATTTATATCTCGCGAACGGATCAATTAACGAGGAGATTTTTCACCTTTTTGCTAATTTTTGTTGAGAGCAAGCTTTATGTTTAAATATTTTTCTTATTTTCTAACTCATTATAAAGCTCAGATTCAAACTAACACTATATCAATTATGTATTCTTATCAAAAATATCCATATATTGATAAAGTATGCTATTGGTATTTTACAATGCATAAACTCACTTTCTCATGCTTGGCTTTGTAATTTTCATAACTTTTCAGCAAATAATTTTGCGTGATGCATGGTGATGAAGATTGAAATTGAATTACGTTGTAAAACAATTATTATCTGTATCTGGTCCCTGTATTACTTAGTTATTTAATGGGCTTATTTAACTTTATATATATTTTTCTATTTCAATTTATCAAGTTAGAATATGTTATTTTAAGTTAAATTTTTTTACTTTATTTAAAAAAATATTTCTCTTTAATTTACAATTTTTTTTGTTGGGTTTAATTTTTTTCTTTATTAAAGTTTTTCCTTTTTCTTTGAATTTTTTTTATCTTTCAATATTAGAATTTTTTTATTTTTCTTTTATAATTTTTCTTTTCATCTTATAATTTTCTTTTTATCTATTTTAGAATTTTTTAAATCTAAATGCTAAAACATTCTTTTCAGGAAACTTTTCAAATTGAGATTTGAATTGAGATTTTTTAAATTGAAAATTTTCAAATTGAGATACGCTTCACACATACTTAAAATTATATTTTTGTATTTATGTAGGGTACAGTAACTTGAAAAAATCTAAAAACTCTATGAAATGTTGTTCATAGTTAAATTATCTGATCAATATACACTTTCCCCCTTGTAATTCTCATGATTAGAAAAAAAAAGTTTTATTTAAAATTATAAATACAGTTTCGCAAAGATAGCAATATGAGCAACATAATCGTCCTTCAAGAACACGCCTTATTTAGCGTTTGCTTATTAATAATTAGTTGTTCGATAAAAACGCTTAAATATCTAAGTCCCAAGTTGTGAGTATTTTGCTTTATATCAGCTTCTGTGGTATTACTACGAAATTTTAATCATTTGCTTATGTTGCCGTGATGTTCTTGTATTCAAAATTTCAGACAAATCAAACAATTCTACGTATTATAATTTCAATTTCACTCAGTTAGCTAAGGCGACAATAGTAGAGTTTATGTTTGGCTCAAAACATCGCTTGGTCGGAAATGTGAATACAATCTGGGCCTCTAGATTCACAAGTAAGCATATTAATAGCTGCACTAATACTATATGTAAACAATTCCGTTAAATTATTTCATATCCTCCCTTTTTACTTCCCTTATATACAATAATGTATAAGGAAAGTATTGTGACGGGGTCGAAAATTCAAATTCGAGTTTTCGACGAGAGAGCACGTTTCAAGCATCCCTGATCACAAATCAGACATTTTTGAAGTGATGTCTGTGTGTGTGTGTGTCAGTGAGTCTGTAGAAACGATAACTTACGAACGAATGGACCGATTCGAACGATATTTGGTACAAAAATGACCATCCGTAAACACTGGAAGCCTATTGTTTTTATACGAAATCGAACGCTCAGAACTTGCCTAAATTTTCGAGTGAAATTTTGAAAAAATTGTCAAAAATCGAAACCTTTAATAAAGTTGCGCAAATAAACATTTCTTATGTAATTTTTCATTGGAAAACGTTGACATAAATTTTAGGACGCTAACATGAACCGTTCTCGAGATATTGCACATTTTAACATTTTAAAAAGAATTATCAAAAAGTCATATAAAATAAAAAAATATATTTCCTATTGAGAAATATGTTCACTTTCCATATGCAATACTATGCGATACATTTGGTGACATCATTCTTGTGGATCTAGCTCGTTCCACTCATGAAAAAAGATACTTTGAGTAATACTTTTGTACTTGAACGCCAATAGTTTGAATGCCATCTGCTGTAAGAATAACTTATTTCTCCGTCCATAACGCTTGGCGAGATTTTGGCGATGAATTTGGTGGAACGCGCCAATTCGGCGACTTTTTAAAATGTTGCTAAATTAACGAAAAACTCGCCAAATGAATAAAAGTGATGCTAAATCAATGAAAATGACGGTACTCATTGACGAAAATTTTATATCTTGGAAATAATATAAATAACTACTATAAAAATAATGAATTTTTTTTACTGCAAAAGTAATAAATTCATTGCATTATATAAGGAAAGTCATGTGCTGCCCACATCAGATTTTTTTAAATGGGGGTAGTTGGCATGTGTTAATTATAGAATATGCAACACTCGGTTGGAACGGGATGTTCGAATTTTGGATTGAACCCGCATCTTCGAGCAGTCGCATTACACCAGCCATGTAAGGAGTTACTCGAATTATCTTACATAAAGTTCTCGCTTCAGATATTTATAATATGCACTGAACTGAGTGAGTAAGTGAGGCGGTGATGTATTGAAATCATCGAGCATTTCCACTGCAGCTATAGTATTGCTTTTGATCTTACTCAACTTCGAGACCAAGGCAAAAATTTAAAAGTTTAAAAACACGAATGAAGGGTGACTGTGGAAAGGAATAATAAAAATACTCAAACTGACTTTGATTAATTATCGAGCACTTCTGCTCTATCTAGTATCTTGCTTTTGGTCTTACTCGATTTATTGCAGCTTCGAGATGAACGAAAGAATAGAGAATTGCTGAAAATTCCAATAAGGATTGGCGACAAAAAATGATTTTTAAAAACTTGGACTGCTTTGCCCCTCAAAAACAGTAAGTATAGAATTTAATATCCTTTTGCTGCCAACAATTAAAATTGGTCATCAATAACTTTGATTAAGTGCGTAGGTGACATATTTAATGACAACTAGCCAGATAGAGCCCCAAAGCGCAGCTGAAATGGCTGGGTTAAATTAAAGCGCAGGCTTTTAGCTTAATATTTTTGATTAAAGGCATTTTGTCATGTTCATTTACTTTGTAAATCTTAGACACGAGCTTCTATAACATGGACTTTTAAGAAAATATGGAGAGTAAAAAGAAAAAAACTGATGACCAATTGAAACTGGTCATCCATAACTTTGATTAAGTGTGTACGCGACACATTTAATGAAAACTAACCATAAAGAATGTGCAAAGTGTGGCTGAAGTGGCTGCTTTAAATTAAAACGCAGATTTTTTTTTAAATATTTTTAATTAAAGGCATTTTGTCATGTTCATATACTTTGTAAATCTTAGGCATGAATTTCCATAACATGAACTTCTAAGAAAATATGGAAAGTAAAAAAAAAACAGCTTCTTTCCATATTTCATTATAAATTTGGGATACATAATGAAACGTTGTCGATAATTGCTTCCGAGGAAGATAATTGAAACATAAAAGCACTTGTATTTTTGCATGCGTGATAAGAAATTTGGCCCAAGAGGGCATGGAAATGAAATTTACACATCACACTAATTGCCGTTTTATTTTAAGTGTGGTTCTACATATACTATAGGATATCCGTAAATGGAAATTTACCATTTCTTAAGTTGTGACTGAGAGAATGTATTGTTTTTTTTAATAATTTATAATGCTATATTTTATGGAAAACACGTCTTAAGGTCTGATATGAATATGTTTCAAACATTTTTGGAATATATTAGGCAGCGTGTGTACGCTATAAACCAAGAATGAATGCATGTGCTACCACAAATTTTATATATTTTTATTTTTTCTATACATATACAGGGTTGATAAAATAAAACTGGCCCGGAAACGTCTTCTAATGATCTCCTTGCTGTTTAGATTACGTTTTCACGAAATTCCGAAAACACTTTTGCGGGCCAGTTTTATTTTGACAACCCTGTATATATATAAATACAGGGTTGACAAAATAAAACTGGCTCGGAAAAGTTTTTTCGGAATTTCGTGAAAACGTAATCTAAACAGCAAGGAGATTATTAGAAGACGTTTCCAGCCTATTTTTATTTTATCAACCCTGTATATAGCATAATATATTATTTTCCCTACATACGTAATATAATGTATGTATATAGAGAGAGTATTGTAACGGAGGTCGACGATCGAATTCGAGTTTTTAAAGATTTACACGTTTTAGCATCCATGAATTCGAACCCAACGGTTTGGAGGTGATATGTGTGTGTGTGTGTGTGTGTGGAAGAGACATTGCCCGTACGGAAGAAGGATTTTGAACGTAATTTGGTACGGTTATTGCAATCTGTGAATACTGTGACTTTATAAATTTTAAATGCAACTGAACATTCGGATGACTTCCACATTTTAGAATTAATTTTTTAAAAACTCATAAAAATTATTTAGGACATTCAATAATGATAAATGAGTAATTATTGTATACGCAATTTTCTACTAGAAAACGAATGACACAAATTTTAGAACGGTGACAGGAACCGCCCCCGAGATATGGCCAGTTTTTGAAAAGTTTACTGTAATAGTCAACTAAAATAAAAAAGTTTACTGTAATAGTCAACTAAAATAAAAAAAGTTTACTGTAATAGTCAACTAAAATAAAAAAAGTTTACTGTAATAGTCAACTAAAAAAAAGTTTACTGTAATAGTCAACTAAAATAAAAAAAGTAGTAAGTATAACTAAATAAGGAAAACTTAGCAACGTATATAAGCACAAATAAAATGTTCATCATTTTATTTGTGCTTATATAAGTTGTTCAAGTTTCTCTTATCCTTCGCACAAAGTGTATTTTACTTATCATCAAATAAGTTCACTTTCCGTATGCAATATCATGCGGCAAAACTATTGACATCAACTTAGTGTATATAGTTTGTTCCATTACTGATAAAAAAAATAATTTTTGCAATAATTTTGTATTTGGACGACGAGTACATAATTCGTCGATATTCATTTGTTTTACAGGATATTAATTAAATGTCAATTCTACGTTAATGTGGGTTATGCACGTGAGTATGAAAAATTTTACAAAAAATGTCAAATGACGTGATATTATAATTCAATGCCATTGTTTTATGGCTTTATTTATTTATACTCACATTTGGTGATTTTACGTTCGATGATACATTAGATGGTTGTCATAGTGACGATATATTCGTCTTTCCAGATTAAATAATAAAAAACTAAATATATTGTATCGAGAAATGCGAAATCATCAACTTGGCAAAGCCAGTGTTTAATTCAGGAGGACAATGCGTGATAGACCAGTATCATAGCGTTGAGCTAAATACTTTTCAGCTCAAGGCATTTAATACTGCCTTGTGAGCTACAGTACTCTGTCTACCAGTTAGTTTCATCGAAAGTAAACGGATATGCTGGATTACAGACGAGGCGTACGAGCTATAAGTTGAAAAGAAGATGTCCATTTAGCCATGATGAGGCGTGCTGCGGAATTGTGTTGCCAATCACGTCCTTGATGAAGAAAGTGCTGCAGTTTGAATCCTTCGTTCAATTGCCTCCTATCGCCAGCCAGCTCATGAGGTGTACAGAAAGTGCATTTTTACACTGCATATAATTTTCAGAAAACTGAATAAGAAAAAATAATAGAGCGAAGGATGTTTCGTGCTTATCCAAGGCCATCAATGTAGCGTAAAATCGAAATCACTAACTTGGAAGTGCCTGGGTTTGATCTTGGGGCCAAAGAGTAGTAGGCTACTAAAATCAGAGCATTGAGCTAAATAAATCTCCAGCTCAAGACATTTAATGCTGCCTTATGAGCATTCGCTACAACATTTTTTACAATATGGGAAACAGAATTAGAATTTGGATTTTGAATTTTAGAATTCTGTTGATCGGAACCCAAGACATCAATTTTATATAAATTATTAAAATAGTTTTATATATGGACTATATTGCTTAGCTGACTTTAGCAATCTGACTTTAGCAATCTGACGCTATACAGGGTGTATAGGAAAGTCAGCATCAACGGAAATTTCTTGAGAATGAAGAGAGTTTATTTTTTAAATGTAGTTGCATGGGAAATCCATATGGTACTACACGACAAGACAACTTGGAATGGGGGGATGAAACTCTCCTTATGGGGAGCGGGGCTATCTAGCTCCCTTTTACAGATAGAGGAAAAACTCAATTACAGAGTTGTAGAGCGTTGCAAATTAGTATAAATATGTGTTTGTCCGACAGAAAAAGCTGCAATAATTGTTTAACAATTTATTCTACAGATTTGGTTTAAAGATCGTTGGAAAGACTATTCTACGATCTTTTCGGTAGTGTCAAATAAACTATGCGATAATACTCACGATCACTAAGAAACCGGTTTGTGCGAAAACCGTTCAAAATGGCGCTTCAGTGCAAAAATTATTAAATAATTAATTTAAAAATGATCTTGCGAAGTCTGTCATTCTGGAGATGACAGGGTAAATGATAGGGATAAGATTTACAGGGTAAATGAACATGACAAAATGCCTTTAATTAATATAAATTTAGTATATTTGTGTTCCTAGGAGTTT
This sequence comes from Amaurobius ferox, assembly GCA_951213105.1. Taxonomy (NCBI): domain Eukaryota; kingdom Metazoa; phylum Arthropoda; class Arachnida; order Araneae; family Amaurobiidae; genus Amaurobius; species Amaurobius ferox. The sequence continues at coordinate 107,371,713 of OX578139.1, forward strand.
TGATTATGTTGTACAGAAATAAATGTTTCTTGATAAATAACTTCTAGAAGCATATTTTTATTTTCAAAGTTAAAAATACTTACAAAGTTAAATATACCATTATAGATGGTTTAAGTTAAAAAAAGAATCCCCTATAGCAAAATTAACACATCTAAAAAAAATCTCAAAAAGTTACGTGCCTTAACGCGCAATAAATATAATGTCGCATATGAAAAGTAACCAACTTTTCTATTCAGTTACAGAAGATATAATGGATATAAAAATTCTGGCATGTTCCATTCATTTTACTTGAATAATTTAAGTGGTGAAAACAACAAACCGTGCTTTTTGCTCTTATCTAAAAACGTGCCTAGAATTTTAAGAGTAGTATTCTTATCGTAACTTAGAAAAAGAATCCGCCATTTTCATTGAATGAGTGCGACAAGAAATGGCGTAAATTTGTTAATGGTCGGATATGGCCACAAGGTATGTTTGATGTTTTTTAACATTACAGTAATAATTTTCGTCGTTTATATAACTCGATAAAGCATTATAGCATTTTACTGGATGGTTTTATCATTTAGAAGTTTTCCCGTGGAACAAGATGCAAATGAGGATTATTAATGGTACTTTACTTACATTTATGCAAGTGATAAATATTGTTGTTGTTGATATCCAAACCGTCCGACCTACCATAATGGTGTAAGGTAACCGTTTGGACGGCCGGGAAGTGTCACCCAATTTAGATCGGAACCCAGTGGGGGAGGCATCCACAGGGACCGTGCACTCCTTCCCCTACCACCAACCTCTTGGAAAGAATTATGGACCAACACGTTTAACGTGCTCGTATTCCGTATGAACACGGCGGCCACCCAGGTGGTCACCCACCCAAGTACTAACCGCACCCGATGCTGCTTGACTTCGGTGATCTAACGAGAACCGGTGTTTTCAGCACGGTAGGGCCGTTGGCAGTGATACATATTGTTGAAGACCCAGACCGTCCAACTCATCCTGAGAAAGTGATAAATATTGTTGTTGTTGTTGAGACCCAGACCGTCCGACCTACCAGAAAGGTGTAAGGTAAGGTGTAAGGTAATACCTGTTTGGAAGGCCGGGAAGTGCCACTCAAATTAGACCGGAACCCAATGGTGGAGGCATCCACAGGGACCGTACCCTTCTTCCCCTACCACCAACCTCTCGGAAGGACTTACGGACCCACATGTTTAACGTGATCGTACTCCGCATGAACACGGCGGCAGTTGTGGCAGCGTGTAAATCCAGCACGCAAACCACCGGGCTACCGCTTCCGAAAAGTGCCAACAGCACGCGGTGTTCCTAAGTGGTCACTCACCCAAGTACTAACCACGAACTGGCACATATGTAGATCAAATGTCTTCAATCCATGTTCCGGCGCTAATTTTTCAATGCCCACAAATGAACTTTTAAGAAAATTTTATTTAGTAAAATATACGACTGAATTTTAGGTCTTAGGAAAAAATTGTTTTCTGTTTACGAATTTTATCCTGTTTCTGATATGAGCCTCTAATGTAGAATTTACAAAATACTAGTGTAAAATATATAAAGAGAATTTAAATTATTCCCAGTGTGTCTTCAACGCCAATGTTGCATACAGGCATATGCATTCAATGTTGTGCATTGAAGTTGATTGTTGCTGCATGCAGTAAGCTAATGCAGCGTTTTGATAGAAAATAATTGTACAAATTTTGTGTTGTGGGAGGAAAAGAAAAGATGTTTAGTCACGTAGCAACTATACTATGGCGCATATTTTATGTTAATTTGAGCATTGAATAGTTATTTTTTTATTTTACTCTAAAGTAAATTCAGAAATGAATACTATGCAGAATGAACCAGCATCAATAATAATAATAAAAATGTCTGTCTGTTTGTGTCGTCTGTAGCAAAAAGTCAAAGAGATTCATAGCAAGGAAATTTGGTATAGAAGTACCTCGACTCTTGGAAGAAAACCCCTCATCGAGGTTAAAAAAAGATTCGAATTAGCTTAAAAGTTAAGAATTTAATAGTGGAAGTTCGGCCCCATCCCAATACAGCTTATTAGCGACATCTATTGCCCGTTGCTAAAACTAAAACTATTTTTAGATTTTATGTATAGCTCAAACTTCTGTTTATGTAATAAAATTAAATTAGCTTCATGAAGTGCAGCATACAACACAAAATAATAGTGGTCGACCGATTTCGAAAGCAAGAAGCAATCTTCTTCGTCAGAAAACATAAGAAGAGCTATCAGGCCTGGATACGAGGTTCCAGATTGACCCAGGAAAAGGGGCATGATTGATCTTGCTTCTTCGCGTATTGTACACATTATTGTTAAGGGAAAAATTAAGTCCATCAGGCCCGGAACCCATAGTTTCACTCGTTCAGTAATTCCGCTATCCAAGTTTCAATCATGAGACTCCATAACTTTTAAGACCGCTTTTAATTTTGCTGGTGGCGGCATCAAGAGTGTTATTTCATCAAGACGAAAACGTCGTTGTTTAATTTTGTACGTTGTAACGGTGTTAAATTTAAAATATTCTGATAAATGTTTCAGGTTACAAGAATTTATTGATATTTTTAGTGTTAATTCTGATTGAATTTATATTTTAGTTAGTCTATTTTGCATATTTCATCAAATCTTAAGATCAAATTTCCAGAAACCACACCTAATTTCTCTTTTTTTTTAACTCGCTTCGAAAATAATGTTTTATTGCGTCATCTTTAAAACTTAATTACCTGCTGTAAACGGGAACTAATATTTTTATTCATTGACATCGCTTTGGGGGGTTTTGAGGTAGAGGGCTGGATGTAGAAAATATCAAACTGAGAGATGAAGAAAGATACTGATAGATACCAAAAGATACAGGTTTCTATACACTGTGAAACATGCGGGCGCGGTAGCCCATCGGTTAGCGCGCTGGAGTTGCACTCGGTAGGCCCGGGTTCGATTCCAGCCACTGCCAAAACTGCCGCCGTGTTCATGCGGAGTACGATCACGTTAAACATGTGGGTCCGAAAGTCCTTCCGAGAGGTCGGTGGTAGGGGAAGGAGGGTACGGTCCCTGTGGATGCCTCCCCCACTGGGTTCCGGTCTAAATTGGGTAGCACTTCCCGACCGTCCAAACAGTTACCTTACACCTTTCTGGTAGGTCGGACGGTCTGGGTTTCAACAACAACAACACTGTGAAACATTTGCAAGCATGCTACTGAAAGTTTCAGGGAAATCAGCTGTTCGTAATGGGTAGTATGGTTCCTGATAGTTATGATAACACACACACACACACACACACATATATATATATATATATATACTATATACATTTTTTGCAAAAAATAACCGAAGCACCCCTAAAAATTAATTCTATCATTTCGAAATTTCGCATGCAAATTCCGTTATACCACGTATGCAAATGATAAAAATGAGTGTTAACTTCGGTCATAGCGCGTGTTTATACTGCTCAACTAGCATCCTGTAAAATAGGTTAAAAATGTGGACGGTTTATCCCTGCTAGTTATCAGCGTTGCAGTTCCGTAGAGACACAACCAATAATGCCGTTAAGACGTTGCCGAAGACCTTATAAGCAATTACACGAGTTCGAAAGTGGTCGTATAGTCGAGATGTGTGAAGCTGGCTTGTCATACCGCGCAATTGACCGCCACTTGCACCGAACGGACACTGCTGTGCAAAGGTGCTGGCAGCAATGGTTGTTGCAAGGCGGAATGAAGGTTCTGGGAGGTCAAGGTGCACGAATGATAGGTAAGATCGGATGATTGTGCGACAGGCCCGAACTGGTCCAACGGTATCATTGTCCATCATCCAACGTGCTACAGCTTTTTCCATACCACCCGTGGTACTTTCCACCATCTGACGGCGCTTGGATGAGGTGGGGTTACGCTTACGGCGACCTTTAATCCCACAACATCGACAGAGTCGTTTGGAGTGATGTCGTAGCCGAGCTTCATGGCTGCCAGCAAACCGGCATCGCGTAGTGTTCAGCGATGAATCACGATTCAGTCTTTCAGCAAATGACCGTCGGGTACGTGTGTGGAGGCGCCAGGGCCAGCGGTCCTAATCAGCCTTTGTTTTGCACAGGCACACAGCCATTATCCCTGGTGTGATGGCGTGAGGTGCTGTCTCTTACGACAGCAGGTCACCCCCTAGTTATCCTGCGTGCACCTTTAGCAGCTCAACGATATGTTGATGAAATCCTGCGGTCGTTTGCGCTACCCTTCATGGCACGTCATTCTGGGGCCATTTTCCAACAAGATATTGCCACGCCACATACGACTCGCATACCTGTGGACTGTCTCCTTGCTACTGATACTGTTCCTTGGCTAGCAAGATAACCGAACCTTTCGCCAATCTAGCATGTGTGGGACATGCTAGGCCGCCAAATTCGAGCTCCCCGAAATGTAGCAGATCTGGAGCAATAATTGAGGAGTGCCTGGCAGAATGTATCACATGATGACATTAGGAAACTTTATCACTCTATCTGAATTGACATTAGGAATGTATCACATGATGACATTAGGAATGTATCACATGATGACATTAGGAATGTATCACATGATGACATTAGGAATGTATCACATGATGACATTAGGAAACTTTATTACTCTATCTAGACGTATTGACATTAGGAATGTATCACATGATGACATTAGGAAACTTTATCACTCTATCTAGACGTATACAAGCATGCATTGCCGCCAAGGGGGGTTTCACCAATTACTGATTTAAAAATTCAATGTGCAATTGATAACAATTGATGGTTCCAGCGGCCTTGATTTTGTAATCCTTTCATTACCTGTGTATGAGCTGTACGCATATTTAATTTCAGTAAAACCAGTAACATTTTTCATGGTGCTTCGTTTTTTTTGCAAAAGAGTATATATATATATATATGATACATACATTTTAATCTTTTCCCAATAACCCGCAATTTTCTCTCATAATTATTATTCCAAATTCCTGTTTCATGCCCATCACGTATTGCAGCTATATTGAATTCTATCCCACGCCACAAATATTAACAAAGTCTGCAAGCACTGTCCTCTTTTCCTCGACCATACTATATATGTTCACCAATCTTAACCTCTGCGTAAACCTTCTCATATGAAACTGCATCCCCATCACATTTTTAAAGCATAAAAAACGCGAAGACAACATGTTTCTCATGTAGTCATCAGATTCCCCTACCCCATAAATGTAAATGTAATTTGTACTTGTGAAAAACTACGCAGACTGCATTGACCCGGCCGTCTAAACAGTTATCTTACACCTTTCTGGTAGGTCGGACGGTCCGGGTCTCAACAACAACAACAACAACAGACTGCATTGAGATTTCTTGAAGAGCAGGTCGACGTTCAGGAGCTCGGCCTTATGTAACTAATCATGATTTTCGAGTGTCATATAATAAAGTAGATTTGGTAATGTGAAATGTCCTTTCCCTAGATATACATATATATATATATATATTTATATATATATATATATATATATATATATATATTTATATATATATATATTTATATATATATATATATATATATATATATGTATATATATATATATGTATATATATATTATTGCCTTTTCTTATTTTTGCCATGTTTTCTTTTTCTTTTTATTTATATTTATATACTTTTAATTGTGAATTTTGTATCCTAATATTCTTCTCACCCCCTTTCCATTGTAGTGATATGTTACCTTCTATCTTTATCCTTAGTCTTGGTCTATAGTTATTCATTTGTAACAAATATGCTCAAGATGTTTTTTTTTTTTGTACATACAGTAGTTTATGCATATTTTCGATTAAAATCTTTCAATTTATATATATATATATATATATATATATATATATATATATATATATATATATATATATATATATTTACACATATATATATACAAAAATAAAATTAGCTGAATATTTCAGAAATGAAGCTGGAATTTTCATGAATGCCTGTAATTACGGCTTTTCTGATAGTTTGCCGAAATTATCAACAAAGTAGCTTAAAAAAATGAGCAAAGGTTGCTAAATGTTTTGCAGTGTAGCAACCCGTAAAAATCTCGTCGTCTTTCGAAAAAATAAATTAATTATTTCAATTAATCCCTCCTTTAATTTCCGGGCAATAATCTAATTTTTAATAAAATATACTTGCAATATTTGAAATTAAAAATAATTATAATTGTTGGAATGAATAGTTGATAAACTATTTTTTAAGATATGAAAGCGCATATAAAAAATATTCTAAAAAGTAGCGTGTCACAATGTGCAATGGACAGTCACCTATAAAAATTGGCATTTCTTCATTCTTTTGGAGAAGGTGTAATAGGTGGTAAAACCTTGGTAAGTCTTATTTGAATACTTTAGGTGTTAGAAACATTATGCTGTGTTTCTTATTCTTTCTCATCTCCTCTACGTGCCGAGAATTTTATGAGTAGGATTCTTATCGGGACACACGACGAGTATGCTATTTTCATTTGAATGAGTTCGAAAATAGGGCATGTAAAAATGTTAATGACTGTAAGGGTCTACCTATTTTGCTGGTTTAAATTATGTAAATATTGCATTGAACGTGCTCGCTACATGTGATAAATAATGCGCTGCAAGATTTTCTGGAGGATTTCTCCATTGAGAGTTTGTTTTTGTGGAAAAATATGTAGATTAGAATGAACGATATTGTTTGAATTGAACAGGAGTAATTCTGATTTCTAACTGAACACTTGGAGAATTAAGGTACCCCATTTTTAACTACAATAACCGCAATGTATTTGGAGAGAAAAGAAGATTGAAAATATAGAAATATTTTGCTTCATAGTAACTGGGACTAAACTAAACCATAAACTAAACTGTTAACCATAACTAAAAAATCTGATGTGGGCGGCACATGACTTTCCTTATATAATGCAATACATTTACTACTTTCACAGTAAAAAAAATATGGATTATTTTTATAGTAGATATTTATATTCTTTCCAAGATATTGAATTTTCGTCAATGAGTCGTCAGTTTTATTGATATAGCGTCATTTTTATCCATTTGGCGAGTTTATCGTTAATTTAGCAACATTTAAAAAAGTCGCCAAGTTGGCGACATTCCACCAAATTCGTCGCCAAAATCTCGCCAAGCGTTATGGACGGAGATGTAAGTTATTCTTACAGCAGTTAAATGACTATTGGCGTTCAAATACAAAAGTATTACTCAAAGTATCTTTTTTCTTGAACGCGCTAGATCCACGAGAATGATGCCACAAAATTTATCGCATGGTATTACATATGAAAAGTGAGCATCTTTCTCAATAGGAAATCCTTTTTTTAAATTTTATATGACTTTTCGATAATTTTTTTGAAAAATGTACAATATCTCGAGAACAGTTCATGTTAGCTTTCTAAAATTTATGTCAATCGTTTTCTAATGCAAAATTGCATAAGATATGTCTATTTGCGTAACTTTATTAGAGATTTTGATTTTTTGACGATTTTTTCAAAATTTCACTTGAAAATTTAGGGGGGTTCTGAACATTCGATTGCGTATAAAAACAATAGGCTTCCAGTGTTTACGGATTGTAATTTTTGTACCAAATTTCGTTTAAATCGATCCATTCGTTCGTCAGTTATCGTCTTCACAGACTCACTGACACACAAACACACACTCACACACAGAAATCACTTCAAAAATGTTCGATTCGTGATCAGGGATGCTTGAAACGTGCTCTCCCGTCAAAGACTCGAGTTCGAATTTTCGACCCTGTCACAATACTTTCCTTATACATTATTGTATATAAGGAAAGAAAATATATTTTTTGGAGTAAATACAACATACGACTATTCATATACCGCTTAGCAGCGGTATTGTAATATGCAGAGTGTGGCACGGGTAGAGCGAAATTATGGATTTTAAATTTGGTGGCTCTATATGGCTACACACAGGTATTTCATAGCCGGCGCTATATTAGGTAGTCATGTTATTATGATACGTTTTTCAACACGTTTTAGACGAAACGTAGCGTGATCATAGATTTTTTCTGGATAATCGGACGAGCATTTATTACTTTCCTTATATACATAATGTATTAGGAAAGTATTGTGACGGGGTCGAAAATTCGAATTCGAGTTTTCGACGAGAGAGCACGTTTCAAGCATCCCTGATCACGAATCAAACATTTTTGAAGTGATGTCTGTGTGTGTGTGTGTGTGTGTGTGGAGACGATAACTGACGAGCGAATGGACCGATTCGAACAAAATTTGGTACACAAATCAAAATCCATAAACACTGGAAGCCTATTTCTTTTTATACGCGATCGAATGTTCAGACCCCCCCCCTAAATTTTCGAGTGAAATTTTGAAAAAACCGTCAAAAAATCAAATCCGCTAATAAAGTTACGCAAATAGACATTTCTTATGTAATTCTTCATTAAAAAACGATTGACATAAATTTTAGAAAGCTAACATGAACCGTTCTTGAGATATTGCACATTTAAAAAAAAAAATTATCAAAAAATCATATAAAATAAAAAAAAAATTCCTATTGAGAAACATGTTCACGTTTCATATGTAATATCATGCCATAAATTGGGTGACATCCTTTCCGTGGAACTAGCTCGTTCCATTAATGAAAAAAGATACTTTGAATAATACTTTTGTATTTGAATGCCAATAGTCATTTATCTGCTGTAAGAATAACTTATTTCTCCGTCCATAACGCTTGGCGAGATTTTGCGACGAATTTGGCGGAATGTCGCCAACTTGGCGACATTTTTAATTGTTGCCAAATAACCAAAAATCTCGCCAAATGGGTAAAAATGACTCTAAGTCAATGAAAATGACGACTAATTGAAGAAAAATAAATATATTGGAAAGTATATAAGTATCTACTATAAGAATAACATTTTTTTAACTGTAAAAGTAGTAAATTCATTGCATTATATAAGGAAAGTCATGTGTTGCCCACATCAGATTTTTATTTACTTCAAGGTGCAAGTATAGGAAACATTATACGAGAAAGCAGTTTAGCATCAATGAGTACCGAGATGGTTGGTTCATTGGAAAGAGTTATACGTAGAGTCTGAAATAGTGTGTATATTTGTGATTTAGTATTTAAATGGCGATAAATATTGGCAAAAGGTCTGGTATCTAATTTTTAAAAGTAACCCCTTTGTCTTGGATTTCAAGCATTAGTTTTGAATATATTCATTTTAGAGTATTAAATAACCACTAGTGAGAAGTACTTTCATACATTAGTATTTTAGATTAGTTGATATGGATTTTATATTATGTTTCATAGAATGTTTTAGGAGTATGGTTGAATAGTGTTATGGATTTACAAGTTCTTAAATCGGTACAAAATGTATATGTTTGAATGTAATTAGTTTTTGTGGTACTGAAAGTGTCATGAAGAAACTGGAGTGGGGAATATCGGTTACCGGGAGCTTTTGTCATGGCGAAAAAAAGCTTTAACCGTAGAGATGGGAGTTGCAACTTCCCCTTGCCGTATCTTGAGTTACTTTACTAGCTTTATTACGAGTACAGAGTACATAGTTACTTGTCCTATTTGGGTATTTGTATGATTATACACATGTAAATAGCATGCTTCCCGGCCGTCCAAATAGGTGCTCTTAGTCCCCTGGACGAGTCGGACGGTCTGGGTCTTCTACATGTAAATAGCAGCATGGCGTTTTAAAAGTAGTATACTAACTTATTTTTCTACTTTAAACTTTTTAAATTAGTCACTAACTTTTAACACATATTTCATATTTTATAATGTATATATATATATATATATATATATATATATATATATATATATATATATATATATATATATATATATATATATATATATATATATATATATATGTATATACACATATATATATATATGTATATACACACATATACATACATATATATATTTATATATATATATATATATATATACATATATATATATATATATATTTCGAAATTGGGGTTTACAAGTTTGAAACTGTAAGCAACTTCAGATATTTAGGATCTGAAGTTAATACTCTCAATGACATTATGCCCGAAATTCGTGGTAGAGTTACAGCTGCTAACCGATGTTTTTTCGGCCTTAAAAGGTACTTAAAGTCTGACTTCATCAGCAGAAAAACGAAGATTATAATATACAAAAGTTTAATCAGACCCATTCTTACCTACTCTGCTGAGACTTGGGCAATGACAGAAAAAGTTAAAGACATCATTTCTGTTTTTGAGAGAAAAATCTTGAGAGGTATTTTTGGTGGCTTAAATTGTAACAACATCTGGAGAAGAAGAACTAACTCAGAGCTTTATAAGTCTTTTAAAGAACCAGATATAGTCAATTACATCACGATTCAGAGAATCAAATGGGTGGGTCACCTGTGCAGGATGGCCGAAAGCCGTACAACAAAAAAGATCTTCTCTGCCAGACCATTCGGCACCCGTAAAAGAGGAAGACCTAAACTCAGATGGCTCGACTGTGTGGAAAAGGACTTTAAAATTTTAAAAGTTTTGAACTGGAGGTCTTTGGCCAGGGATAGGGGAGCCTGGAGTTCTATACTGCGGAAGGCAAGGGCCCATCCTGGGCTGTCAGGCCATTGAAGAAGAAGAAGATATATATATATATATATATATATATATATATATATATATATATATGTATATACATATCCATATAGATATACAGGGTGTCCTGAAAAGATTGAAACGCGCTTTAATTCTTTACCTGTTGGAGATAAGTGAGCAATGTAAATTGCAGAAATGTTGAAAGTAATGTAGGAAATAAGACTACGTTAATGAAATAGTCCTCCATTAATTTTCAAAAAGGTACACTTTTTAAATTTTTATACGACCCCCTTAGACAAATTTAGTCAATCAGAAAATTTTATTTTTAATGTAACATGATCATTAAAAAAACCGCATATCTGTATCTTTAAAATAAACTGAATTATGATAAAGAAAAATAAATCTGACTTATGCCAATTTTCAGTACAATGTGAAAGGCTGTTTCGTCAGTGAAAATAGGGATCATAAATAAATTGACGGTGGAAATTGATGAGATCAACAAGAAAGATCAATCATGCTTAAAGCATTGATTATGAAACACTTTCAAACTTCAATGCAATTTTATTTAAAAAAAGTCGAAAATGCAATACATTCCTCGGTAATATTTTAAAACTTATCACAATACTACATTGATTTATTATATTTGAAAACTTAAACCTTCATTGAAAAAAATGAACTTCATACAAATGACGGCATTGAAATATAAATTGCCTGGTTTAAATATCTCTAAAATGCAATACATTCCACGGTAATATTTTAAAAACTATCATAATACTACGATAATTATCTATATTTGAAAAATTCATCGAAAACAGCTGAAATTAATTCAAATGACGTCATAGAAAAAGTAACACGCCTGTATCTCTCTATAAAATCAGGATTTCATTCATAACTTTCTCCCATTCATTTCATTCATCACAATACTATAATAATTTATTTTATTTAAACATTTTATTTAAGACCATGGAGCTACAAATAATTAAACTCTATGCTTAAAACTTCATCGAAAAAAATCGTCCTTCTCTTTATAAAATCATTTAATATTTCATTCATATCAGCCATGCAGACTCCATGGACTAAATTATTTTGTGTTAAAAAAATACAGGAATTCTAATACAACTCATTCTACATATTTTGCTGTTTACATTTTACATAGCTGAAAAATAGGCTTAGTTGTAGAAAAAATACGTTAATATGTGTCAAATTTTTTTAACCCAAATGCATCTAAATAAATCATTACACAGACAGAGATCATATAAATCAGTGGTACTCACTACGCGGTTGGGTATCCTATGTATTATCATCCAGTTTTATCTTTTTTGTGATATGTCACAAATTAACATTTCTAATTCGATATATGGTCTCCATTCACAATGCTCAATTTTCAATTTAATATAACTCGCTCAATTTTAAAGATACAGATATGCGGTTTTTTTTGCGATCTTGTTGCATTAAAAATAAAAAAAATCTGATTGACCAAATTTGTCTAAGGGGGTCGTATAAAAATTTGAAAAGTGTAAGTTTTTGAAAATGAATGGGAGGACTATTTAATAACGTAGTCTTATTTCCTACCTTACTTTCAACATTTTTGAAATTTACATTTCCCACTTATCTCCAACATGTAAAGAATTAAAGCTCGTTTCAATCTTTTTGGGACACCCTGTATATACACACACACACACACACACATATATATATATATATATATATATATTAAAATATCTTTTTACAAAATTTAGTCTAGAGGAATTTTTTGACACAATAAACACATTTTATAAAGTCGAGAGTTGATAAATAACAAACACAATGAAAAGTATCTATATTTTTCTTCCGTTGGAGCTGATGCAGTAGAAATAAAAATCCCGAACTGCCCATTTTATTTAAATATTTTTATAATTTCCAAACCACCGCTTGTATGTATTATTATTTCTTATCTTAATCCATATCCAGAATTTTATGAGCGAACTCCATAAAAGTGGCCAAAACGAATTCGAATTTCTTTCATTTAAATCACTTTGTAAAATAAATGGTGTAGACTTGTTAATGGTAATATTTGGCTAACATGACGTGCAATTGTTGCGCTAAAAAATTGCGTTAAAATTCCATTTCTGCCATGTCCTGCGATGAATAAAACATCATACAATTTTGTTGGATGGTTGATTACGGAATTTATGTTTCTCTAACTGAATAGAGCGTATTAAGAATGGTTAATGGTACTGTAGTAACTTCTTGCTTTATGCCACAAATACGCCCTTGCCCTTTCTCCATGGAGTGAAATTCATAATCCATTAAGTTGATCAATAAGTAAATTATACATTGTGCAAAAGGATAAGGTGCAAGCATAGTATATAAGTATTTAGCTGCTGCATTATCATTTTATTTGTGCTTTTATACTTTGCTGAAGTTTTAGCCATTGGTTTAGATGCTCCAATTGTCACAGATGCTTATTTTATGCTATTATACTCGGTAAATAATCGTTTCGAAAATTCGTAAACAATCCCAAAATTTCCAAAACGATCGTTTGCTGCGTATTATTTTACGTGTACAGTAATTTATGTTGTGTTTTCTGTATGAATTGTAACTAACATATTTACTTATTATTACATATTAGAAGAAGATGTCGTCTATAAGGGAAAATCTAAAACAAAAATTGCGAATTTCGATACTGGGTTGTTTGAACTCCTGGTACTAAAGACATTGGCCAGATTATTTAAAAATTCTAATTAGTACTTTAGTTATATTATGTTGAAGCACGATTTTCAGCGATTTTCACACAAATCGGCTTCTTAGCAATCGAAAATATGTATTATTATCACAGAGTTAGTTTCCATTTTGACATCATTGAAGATCGTTTTTTCAAATGATCTTTGACATCATTGAAGACCGTTTTTTCAAATGATCTTTGTATCGACTCCATGGGATAGTTCCTTCACATTTACTTATTTATTTTTAAATACATTGAAATATATATGTTGTTTTATTTTTCATTTTCTTATTTCGCTTCATCCGAAAAGGGAAGAATAGCATAATTCTATATATTGGTAAAATTATAAGCATATTGTCGCGAACGTGTGAATAGCCCTCACCAGAATCTCTAAGAAAACCTGCCGGAGAAAACACCCGTACAGTCATCCTTTCCCATGACGTGAATCAAGGGTTGCCATATGTCGAAGTGCGAAGCGGGACTGACAGATTTGATGATTTATCGTCAATTTGGCGACATTTGATAACTTTTGGAAGGTTCGAGAAGAACCTCGAAATAACCAATATTTTACGCGATATGAAGAGAAGTGTATACAGAGAGAGTCTATAAAAGGTGTCATCTTTTGGTGATCTACAGTGGGAAATCAGTTGACGTGATAGGAACTACACTGAATTGTGATATTCGTCAATGTTTCGAGAATAGCAGGCGCTGTTTTGTGAAATTAACTGCTGTTTTACAGTATATTGTTCCTGTTTACGCTGTGCTCGTAAATAAACGTGTTAGTTATCCAGAAATTGGGACTCATTCTTGTATCTTGAGCGTACACCCACTATTTCAGAGGATTCGTTGTAACGAATTGGAGTCAGAAGTGGGATTTCTGAAACCTTAACAAGACTAGAAAAACGGAGAAAGAACAGTCAAAAGGAATTCCGGTGAGGACATTTTACACGTTTGCATCAGTTTCTTCGCATTCTATCATTTTTGTTTCTTGAATTACTTTTTTTAATTTTTTGTTATTTTCAGCCGAACACATAAACATTGAGTTTTTTCGTTTCCATTCTTTTGTTTGGTTGGCGGTTGACATGGGGCGTTGGTATGGGGAGCAGGATACATTTGGTAACCGCGGCCGGTAAATTGAAACGGAGGGTATGAGTGGTTGGTTCTGGGTAATTCATTCTAGTAATTAAATAAAGTTATATTTTAAACGGCTGCTTTAGATGTATAAAAAATTATACAAAAGTTATAGCTGAATCTCTAAAATGTTTAAAACATCCGATGGTCCATAAAATCTATAACAGACTTGAAATTTGGTTTTAAAAAAAATATTTCCTAACAGAATAAAGCCCTTCCTCTTCGAGTTCAAATGAATAGGCCCCCAGGGTAAAATGATAAAAATGTCTGGAAAAACTCTCGAAAAAGCCGTATGCTGCGGTATTTTATGTTCTGCAACCATTTATTTTTCTGTTGGTGAGATGTTACCGAATTTTGTGGAACCAATTTATTCGATTAGAATTTTCCTTTAAACTGTACAGTAATAAGCTCATATCCCGAGAGAATTATTGACGAAAGTATAAAGCTTTTGACAAGATGAAAAAATTCCGATAAGTCGTTTGCGAATTGAAACATTGCGTGATTTCCGTAAAATAATTGATTAGGAAAAAAATAATATTTTTTTTCTGAAAGTTATTTATAAGTTTGATTACTTTATCGTTGTTGACTATTAATTCGCGTTGAATTTGTTAATGCAGTAGTTACAATAACGCAGCGAAATATATGTTTTAGAAGCTCTTAAGGGGAACTAGTTGTGGATGTTAAATGGCATCTTCCGCTGTGGTCTGTAGCGAAAATGTAAACGTCATACAACTACGAAACTTGATGCAGAGATACTTCAGGACTCTAGATGATACGCTTAGGAGAGTTTTTTTTTAATTCGGACTAGTTTTTTAATTATTTTAAGTAGAAAAATCTTCTGGTTCCTAGCAAATTTTACATTGACTTATACAGTCACCTATTACATGTTCCTAAATATGAAAATAAGGTCCAGAAAATAGTTAATATATAGGGTGTCCAGTGCTATCGGTGTCCAATGGCTATTTCCTCAACCGTTAGTCACAGAGATACACTTCCAATTGCAAAAATGTTTTAAATTTTAAAATCTATTATCTTAAAAACAGTTTAAATCAATAAATGCATTTCTGAAAGAAATACGAAATATAAATTTTTATACAGTCTCCCAGTCCTAGCAATTATATTTAGGAAAATCATCCTCATACAATTTTATGCAAAATTAAAAAAATCATCCTTTTACGACCAAAATTGATCGACTTATACCTGTTTAAAGTTGGAGCATTTTTTGTGCTGAGAGATGATTAATACTATCCCTGATTGGTTGGTTGCCTGGAGAAATGGTCAATACGGTCCCTGATTGGTTGGTTGTCCGAAACGGGATATTTTTATGCGTAGAAAAGCGACTTAAGTCATAAAGTTTAATGCTTCATAACTCGTTGAATTTTGGTAGTAAAAGGAAGATTTTTTTTATTTTGCATGAAATTGCATGAGGATGATTTTACTAAATATAATTGGTAGGACCGGGAGACCGTATAAAAATTTATATTTCGTATTTCTTTCAGAAATGTATTTATTGATTTAAACTGTTTCTAAGATAATAGATTTTAAAATTTAAAACATTTTTGCAATTGGAAGTACATCTCTGTGACTAACGGTTGAGTAAATAGCCATTGGGCAGCGATAGCATTGGACACCCTGTATATATATATATATATATATATATATATATATATATATATATATAAATATATATATATATATATATATATATATTCCTGAGATATTATATATCTAAGGAAATATAATATCTCAGGAATAGTAAGGCGCATTTGCTGCTCTATCTAAGCCTCAAAGTATGTATAATAAAACAGTATAATATGAGATTGAAAATTGATTAAAACAAGAAGTTGTGTATTTACGAGGTTGTAGAGTGGTTAAGGGAGATTGTGACCCCTTTTACTGGTTTAAGCATGCTTTTAATCCCAGGAAACACTCCCAGAAGCTACTACACGCCCTAAACAACAATCAACAGTATGCCAGGGGAAAAAAACGGAATCCCGAAAAATCAAAATACAAAGAATAATAAAAGTAGAACTAAAATACATAAAAGCATATAAAATGGAATGAACAAAGTATGAATAATAAGATATTATAACCATTCATGAAGTGTACTGTTGTAAGACGAGAATTAAAAGGTCGTTCGTGGATGGGCTACGACGTTCGAAATCCGAAGTTAGATTTCCATTAAAGAGGTATACGTAAAGTTCCAGATGTAGAGATATATAAGCTCATGGTTACAGAGTAACTAATTCTAAAATTGTAAAGTTGAGTTGTATTGCAATAAATCATCAAAATTAGCATATTTTTCTTCACGGTATTTTTTTATATTATTTTATTAATATATATATATATATATATATATATATATTATTTTTATTATTTTTTTATATTGTTTTATTATATATATATATATATATATATATATATATACCCTTGCTGTGGCACTGTAATAATATTATATTCTGAGTTTAAATTCTTGAACTCATGGTAAAACAGCATATTTTATATGGAAAGATTAAAAACAGCGAAGTACATGTGAAGCGGGATGCTCTTAAATTGTGTAAATGCTGCATTAATTTCATTTCCGTTTTTTCCTCAATCATGCATTGGACCGCGGGCCGCATTGCAGCAGTAAGCGAATCGCATTTAGCTCGCGGACCGCAGTTTGAACACCCCTGGTGTAATTAGTAAAAACCTGCAAAACTGTTACAGATGGTATTTATTTGACAGAATAAGGTTATTGGAGACTAACTGTTTGATTCTGGAACAATGCAGCAAACCACACCCAACTGAGCAGAAATCAGTGCCCATTTTTGTATAAAATGAGCTAGCTCCCTTATAGACAGTTCTCATCTGGATTTCAGAAAGAATATAATTCAAATTATGAAAGAATATTGTATGTGTCGCAATGTTACAGTCCCTGATGATACAATTTTTTAATAGGCATTAACTTCCCTATACTCGTGTCGTTAGTTCCCGGTGTCGTTTCTTACCAATTAGATATTGCTCTGCAACTTTGTAATTAGCTTTTTTTTGTATGTCTTGCTCTGTTGTCGAGTTCGTTTTTTTAACATCTTAAATTCGCAGCTAGTCGCGCTGTAAGCAGTTTTATACGATCGGGCGTAGTCAATTCACGGTAGATATACCTTACGTTTATACTTATGGACCTTTCCTTACAAATTTATTGGGATGCTTAAGGATTTTACTAGAAATCTTGTATAAAAGAAAAATACTCACAAAATTCGTTTATTGGGGCATTTCCAATTATAAGATATTTCTTCTATTGCACCTATGAACAAATTTCGCATTTATGCACTTATCAGCATGGAATAGCCGAATCGCACAAGGAAAATTTGCCATGTGTTACAATTTTGAGAACCTCTATTGAGACAGATAGATTCCATCCTAACGCTGCTATATATGGTTCTGCGGGTATGAACTTTGCCGCTGCAGTCCCGTGTAGTCTTAGCATAAATTTGTAGGAATGTAAAACTGGCTGCTTGGTAGAACTGAAATTGTCATTCTCTGTTGAGGTTCACAAAATTATGGCATGTAGTAAATTTTTGCTACCATTTCAGGTATTGGATATTTTCCGCTGACGACTACATAATTAGAGCGAAACCGGTCCATGGATGTTGTTATTTGCATTAAGAGCACGATCTGTAATAAAGGAAATCTACAAATACGCTTCTAAAAATATCTTTTGAAATACGTTACTGATTTCAATGAAACATTTTTAGGCTCTAAAGTTAAATTCAATAGGGAGGTAACATTACCATTAGAGATGTGAAGGTGACCTTACGCTATGTCTAGTGGCGTGGGATGCTAAGTTATTAAATTTACTAAAAATGTGGTTATTAGATTTTACCTCAACCATTAAAGCGACTAGATTTAATCCCCCGATGATGCTGCGTGTGCTAATACATAAAATACATCATTTATCAATAACCCACCTGCTATAAAGTCTTGGGGGTTCAAAACTGAAACTAGAATTGCTGAAACGCAAATACTTCAAATGCGAGGGGTCTTTGAAATAAAGAGGTTAGTTTCAAACAATTGCTTATTTATTTCCCAAATGTATTTCAGAATATTATCAGTACTATGACTATTAACAAAACTAGTTGTTAAATATTTATTAACACCGTTGGCTATGAGAATTCACGATGCGCTGACGAGCGCGTAGTGATGATAAGACTCGTACTAAAAATATCAATTCTATCAATTAATTTCTTCATGACTTAAAATATGTAAATACTATGTGTTCTGTGGGCCTGGTTGAGCGGTTTTATCTGTTATAGTTGTCGGTTCAATCAAGGAATCGCTGGAGTGTATCGCTGTCTTTTGCATACCAGTCATTGGTTGCAATTCACATACCATTTCTCATCACTCCTAGAGTCTTTCAACAACATCTGAGTATATCTTGGCTTCTTACTCAAATGTCTTTTTACTTTCCTTATATACATGGTATAATGTATAAGGAAAGTATTGTAACGAGGTCGAAAATGTGAATTCGAGTTTTTGACGGGAGAGCACGTTTCAAGCATCCCTGATCGCGAATCGAACATTTTTGAGGTGATGTCTGTGTGTGTATGTGTGTGTGTGTGTGTGTGTAAAAGTATGTGTGTGTGTGTGTGTGTGTAAAAGTATGTGTGTGTGTGTGTGTGTGTGTGTGTGTGTGAAAGTATGTGTGTGTGTGTGTGCATGTGTGTATATGTGTGTTTGTCAGTGAGTCTGTGGAGACGGTATCTCACGAACGAATGAAGCGATTCGAATGAAATATGGTAGAAAAATTGCAATAAACGAATACTGGAAGCCTATTGTTTTTAAACACAATCGAATGTTTAGTACTTCCTATATTTTCGGGTAAAATTTTGCAAAAAAATCATCAAAAAATCAAAACCTTTAATACAGTTACGCAAATAGACATTTCTTATGTAATTTTTCCTTAGAAAACGATTGACATAAGCCGTTCTAGTGATATTGCACATTTTTCCAATAAATATATAAAAAACCCCCATAAATTAAAAAAAAAATATTAACTGTTGAGAAACATATTCACTTTTCATATGTAATAACATGTGATAAATTGGGTGACATTATTCTCGTGGATCTAGCTCCTCCCATTCATGAGAAAAAGTTCTATAAGTAATACTTTTGCATTTGAAAGCCAATAGTCATTTATCTGCTATAAGAATAACTTATCTCTTTGTCTATAACACTTGGCGAGATTTTGGCGACGAATTTGGCGGAATACCGCCAACTTGGCGACTTTTTTTAATGTTGCCAAATTAACAAAAATCTCGCCAAATGGATAAAAATGACGCCAAATCAATAAAAATGACGAGTAATTGACGAAAATTCAATAACTTGGAAAGAATATAAGTATTTACTATAAGAATAACCTGTTTTGTTTTTACTGTAAAAGTAGTAAATTCATTGCATTCTATAAGGAAAGTCATGTGTTGCCCACATCAGATTTTTTATGATTACTTTATGATTTTTTCAAAAAATCATTCAAATATTTGGGGGGTCTTTTGAACGTTCGATTACATTTAAAATTAATAGTGTTCTTTTATTCAAGGATCATAATAATCGTATCAAATTACATTAGAAACGCTATATTCCTTCGTGAGATATTGCATCCTTAGTCTCTCTCTCTTACACACACAGATATCATCTCCAAAACGTTCGACTCGAGTTCAGAGATTCGGGAAACGAGCTTTTCCGTTGAAAACTGGAATTCGAATTTTCGACCCCGTCACAATAATTTACCTATACATGTATGTAGGGAAAGTGATGTAAAAAATGAGGAGTGGATTTTATCTTGCATTTAAAATAAAAAAGAATAAAGGTCCAAAGCCCTGTAATAAAATAAATTATAAATGTATTGGTAATTAGTATGTAGAGTTAATATCTCCAGTATATCATAAATGAGTTACTAAATAATCTGCTTTTTATGTTCACTGAAACGACAGTATTTTTTCTTTTCATTTCATCTTTCGGTTTAGTTGCATTCGCCCAATTGTAGCAACCCAATAGATTTACAGAAAACATTTCCAAAGATACCATAAAAAGTAAATAAGCAGAGCTTTACATATATAGTGTCCTTGATGTAATTACTGCTTTCGTACGACTTTCCAGCATTAGAACTTTTTGAAACTTTTATTTCAAATGCTAAGTGTCAGGGGCAGTGCTGTTTTACCCAAAAGTATTTGTTTAGGAAATATTTCTGTTTGGGTCTTTGCCAGAGTTGCTAGTGACATTTAAGAGTGTCATTTATTTGTGTTCTCTTATTTTCTGGGCAAACTAAAGCCTTTTTTCCTGTTGGCAGGGCTTTGGCTGAGAGAAATATTTATGAAGGCTGAATAAGTTTTTATTCATGTTTTTCATTTTTGACAATTTCTGTGCATATTTGTATATTACTTTCTCTGCAATACATGGTAATGTATACGGAAAGTATTGGAATCATGTCGAAAATCGCAACTCGAGTTTTTGACGGATCTACACGTTTCGAGACCTCTAGAATACGAAAACACTATTTTTAGCGTGACGTCTGTGTGTGTATATGTGCGTCTGCCTGTGTGTGTGTCTGTCTGTCTGTGCAGATTTTGTATCCACTCTAACTCACAAGCTAATAGACCAAATTTCATAAAATTGGGTAGGTAAGTCACTTGTGGCCAATCTGGTGCTAATTAGTTTTGGGCATGATTCGGGATAAAAGAACCTGCTTTTTTTTCGAAAAGGCCCGCAAAAGCTTGTTTCCACTCTAGATAAAAACTAATGGACCAAATTTCACAAAATTCGGTAGATAAGTCAGTTGTGGATTACCCTGGTGCTGATTAGATTTTAGTACGATTAAAAAAAATAACCTGCCTTCTTTTGCGAAATGGTCCGCAAAAACCGTCAAATTCTAAAATAAAAAACTACATCTGCTCAAATATATCCATTAAATGCTTGTTTTATACGTAATTTTTAACGAAGAAAAGAATAAAACCAACCTCATTACACTAGGACTAGCCGTTCTGGAGATATTTTAGTTTTTTCGTATTTTCTCTACGCCACCTTTAAAAATAAGTCCAGTTACCAAATGAGAACGAAAATTGAAGTAAAAGTGAATTAAATTTAATTAATATAAAGAGAACGTGGATATAAGTCTGCAGGGAAAGTCATGTGCTGCCACATCAGATTTTTTTGTTTTCAATTTCATATATGCGTAAGTAGATATCAGCTATATGGCGTGCATACTGAATAGGCAGTACTATGTAACCATCCGTGGGTAAGTGGTTTGATATGCACGTGTAAAGATTAGCGAATTCTTTTTCTTGCCAGTTTTATCATGAAATGTCAATTCAGGAAGTATTTTTCTCATTAGAAGAAAAATAATATCAAAATTTGCATGAACCGTATTGCAACTTTTGCAGAATCAACTTCAAAGATAAGAGCTTGCAATTCTGTCCCAGAAGTTCAACGGTAGAACGTCGGCTGGCCAGTGTTCCCAAAGTTCCATTCCCCGTTAGGGCAGCAAGGTTCTTTAGCATGGTTCCTGAACAAATCAACCCTGTAGGCTAGTGCAAAGTGCAAAGTTAGTGAGATCTGAAGACCCCAGACCGTGCGTCTCAAATAGTGGGTTTAGATTAGCTAACTGCACGGCCGGGAAATGATACCTTCTGCACTCAGGAGGCACCCGAGGTCTACCATCCTGCCAAACGAACATTTATTTAGATCTGAAAAGATAACAATTGATAAAAAATATTGCGATTAACGAGACAATTTTACATTGTATTTGAACTTGACAAGTACGTCCATTTTTCAAAAATGGGAAAAGTGTTATTGCGAATATAGATAAAAAGGTCATTGAAAAATAAAATTTAGAGTGAGGTATAATAACATAATGAAAAATAGATTAAAATTAAAGATTAAGTTAGTGAGGTCTGAAGACTCCAGACCGTGCGACTCACATAGTGGGTTTAGAGTAGCTATCTACACGGCCGGGAAAGGATACCTCCTGCATTCAGGAGGCACCCAAGGTCTACCATCCCGCCAAACGAACTTTTATTTAGGTCTAAAAATATAACAATTTATGAAAAATATTGTGATTAAACAGACAGTTTTACATTATATTTGAACTTGACAAGTACGTCCATTTTACAAAAATGGGAAAATGGTTATTGCGAATATAGATAAAAAATTCATTGAGAAATAAAATTTAGAGTGAGGTATAATAACATAATGAAAAATAGATTAAAATAAAAGAAAATAATAAAATTTTAAAAGTAAAATTTAGAAAATATTTAAAAAGAAAATATATGAAAAGGAAAATAATTAGGCGTATGAAAACAAAAACAGAAATTTAGAATAAAATTTAGAGAAGAAAAATAAGAAAAAATGCAAATAAAAAGGGTCAAAAGAAAAAGAAAGATCCAAGAAAATAAGAACAGTTAACATAGTTTTTTTTCTTTTTCTTTTTTAAAGAAAAAAATGGAGGGAACACAATAAGTCCATATAAGTTAATAAGAATGAAATAAAGGGATTCATTGATCAAAATTAATTGAGGTCAGAATCTACTCATAAGCTTAGGTCACTTTATTAGAAATTACCATGGCAACAGGAATACAGTTTTTAATTTTATCTACTGAAGAGGGATTTGAACGAACTTTGGAGAACCAAATTGGTTTATTAGAGGGGGAAGGTTTGCAGAGATGAAATTTTTTAGAAAAAGGACAATCGAAAAAAGTTAGTGAGGTCTGAAAATGACCCTAGTATGACTAGCACGGATTCAGTGGACTATGGGATATGGGGCATCGATTTCAAATTAGGTGGATAAGGACGACGTAGGAAGCTAACCTGGAGGATAAAAATAGCACCAGGATGCTAATCTGAGGTAAAAATTGCAGGAGATGGTCAGTAAGATTGTCAGTTGCAATCCACTCTGACATTATAGAGTGGATAATGTAAAGGCTATTTCGATAATGAGATCTTGCAATTTCGTCCCAGTAGCTCAACGGTAGAGCATCAGCTGGTCAGTTTGAAGATCCTGGGTTTAATTCTCAGTTGGGGCAGGGAGGTTCTTTACACACTGTAAAAATTAGAGCAGTTGTTTTCTAATCAGTTTTATCATGGAAATTTTTACTCAGGATGTATCTTTTTCATTAGGAGAAGAGGAATATCAAATGCTGCATGACCCGTACTCCAACTTTAGCCAGTTGTATACTAGATGATTTCGATTAAATGATCCGTATTCAAAGTCTTCTAAAGATATATCAATGGTTTGAAAGTTGATCACACTTTGTAGAAATATTCAAAATATGAAGAAGATATTTTATGAAAGAAAAGTTGTTTAAAAATCAATAAGAAAAGAAATTTGGCACTGAAGTTGGTGAAATGCGTCGAAAATGCGTGATCTCGACGTGAGCAATTTTCTAGTTATTTAAGTTATAAAATGATCCATAAAGTTAACTGAAATGAGGTCAATAAAGGTATTATTTCTCTAAATTAATTTCTAAAGCACAGCAACATAATTGCCATTGTTTTGATTGAACAACTTATCGAGTAATGCACTTTCAGAAATTGTGCTTTTGTTATAAACTAGAGTAAATGTTAAACGTCCATAATGGATCTATAAATCCATAAATTACCCATTCGAAGTTGTGTCGCAAGCAAATGTTATCTATCTTTACCACCAGCATAGTTTAATGGACACTTTGTGGAAATTTGTGAAACTTGTATTTTGCATGATTTTATGAATATTCCTACTAAGTTTGATTAAAATCTGGCTGCCAGAAAAGAGTACAGAAAGACTCCGAAAAGGGATATTTTAATGATGAACACAATGCATATCTTTGTTTATTTTTTACATTCTTTTGATACGATTTATTACTTTCCTTATATACAATGTATAAGGAAAGTATTGTGACGGGTTCGAAAATTCGAATTCGAGTTTTCGACGGGAGTGTACGTTTCAAGCATACCTGATCACGAATCGAATATTTTTGAGGTGATGTCTGTGTGTGTGTGTGTGTGTGAAAGTATGTGTGTGTGTGTGTATGTATGAAAGTATGTGTGTGTGTGTGTGTGTGTGTGTGTGTGTCAGTTTTTGATTTAGCGTCATTTGATTTAGCGTCATCATCACATTGATTTAGCGTCATTTTTATCCATTTGGCGAGATTTTTGTTGATTTGGCAACAATTAAAAATGGCTCCAAGTTGGCGACATTCCGCCAAATTCGTCGCCAAAATCTCGCCAAGAGTTATGGACGGAGAAATACGTTATTCTTACAGCAGATAAATGACTATTGGCGTTCAAATACAAAAGTATTACTCAAAGTATCTTTTTTCCTGAATGGAACGAGCTAGTTCCACGAGAATGATGTCACCAAATTTATCGCATGGTATTACATATGAAAAGTGAACATGTTTCTCAATAGGAAATATTTTATATATTTTTTTTATTTTTTATGACTCTTTGATAATTGAGCGTCTAAAGTTGGGCTATCAGTCTTAAATCGAAGCTTTACGAAAAATGTAAACATTTTTTAAGGCTTATATCTCCGGATCTAATAAATAAAAATATAACCCGATCTAATAGATAAAAATATAAACAATTTATATTTGTTTGGTTGGAAATAGGATACCAAGTATGAATGTAGAAAAATAATTTTATTATTTTAATATGTTAAACTGTTTAAATTTTTTGTTTGTCTGAGCGAGTTTTTGCTTCATTTTGCTTACGTTGATTGAAATATCTTTTGAACTATAAATATAAATATAAATAGCGACAAAATTATGTATGAAGAAATTCAGTTTCTTGATCAATAATTGTTTTTACAAAGCTCTAGTTGTTTTTGTTCAATCATCTTGAAAGAGAAGGAGATTGCATAAAGTTTTAATGCATGAATTTCGAAATCTAAAAGTGGCAGCTATAAATAGTAAGCGAGTAATTTATATCTCTTTGAAATCCCTATAAGGATATACAATTGAATTTTGGATAGAGATCTCAATTTTTAAATATGTTGGCTATAATGTTTATAATTTATATGTTTTGAGATTTTTTTTTTTAAAGTGGTTGCAATTTTGATATTTTGGCTAACTATGAACAGTAAGAGAGTCATTTGTAGCCTTTTGAAAGCAGGATATAAAAAGAAAACTTATTGATGTTTTTATTTTACAAGACAATTGCTCTCTCACAATTAATTCGACTCCACCAGACTGGAATTATCGCCGATTTTCTTTTCCTTACATGTTCAGAATTTATAAATTAGTAGCGAAAGTTAGTGTTGGAAATATACGTATAATAGTGTTACGAATATGTAAAGTACCCTCATTGGAGTCTATTTTGAAAACCTGACGGAGACACCCGTACAGGCAATCTTTCCTATGACGAGAATCTAGAGTTTCCATATGCTGAAGTTCGGAGGAGGGTTGTCAGATCTGGCGATTTATCGCCAATTTGAGGAATTTTCAAGGTGTTACTCGAACTTTCGAAAAGTCGACAAATATGTGATAAACCGCCAAATTTGGTAACTCCGAACTTGGCCATATGAAAACCCTATATTCACGTCATAGAAAAGGTTGCCTATGCGGGTGTTTTTTTCCATCTGGCTTTCAAAAGAGACTCCAATGAGGGTGTTTGACACATTTGTAACAATATATTACATTCATGTTGGCATTATTATGGAATGCAAACTGATTAAAGACACAAGGAAGACAATTTAAAATTTTAGTAAACTACTGCCCATTTCTACTTGTCCTTTGGTTGTGAGGATGAAATCTTTATTAATTTGTGAGATGACTTTCACGAATGAATTACACGTATTTAAGCATAAATGACCCTAAACCGAACTTCTCAAAGGAATCCTGAGTTTCTGTACATTAACATTGCAACATAAGAACTCGCTTATGTGAAAGCGCCATTTCATTTATGTTGCGGATATCAAATATCTTTAATCAGATGTAGAATAATTTTGAATCTAAATGGAATGTTTAAGAGCAACGTGAGAGGAAATGAGTTCTCTGAAGGTAGTATGTGAACAACGGCTTAGGTGCCATATTGATATACTTCTTAGCTAGCAATATATGTAGAGTTAATTTATTTATAATTTTATTACGATTATTAATGCAGAGTTACGATTATTAATTAATACAGAACCTCATTGTTCGTTAAATCTTTTTCCAAAATGAATAAAAAGACCAAATTGTTATTGAAATTGACCAAAAGTATATACGTTTGAGAGCAAATAAAGTTAATACAAATAGTCTCCGATAGGCGGTGGAAATGGTTAAATAATTCAATGAAAATTCTGAATAGAAAGAATTACGCTCACATTGCTACAAAAAGTAAACTGAAAATTAAAACTTTGCTAGTACAGTAATGAATGAATTGATAATAGGCAAGAATATTTCAACTCCAGAATATATCAACCGGTTTCGGATAGGAAAACATTATTCTACAGGCCCCTCAGTCACAGCAAGTGATGCCTTTGTCACCAGACAAAGTCATCACTTGCACACGTGACTCAGGAAGTATGGTGATTTGGGATGTTCACCAATATCTTAAATATATTAATTAATTTTTCTTTTCTTATGATAAAACAAATAAAATTATCCCCGTTACTTTAAAACAAACAATTCTCGAAAAATTGACTTTTTCTTTTCAGAAGTTTTGTGACATTGCCACATTTTAAAATGCGTCAAGTTAGTTGTTATTGAGACCCAGACCGTCCGATCTACCAGAAAGGTGTAAGGTAACTGTTTGGATGGCCGGGAAGTGCGACCCAATTTAGACCGGAACCCAATGGTGGAGGCATCCACAGGGACCGTACCTTCCTTCCCCTACCACCAACCTCTCGGAAGGGCTTACGGACCCACATGTTTAACGTGATTGCGCTCCGTATGAACACGGCGGCAGTTGTGGCAGAGTGCAAATTCAGCGCGCAAACCACCGGGCTACCGCGCCCGAAATGTGTCAACTGCACGCGGTGTTCCCAGGTGGTCACCCACCCAAGTACTAATCGCGCCCGATGCTGCTTGACTTTGGTGATCTAACGAGAACCGGTGTTTTCAGCACGGTAGAACCGTTGGCATACGCGTGAAGTTAGTATAAGAAATGAAAATTACTTTACAGAAAGTTAATATAATTTCAATTGTAGTATTATAATTTTAAATATATTCATTTTATATGTTATTTTGTGAGTTAAAACCTAAATTAATGCATTGAGCGATTTCTGGAAAAAAAAATTAATTTGTAGGAAGCTGTCCTCATCTGCTATTATTTCTTGCATTTAATTGCAGGCTAATTTTTTTGGTGATATAGCCATTTTACTCCATACCTAAAACTGGTCTCTTACAGATGTTACATACAACTGTATACAGTTTATTTGTTTAATACGTTTTTCTTTATTCTACAACGATAAAAGTTCCATTATTTAAAGAAAAACTCAAACACGTAATTAAGCGCATATGTACTCGTGTGGTTTTTATCACTTTATAACATAGTTGAAAAGTGTTTATGACTTTGTTCACTCTGTCTGTCTGTCTGTCTATCCGTTAGCACGATAACTGCCGTAAAAATGACTTTACCAATATGAAATTTTAGTATGTTGTTCAGACCGTCTGTGGGACCTAATATTGTGATAATTAAAAAAATATTACCGAGGAATGTATCGCATTTTAGAGATGTTTAAATAAAATTACATTGAAGTTGGAAAGTGTTTCATAATCAATTCTTTATGCATGATTGATCTTTCTTGTTCTTATATTGATCAAATTCAACGTGTTCTAAAGTTTCGTATTAAGGAACATGAAATCTATGTCAAGAAATAGGAATTTAATAAATGTTTAATTGCCCAAAATTGTTTTAAGTTTGATCACCGTATCGTATTTTTTTTTTCTCAAGGATTTTTCAAAAATGCAAGTCAATTTTTGATTTTAACATATTTGAAGCCTTTCATATTAAAAAAAAATTATAGTAATTCGGTTTTTGACTTGTCCAGTACGCCATTTTTTCGACAGTCTGGCTAAGTGCTTTGCAATACTATACTTTCCCAGTTATTTTTGTTACATTTTTGCCTATTTCTTAGCTTATGGGACGATTGTGTATCGATTTGTCTTATTTTACTCTTTTTAGTACAATCTTAATCTTTTTTATTATTGTTTTGTTTTGTTGGAACATTTATGTTGTGGTTTAGGGCAGTTCAGTCTCGTGTTTTAGTTCTCTATTTCAGATTAACTGGACTGTTATTTATTCTGATCTCCCAGGGGGACTGTTAATCCACGATTTGTATATATATATATATTCCTCTATTTCTTCATTTGTGCCCATTTTATCTCTTTTACTTCGGTCTTGTTGGTCTACCTTGAACTGGAGAAGGGGATACAATGTATTCTCGAAACAGCTGCATTTTGCTTCCTTTCATTAATGTGTAAGCATTTAACTTACGGGTGGGGCAGCGTCCTTCCCAAACGAAGAACCTCCGAAAAAGACAGGTATTTGACATACCCTATCCCAAACAGTTCGTAAAGGGGGACAGTGGACGCCAATGTCTGCAAAGGGGAATCGAACTGTTTGGGATAGGGTATGTCAAATACCTGTCTTTTGAGGAGTTTCTTCGTTTGGAATGGACGCTGTCCCACGAGTAAGCAAAAGGTTAATTACTTTGTTTGAGTTTTTCCTTACTACAGTATGCAGTTTATTTGTTTAATGCATTTTCCTTCATACTACAATAATAAATGTTCCATTAGTTGTTTAGAACATAATTAAAAAAACCCTTTTATTTGTGTTTACTTCAAAAAGCACCTGGGTTCAACTATCTCATTAAGCCGTCAACAATGCTGAGAATTCACAAAAACTATACTAGCGAACCTAAGAGGTAAAAGAATGTTAAAATGCAATTCTTTTTTTTTTATCAGAAAAGAAAAAAAAAATTATTACGAAATACGATTTTTTCTTAAAGAAATACTTTTTGTCTCTCCCGATAAAAAGGTTAATGAGGAAGGAATACTATAGGATCTAGTACAGAAAATGCGATTTGTGTTTACAGCTAATGGTCCTGATTTCTCTGATAAAAAAATGTGATACGTTGAATGTTTCTTTAAAGCTGCAATATTTTATTTCGCCGAAGACTAAAAGTTTCTCTAGAGTGGTGCAACTTTCTTGAATTCCAAACAATTTCATCATTAGCACCACGAAAAACAGTGTAATTAAAAAATCGGGTTCACCAAAATTTAAAATTACGTAATGTACTGATATAAATGGAAATAGTAAAAGTTTTATATCACAAATATCGTCTGTTGTTTTTAATACGTCACATGATCATTAAAAACCTATTTTGTATCAATCCAAGAATATAATATTTTTCCAGAGCAAAATAATTTTTATTTTTATTTTAGCGCAATATTTCTCTAGCCACTTTTATGATAGTGTCATTGAAGGGTTTCAGAAGAAATTCCCATGCTCTAAAACCCCTAATAAGTCAAAATGAAAGGCCTGCTTGTTCTCGCTTTGTATGCGACAGATCTAGCTTCTCGAGAACATTTCACTAACCTCGTAATTGTTGAATTGTTAGGAGTTTTAAAGCATGAGTATTTCTTCTGAAATTTTTCAATTACACTCTGATACGAACGACTAGAGGGCTCTTTCTATCGCTCTAAATTAAAAATTTCTTTACCCTGGTAAAAGCCCATGTTCTACAATTGATAAAATGAAGCGGTCTACAATGATCGCCTGACGTATGTAAAACATCATACGATATTTCTGATACATTTCTGAGGGTATATACGTGAATAAAAAAAAATGTTTTACTAGTATTTCAAATTCTTGATATGTTGCATAATTTTAAAATGTTACGTATGTGACTTTCCGATCACCACGTATTTTACCTATATCAAAAATTATTTATTAATTTTCGAAAATATCTAATATGTATATGTATTGGAGAAGTATTGTAATAGAGAAAACTTTGAAACTAACAAAACCGATTAAAATGATTATCAATTGAGAGAGACTAATTACGGTCGGGGATGTCACTTATGATGCTTGAAACGTATAAAACGTATAATATGTATGTATAATACTGTTTAGTACATACGTATTATATATGACAGTTTTATATAACTCTCTAAAAAATAATCGACGCACCAAGAAGGAGTTGTCCGATTATAATAAAAATTGGTGGATGTGAAGAACATACATAGAAAAAGAAACGATCAAAATTTCAGAACAATTTAATGATTTAGAGTTTGACCGTATACAAAGGGAGGAAGTCAATAAGGCATTGGTCTACCTCTGGTCTGGATGCAAGATGTCACCTGACGTGGCATAGACGAATAAAGTCCAGGTGTCCTGCGGAAGATCTTGCCAAATTATCTTCATCTGTCGGGCTAAATCGTCAACATTTTGGGATGGTTGCAATCGCCTTCTCATAACGTCCCAAACGTGCTCTATGGGAGAGAGATTAGGAGACCTAGCTGACTGAGGAAGTGTTGGACAAGCTTGAAGACAATTTATAGCAATACGTGCCGTGTGCGACCGGGCATTATCTTGTTGAAAAGTAAGTACGGGTGGCGCAAAAGGAACGGTAACACAACCGGTCGTAGAATGTTGTCTGCGTACCGCTGTGCTGTCAGTGTGCCAGAAATGACTACCAAAGGGGTCGGCTATAAAATTAAATGGCACCCCAGACCACACCCACCTGCAAATATACACCTGCCCAGATATACACCTGCTGAATGCACAGTTCCGATGCGCTGGAGCTCCCACTATTTATTCCATTGGACACCAAATTTTATTCATTTGCATGTTCGCTCAAAATGTCTTTGCATACGAAATTTCATTACAATCGGACAACTCCTTCTTGGTGCGTCGATTTTTTGCTATAGAGTATATTTAATATGTTTCTAGAAAATAAGTGTTTTTGAGGTAAATTGAACAGTCAAGTAAAGTGAAAAAGATACCTTAAATATTAAGTAAATACAAATAGGAGGCCAAGTGGAAGCATTTTAATTTGTTTTATATTCTACGTAAAATTTAGTGCAGTAAACAGTAGTGGAGTATTAAAGAATATTTATATTTCCCACAATTGCTTCCCTCAAATCAATCTGGGATATAGCGGAAAACATCGGCTACTTTTGGAGCAAATTTGTTCAAATCTTGAAGAGTATTGCTGGATAATAGCAAATAATACAAATTCTTTGTTATTTTTTTCGATTTCACATAATTTTCATCCCAAAGTCTGTACTTATATAAGACATCGATATATTCCTATTGCTAGAATTCTCCTTTAAACCACAAGATGACTCAAAGCTACACAATTTTGGATTTTTGGTCATTTTTGAAAATAATTGAATATCTGTTAAATTTTTAAAATGCTCATTTTCAAAATTTTCATTCCAAAATTCATACTGCCCATTTAAGACAAATCTTTACCTTCTACAACTGTTCTACCTTCTACAATTCACTTTTAAAATCCCTAAACTGATACGCATGTTCAGAGATAGCGCTAGATATGTTTGAATTGCGTAGGAACTGTGCTAAAATTCACGTATTTGTTATTCCATGTCTTTGTTCGACTGTTATTAAAGTATTGTATGTTCTAATATTGTTGTTGTTAAGCCTCTCTCTCTTTCTCTCTGTATATATATATATATATATATATTAAAAAAGGAGGACCAAACTTTACGAGGTAGTGGTAGTACATACCAAGTTAAGCATTTTTCGTCATAGTTTACCGGGTCGAAAATGAAACGTAAAGGCGTTACAGGGCGGTTACTCGTTTCTCTGGTTGAAGAAGAAAACCGCGTATGTAAATTTCATCTGGGGAAGAAGAAGCACTTTTATGCAAATTTTAGTAATACCAAATGTAAGGCCTTATCAGTTTGCAGCAGTTATTCGCAGCTCCAACTTTTCAGACGGAGATATTTACAAATAGGGGAAAAGCCGATATGCATTTCATCTATGGATCTTCTTTTTGTGGGGATATATCAAGAGTCTCGTCTATGACACTCCCCTTGAATCTGAAGAGAAGAGGAACCAGAATTTCGGCCGTTGTTGCCGAAGTGCACGATATGTCTGGTCGTTCGAGAGAGTTCGCTAATCTCTCCATCGCCGCTGTGAAACATGCATTCAGGTTGTCGGTCACACGTTTTAACCCTTATTCCTCTTCTTCGAACCAGACCGTCAAACCTACCAGAAAGGTATAAGGTATCTATTTGGATGGTCAGGAAGTGCCACTAAATTTAGACCGGAACCCAGTAGGGAAGGCATTCACAGTGATCGTATCCTCCTTTCCAACCTCTCGGAAGGACTTACGGACCTACCAGAAAGGTATAAGGTGTCTATTTGAACGGCCAGGAAGTGGCACCCAATTTAGACCGAAAATCCAGTGGGGAAGGCATTCACAGGGACCGTACCCTCCTCCCCAACCTCTCAGAAGGACTTACGTGCCTACCAGAAAGGTATAAGGTATTTATTTGGACGGCCAGGAAGTGCCGTCCAATATAGACCGGAGCCCAGTGGGGAAGGCATTCAGAGGGACCGTATCCTCCTTCACCAACATCTCGGAAGGACATACGGACCCACATGTTTAACTTGATCGTACTCCGCGTGAACACGGCTGCAGTTTTGGCATTGCCGGGAATCGAACCCGCGCCGTCCGGGTCCAACTCCGCTCACCACTGGGCTGTCACGCCTCCTTTGAGTCCTTATTGTAATTATTGTTTATTAAATGCCATTTTATAACTTCCAAGTCATTCTTGCGTTTTTGCCTCACCTCATCGGTTTCACCATTAAGCGCTCACTATGCGGCTTTACATTTCATTTCCGACCCGGTAAACTAAGACGAAAAGTGTTTGGTTTGGCGTGTGCTACCATCTTGCTTTGGTGTGGCCCATCTGTTTTGAATCACCCTGTATATATATATATATATATATATATATATATATATATATATATATATATATATATATATATGTATATATATATATATATATATATATATATATATATATATATATATATATATATATATATATATATATATATATATATATATATATATATATATATATATATAATAAAAATAGTTTGAAAATCGAATAATAGAATAGAGAGAAGTTGCAACTCAAAAAGGGCCAACATTAAAAAAATGCCTAAATAATAAAAAGTATCAAACAGTGAGTCATCAATCATGTGGAATATACAAGGCATATATACATATATATTTATATATATATATATATATTAATATATAAATTAAAATAATAAAAACGAAAGTGCAGGAGTGCAAATCAGTAAACACGCACACACACACACATATATATATATATGTGTGTGTATATATATATATATATATATATATATATATATATATATATATATGTATATAAACATGATTCCACACAAGAAAATCTGACATGTTGAAAAATAGAAATATTTTTCGCAACAGCTTTACATCTCAAATTCGTGACAGAACAATACAAGTATTATTTTATTCCAAGTATTCAAAACGTAAGAACTTTTCCAATTTCATGTCGTATGAAATTTCAGCGTGGTTAGAAAATGACGTTTTATTTTCTTCATTTCAGAAAGGGATGTATGAAGAATTATTTTCGAAACGCCACAAAAGGTATTCTAACGTTCTGTTTCGCCAGCCCTTCTTCAAAGAATAAAATAAGGGAAAGAGAAGAGTTTTTGTGATATTTCGCCTGTGTAAAGTAATCGTTGAAATGTTCGTCGTGAATGGGAATATAAATAACATTTCCTCATCGTGTCTAAATTATGCCTTATAGAGGGAGGATTTTATTATCATTGTTATCGTGAATGTACTCTCAGGCTACAAGATTGATTCCGAATTTCTGGTTAACAAACACTTTTATTTAAAAACACTAATAGAAGCAAACAGGAACAATATACAGCAAATAGTTCGATAACTGTCTTACAAGATAACTAAACAAATGTCAGATGCAATAAAACAATACTTAAATGCTCAGCTAATTCACATATATCAGATACTATTCTCAAAATGTATTTCACAATTCAGCTTAGGTCGTATCACGTCAACTGCTCCTCTACTGAATAATGACTCCTTTTATATACTCTCCGTAGGAATTCTGGAAGAAGCTAGTATCTCCTAAAATATACGTTATTTCGAATACTTTCTAGTACATTCGAAAATTCACCAAGTGGGAGATAAATCGCCATATTTGGTAACCCCACCCCGAAATTCAAACTATAGCAACCCTGAATTCACGTAATAGGAATGACTACCTGTAAAGGGGCTTTCTCCTCGAATAGAGCAAAGATCCGCTGTGTATTACTTGAATAGAGACAAAGCACAGTAAAACGTTTTATATAAACGCAATATTCTTTTGCCTATCTGCATAAAACCTATGCACTTGCTCACAAAAAGTGAAGCATATAAAGGTTATTTCAAAGAAGTAGCAGTTTTGAAATGTGGTGATATGTACAAGGTTAGCAAGAAATAAATTTCCCACTTCAGAAGGCTCTAGAATGCGTTCTATTAGTCCAAATGAGATAAAATTTGAAATACAGAAAATTCAAATGATGCGTTTGACATTTATTAAATCAAAAATTTTAGTACAAAAATCCACCGATAGGTGGCTCTGCAATACAAATAACAACATTTAATAAGCTTTATAAATGTTAAATAATATTAAAAAGTAGCATTAAAACTGTTTAATATGTCCCCCTTCATGCTCAGCAATGTGCTCTAATCGCAGAACTATATTTTCCACAGCTGACCGGAGTGAGTCTGCCGGAATATCAAAAACATGGCACCGAATGCTGCCCTTCAGATTTGGCACAGATGCTGGCCTTTTACGGTAGATATTGTCCTTGTGGAAACCCCACAACCAAAAGTCGCAGGGGGGTGATATCCGGCGAACGAAGAGGCCATGCTGTTGGAAAATACCGGCTGATCACCCGTTCAGCTGTCAAATGCTGTGTTAGCAATTGCTTTACACTACGTTCAATGTGAGGAGGTGCGCCATCCTGCATTAAATTATGATGTCCTGAAGGCATCCACGCTGTTGAAGTTGTGGGATTACAAAATTTCTCAGCATATCATGGTACCGTAGTCCTGTGACGGAACAGGTTGTGGTTCCAGTTGCAGTTACCTCTTCAAAAAAATACGGTCCAATGATGAAGGTAACCGTAAAACCACACCATACTGTCACTTTTTCAAGTGTTTCCTGGATAGCGTGAGGGTTTTCCGCTGCCCAAATTCGACAATTGTGGGTGCTAACTTGCCCATTGAGGCAAAAGTGGGCTTCGTCAGTCCACAGGATGTTCCATGGCCAATTGACGTCAACCACCATTTGAGCAAGGAACTGAAGTGCAAAAGTTTTACGAACCTCTGAGTCTCCGTCCTACAATAGGTGCACAGGCTTGATTTTGCAGGGATAAAAATTCAAAATCCGCCGTATGATTTTTCATACAGTGGAACACGGCATATCCAATACACGGGAAACAACTGGCATACTCACACTACCATGCGGCGAATGACTGCCAGCTTCAACGACCGCGGTAGCCACATTTTCGACGCTAAAAGACTGGATTGGCTTTCGTCCCCTACCTGGAAGAATGCCAAGTTGTCCAGTTGTTTCAAATTTCTTTATCATCTTGCGTAGGGCATATGGAGACATTGGACCTCTTCGTAGTATCTGCTTCATAAGACGGAATTCTTTTACAGCTGCAACGGAGTTCTGCTGGTTCTGGTAGAACAATGTCACCAGTAGGGCTTTTTCTTGCAACGTTGGCATGATGTGCTGAGAAGTAAATAATGCTCGTGCAGAATCCGTCTTCTTTTTATTCAAAGAATAATGCTACTAGGCATGTGCTGTAACGCAAATAATGTTTCACATTTTCAATATATGCAAATAAATACCATTTGTGTTATAGTGCCATCTATAGGTGAATGTTTATACTAAAATTTTTGATTTAATAAATGTCAAGCGCATCATTTGAATTATCTATATTTCAAATTTTATCTCATTTGGACCAATAGAACGCATTCTAGAGCCCTCTGAAGTGGGAAATTTATTTCTTGCAAACCCTGTATATTTGGCAAATATTATCTTCAGTTCTAATACAGGGTGTTTCACAAAGGACTCCCTAACTTTGAAATGAAACAACTCGGAGACGGTAATCGATAAGAGACTGAAACAAGTGATATGTTTATTGGGAAAGCCCTAAAATTCTGATCCAAATGTTTCAAAATTAGTTACAAATGTTACTGACAGATGGCGCTGTACGCTGTAGTCGCAGTACGGATCCCTATAAAGAGTCAAATTAAAGTAAAAATAGAATAATAGTATGGTCAAAATAAAATCCCTATAAAGAGTTTAAACCAAGAACAGTTTCACCACTATTTGTAGCCTATTTCTCGGACTCCGTACTGCGACTACAGCGTACCTGCTATAAGACGGAGTTAAATTGTGAAATATGAGCGCCCATCCGCCATCCATAAATTTGCAAAAGTTTATTTTCCATCTGACATCCTGCAATTCTTGCTCTCCTAATACCCATAGACACATGCTAGCCACACAGCTCTTTCATTCAATATTAGTATTTCTCATATGACTTCCTATTGAAATATGTACGCCCTCTAACGAAACGTAATTTATTTATGAACTCCTAGACCCTCTAACAAAATGTAATCTATTTACGAATTTCTAGACCCTCTAACAGAACGTAATCTGTTTACGAACTTCTAGACCCTCTAACAAAATGTAATCTATTTACGAACTCCTTGACCCTCTAACAAAAAATAATCTATTTACGAA
The DNA here is from genome assembly GCA_951213105.1 of Amaurobius ferox. NCBI lineage: Eukaryota > Metazoa > Arthropoda > Arachnida > Araneae > Amaurobiidae > Amaurobius > Amaurobius ferox. The sequence continues at coordinate 107,408,901 of OX578139.1, forward strand.
CTCCTAGATCCTCTAACAGAACGTACTCTGTTTACGAACTTCTAGATCCTCTATCAAACCGTAATGTATTTACGAACTCCTAAACCCTCTAACGAAACGTAATCTATTTATGAACTTCTACACCCTATAACAAAACATAATCCATTTACGAACTCTTAGATCCTCTAACAGAGAATAATCTATTAACGAACTCCTAGATCCTCTAACGAAACGTAACCTATTAACGAATTCCTAGACTCTCTAACAAAACGTAATCTATTTATGAACTCCTAGACTCTCTAAAAAACGTAATCTATTTACGAACTCCTAAACCCTCTAACAAAACGTAATCTATTTAAGAACTCCTAGATCCTCTAACAAAACATAATCTATTTACGAACTTCTAGACTCTCTAACGAAACGTAATCTATTTACGAACTGCTAGACCCTCTAACAAAACGTAATCTATTTACTAACTCCTAGAACCTCTAACAAAACGTAATCTATTTACGAACTCCTAGACCCTCTAATAAAACGTACATGTCCCAAGATCAGTGAAATCGACTATATTTCAAATAAAGAATATTAAATTAATATTTTCTCCAAAGTGGCAGGAAACATCAGAGAAATTAAATTTAATTAGATGTGTAGATATTTTGAATAATTGGATTTTCGATAATTTGGAAATATCTTTGCCAATTTGGCGATGTTTTGTCAATTTTGCGACATTAAAAAAAACACCATGTTTGTCGCCAAGTTCAACAAATTTTTATCTAATTAGGAGGGACTGACATAAAGACCCCAATCGAAACATGATATACCATTCCCTAATGAAACGCAATTAATTTACGACTCCCTAACAAAACGTAACTGTTCTACGAACACTGAAGCTCATAATATTTTGCATTAAGTATATTAAATCAATAATTCTACAGCGCTTATCAAGAAATATGAAACTCATTTCCCAAGATATTAAATTTTCATCAATTTGGCGGCGTTTTCGTTAATTTGGCGCCATTTTCATCAAATTGGCAACATTTTTGTCAAATTGGTGAAATTTTTTAAAAGACATCAAATTCGTCGCCAATTGTTCTCCAAAATTTTTGTAAAGCGTTTCAGACAGATCTGGGTGATTATATATAGCACTTTTACCCGCATTATAAATTCTTCAAGTTTAAATGTTTAAAATACTGCTGCTATTTCCGAGCTGAATTGCCATTCTTTTTTTTTGTAATACCATATTAACGCAATTCTGGAAAATAAAAGAAAAATAAAACCAACAACGTTCCATAACATCCATTTCCGAAACGCATAACAAGACATGAAACTTCGATGAAACGGAATAGAATTCCCTGAATAGAGTTTGAGTTCGGAAAATTTCTTAAAAACCATCTTTCGGAAAGGAAATGTTTATCTCTTGTGTAAATGAGAGCCAGAAAAAATAATTTAAAGATCGTCGTAGTATTTGAGAATGCACTCTGACGTAAAGCAGTGTTAAAATTTGCTCTGTAAGTGTTTCAAAAGCAATTACTATAAATTCTTATGGCGTTTGAATTTTTTATATTTAATGCTACGTTGCGCTATAAAATAAAGTATACATAAAAACGGCGAATTACGTTTTGGTCTTGCAGCGAACATTCCTTTGCGTTAAATGATAAAATTTAAAGTTTCCAGATATTTACTTTCTTACTTTCTTGCCTTGAATTCCATATACCTGTTAATACTACTAGAAAAAAAAATTCACAATACTATTGTTAAACACAATTACATTAAGAGCTTTTTTATCTATACATTCGTTGATTTCTATAATACCCATTGTGCTGATATTGATACTTTGAATTTGACTCCCGTCCATTTTAAAGAAACCTGTTTTAATGCACTTGACATGTAAACTACGTAGGTGGTTCAAAAAGTAAGGTAACAAGAGCTCTCACGGGTGCACAAATTCGATATACGAATGAAATTCCATGTCTAAATAAGGTGTTATGTTGCTGCACGACAAGGCTCGATCGCATACGGCCTCAGTTATACGTGATTTGGTACAGCGTTTTCAATGGAATGTACTGGAACACCCACCCTACAGCCCGGATCTTGCACCAAGCGAATTTCATCTCTTCGGACCGTTGAAGAAGGACCTGGCAGGTCGCCATTTTACAACCGATGCCGAAGTTCAGGAAGCCGTCGTTGAGTGGCTTCGCGACTTGGACTCTGATTTCTTCTATGTCGGTTTCGATAGATTGGTTTACCGATGGAGCAAATGTTTCTATAACCATGCTGACTTTGGGGAAAATAATATGTACCAGTGCCTTGCTAACTTTGTGTATCTCTTTGATTTCGTGAATAAACCTTTTCTCTCACACGACTTGTTACCTTACTTTTTGAATCACCCTCGTACTTAGTATTCTTGTATTTTATGCTCTGCTCTTTTTATACTTGTGTGGTTACTTTAACTCATATGTAATAGCCACGTAAATTGAATAAATAAGAGAATGAATAAATAAGAGGTGGTAAATAATAAATGACATGATTATATGGTAAATAATATGATATGATTATGATAAATGATATGATTATACGGTAAATAATAAATGCTGATGGTAAATAATAAATGATATGATTAATGAATGAAGTAATTGAATAAATAAGATATGGTAAATAAGAAATGAAAGAAATGAATAAATACGAAATGGTAAATAATTGAATAATTAAGAGCTCGGTAATACCTATTGTCCTGATATTGATATTTTTAATTTTTGACTTTTCCCCATTTAAAAAAAAGCCTGTTTTCATGCACTTGACATGTATACTACTTGGTATTGTATTTTATTCTCTGTTCTTTTTATGCTTATGTGGTTATTGCAACTCATCTGTAGTTGTCACGTAAATTGAATAAATAAATAAATAGTTTCTTTGTAAAGTTCTATTATTTTCGTTTTGTAGATTTTCAGGACTTTTAATTCAGGAATTTCAATTTAATTTAAGTTCATACTAAAATGATACATGAGCAACCGACAATTTCGACCCACTTCGTGCGGACGCTAGTATGTAGTTACTAAATGTAGCACCTACACACTTAGTAAAAGTGCTGAATAAAAGACAGTTTCAATTTAGGCAGGAAACTGGTGCGCATTTTAGAATTCTGTTAACACGGAAATTGTGGTCTTTAAAACATTATTTCATCTCCGATTACTGCATGTTGTCTTATTTTTAACATTTTAAAACATTTTAATTTAAAAATAAATGAATTATAACATTATTTTACTTTCCCTACATGCATAGTGTTATGTATAGGGAAATTTGTGTGACGAGGTCGAAAATTCGAATTCGAGTTTTCGATGGAAGATTGCACGATACAAGTATCCCTGCGATCAAATCGAAAGTTTTGAAGTGATGTCTCTGTGCATGCTTGTTTGTACGTTTGTGTGTGTGTTAGCGTGTGTGTTAGCTTAGCATGTGTGTATGTTGGTATGTGTGTCCATGAGCCTATGAATGTGATATCTCACGAATGGACAGAGCTTTATGAACGTAATTTGATATTATTATTACGATCCGTAAATACTAGAACCTTATTGATTTTAAATGCGATCGAACGTTTGAACCCCCCTCCCCCAAATTTTAAAGTGGATTTTTGAAAAAATCATAAAATCTGAACATTTGATAATGTTAAATAAATAATAATTTTATTCGTAATTTTTCATTCTAAAAAACGAATGACACAAGCTTTACAACTCTAGCTTAAAGCATTCTCGAGATATTGTACGTTCTTCAAATAAATGTAACTAAAAATTATATAAAATGAGCAGTAGTAAGTACGTTAATGCACTTTTGCCAAATATTAAAGCTCTTTTCAACGTTAAAAACATTGTGTCCTTCATCTTGTTCATCATTATTTCCCATTGGAAGAAGTAAAGTACTCGCATAATGTAAAAAAAAACTTATGTGCTGCCTATATCAGAAATTTTAATAATTTAATCAGAATAGCCAGCAGACGATTTCGGTATTTGAAGCTTTACTCTGTTGCTATGGCTATAAATGGAATAAAAAAATTGCATAACTGAATTATAAAGTATAATAAAAAATCATCCACTATAACTTTAAATTGAAATATATCGCGAAGAGTCGCTTGTACACCACTAGAGTAAATAAACCACCACTAGAGTTAAAAACTAGAGTTAAACTACACCACTAGAGATAAAAATTAGGATATTTTTTTTCGCGCATGATGGGGTATAAAAATGAAATTTGTCTGTCTAGTCGTTCTCGAGTTGCAGCTAAAAGAATGATGGAACAAAAATTTCAAGATTAATAAAAATTTTCGAGCAAAATTCGAATACGTTAGATTTTCTTATTACTTATAGCTCGAGTCCAATGTGTATGCAAAGTTTTAAATTTCTACCTTCAGTAGTTTGGGCTGTGTAATTAATCACTGTGTCAATTATTCTCACTCAGGTAAGGTCTATATAACTTTTAGTTATTATTTCACTCAGTTCCGTTATTATTTATGTTTGACTTTATATTAACAACTTCTGACTGGTTCGGTTAACGAGACCGATTATCGAGCCAAGTAACATCTGCGGTCCTGGTTTGGTGACAGGATAGGTTTCGGATTGCGATGGGGGAATAAAAGCGGGGTAATGAAGTTTGAGTACAGTCCTGGTAGTAGGCTGGTGGATAGTACGGCTGAAGTCGGTGGGGAATGGGAAGTTGCTAAGAGTCGAATTGCTGTGTGAGTGAGACAGAAGGAATATGCAAGTCCTTGGAGCAGGCACTAGGATGAATACCACTATGATCATAAGCGTCTAGTATCCCTGGTTGGCTAAGACAAGGTTTATATGTCCAAGGAAGGAATATGGTAAGCACCGATTTATAGATTTTTCACTGATTACTTAATTATAATAATATCGCCAGGCCCATAAAAGTGCATTAATGATCTGTTGTATTATCTAATGAGCTTGTGTAATACTGGGTGTTTGGTATATGTCCCTATTTAGTGACATAGTCAGCTGCTGCAATTTGAGTGAGTACACAATAAATGCGTTTAATTTAACTTCTTACATCTGTGTGTTATTGCCCCTGATCGCGAGGTCCTTTTGGTATCCATTATTACAAAATTTTAAAGTTATGTTACTTTTGCCTAATATATTTGTGTAATATCGCAATAAAAGTCAATAAGTCCTTTACAATAGAACCAAGGCTCTACGTTACAAGTCATCCGATCAGGGTAGTAGCGTGACCAACTTCGACTGAGTTAAATGAACGTCCTTTACAAACTGAATGCAATTTAGTGTGGATATATTTAAATGTTTTGCAATAAGTAGTAGCAAAAGGAAATTATTGTGATGGGTTCAAAATTGAAACCCGTGTTGTAATGAACGGACACATTCTGAGTATCGTTGAATACCATTCTACAAATTTTCAGCGATGTATGTGTGCTTGTGAGCAGTGTTCCTTTCAGGACTTTATGACCGGGGAATAAAATTTCAGTGGAGGGGGGGGGGCAAGTTTTCTATTTGCCCTATATAAATATATTTAAATGCTCTCCCATAAGTAGAAACTAGATCAACATAAAATGTCTCCGTAGGGGGCGAATACACATCTCCGGGAACGGGGGGCTGGGGGGGGGGGGGGGGTCCGCTCTCCCGGATGTATGTCCGACAGAAATACTTCTTTTGGGTATGATATCTTTCCAATTCCGTATGTAATGAAGAAATTGGATGAAATTTGTTGTGCTTATTTCAATCGATAAACGTCAGAGGTTTATTGATTTTCGGTGAGATCGGAACAGGGGAGGACTCTCATTTTTATGAAAATTAATTCGAAGAAAAGAGATATTTTTCGCGGTCAAAAGAAAAAAAAATATTTCTTGAGGACCTGTTAAATTTTAATAGATTAGAATATTATATTGGGCTAAGCTTTGTAACAAATTTAAGATCTTTAGGACGTAGGAAAGTATGTTAAAAATGCTATTCAAGAAGTTGAAACAGACAGACAGGCACCATCGGTTATGATGAATTCAATAAAATATTTTTAAAATGTTACTCAATTTATTGTTAAAAGCATATGAAAAGTGGTACTACTTACTCACAGTCACTGTCAAAGTACTTCCTTTAGCTCGACCCGACGAAAGTAAAATAAAATGCCTGTCAATAATAAACTTTTCAATAATGAAGCAAGTACAATATATTTTGTGAAATTGCTTTCGCATGTGGTTAAATTTTAAATGAATTATTTCATCTGATTTCTGTAAAAGTTTTTGCATCCTATAAAGTATATTTGACGCTTCAACGTAATAAACAAAATTTAGCATTGGATTGAAAAAATTGCATAGAGCAATTTTCAATGGATGAAGACGTATTGGAATATAGCTAAATGTGCTGTTCAACTTTCAGCACACATTTGATATTGCTTAAGAGATTGAAAGATTGCATTATGAGATATGTAATAAGCTTTATATAATAAGTTTTATGCTGTGCCTTATATGAAGATTGGATTTTCTAAGAATGTGCCTAATATTAAGAATATTTTTGGATAAAGAAATATAAATTTTGTTGAAATAAATCTTGTATTTTTTATTTTAAATAGATTGTCTCTAGAGATTGATTTCAAATAAAAATGCATACTACTGTTTTTACTAAAACTACTGATGTCATGATATTGTGTTTACTAAAACTACTGATATCATACTATTGTTTTTACTAAAACCACTGCTGTCACACTATTGTTTTTATTAAAACTACTGATGTCATACTATTGTTTTTACTAAAACTACTGATGTCATACTATTGTTTTTACCAAAAAGTGCTTTGAAGTATGTATTTCTCAGGATGTACTATAGATAGAACTTAGATGATGACTGATACTATCAAATTTATGAGTAGGTAGGTAATTCACCAAAGATTTCCACTTCCTATTTCCAGTTGAAAAAGTTTTATTTTACATAAAATATCTATTTCTCACAATTGGCTATAGATAGAGCTTGGATATAACAATAGATTTACTATCAAATTCTGGAGTTAGGGTGGTCTATTAAATATTTCTATTTGTATTCCTTTTCACTTCAGATTAAAAGAAAAATTCTTGAAACGTTAATTTCTCAGTGTTGGATATGGTTTAGATTATGACTGATATGGATCCAGCATTAACTTCTACAGGAGGTGCCATCGAGGTACGTGCACGTCTTTGCGGCCGCAGTAAACTCCATCACACTGTCGGTTGACGGCGAAGAAATGTAGCCAATCAGATGAAAGCGCAGACATTTCTTCTAGTTCAGCAGCCATATTTAAAAAACATCTCTTCCAAAGAGATTTTATACATATGAATTATTATATAATATAAATTAAGGCATTATTATTAATATAATCTCTTTAGTGTCTTCTGATTCAAATGCATATTTATCAGCGACTCGCTAGTTTGTAGTATTGATGCGTTTCAGAAAATTTGCCTTTCTGTGAATTTAAACAAGAGCGTACGCGAGTTTTCTCTCGTGATTTCCAATGTGATTTTTACAATGACGCTATATGCATATTTCATGAGCTCCTAAAATAAGCTGACTAAAGTGATTCCATCAGAAAACACAAAGGATCCTAATTTAAATTGTTTTAGAATATTTACTGCGCTATGGCAATTTTCTCGTTTTAACGAATGCAATTATCTTCTCTTTCTTGAATCGTTAAATAGTAATCATCCGACAGAATTTAAAAAATTAATTTTAATGTATGTTCTCCATACACTTTTTTTTGTCCTGCTGCAATATTAAAACAACTTGAAAATTTATTCTGTTTGCTCTTTAAACTAATAATCCAAAATAGCACTAAATGTTTTACATCATATAATTTGCTAGTTCATTTCGAATGAATGTGAAGCTTTGGTTTGGGTGGTAAAGAGTTAATTCCATAAATGATTGGGTTTTGGTTCGAATCCAAGCCGATGCTTAAATTTTACAAGTTCTGCCATCTGTTGCTAAAATATTCAAGCAACATTTTTTTTAATAATCTGCAGAATTTTTTTGTTTGAAGTTATTTTAATTTCTATATACAAATAACCTTATTTCAATAAATGAATTTTAAGTTTGAATCTTTATAAAAAATTATTTCGAAGTTACTTTGAAAGTTTTTTTGAAGTATGCTTTATACCAGCTACAGATGGAATACACATTTTAGGCTATTAATTGAAAAAGTGTTTGTAGGAATAGTAAATATAAAATATGCATACACAATTGGATAGAAATCATCGAATATCCTTACAGTAGTCATCTTTAGACATGAAATTTTGAACATTTAAGATTGGAACAGAAACAAAAGTTAAACTACTTTAAATTTTAAAGAGGTTATATTTTAATAATTTGGCGCTAATATTTGAATAATTTTTATTATTTTAAATATATATAGACAATTAGAAATTTACAATACACTTGAAAATCATTTATTCTGAATAAAATAAAAGTTTGTAAATTTAAATTTATTTTAAAACATGATTACTTAATAAATCTAAATGTAGATAAAATAATTTTTACATTTAAATGTTTACTTTAATGAGAAATGTTTTAACAATTACAGATTAGAATAGCAAAAAACATATTGGAATATTTAATGCAGTTATTTCAAAACCTTTAAAATCAAGTATAAAATGTTAATGAACTTAAATTTGTTTAAGATATAATATTTTAATAACGACATTCTTGAATTTAAGTACTTTTATTACGTTTTATTTTGTTTCATTACAGTCAACATCGGCAGTATCACTTTTTAAAACTAATTGTGTCTTAAAATAGAGTGAATATTTTTTAACAAATATTTATTTGATTTTTTATACGGATGTGTGACGAATCAAGATATTTTTGAATGTTCGTTCATCTGTGTAAGCTCCTGATACCTGAAGCAATCTATATAAAAATTCAAATTAATAAGCTACTATACGGAATATTAATTCAGGTGTTAAAATAGAAGCCAGATTCAGAAGCAAGCTATGAAATACGGAGAACAATTTATGACGTTAGCTACTACGCTTTCTATTGCAGCTGTCGCCAAGCCGTTAACCGTGCGGTACGGAATCAATTCGGTTTCATTTCGAATTTAGCGTTGCAGATTGCGTTCGCCGCTGAAAAGAACGCTCCCCATGTTTTCACCATATTGCGCATGTGTGAACTCAACTTTTTGCCGTCTAGCGTTGTGGTCCGGTGAGTGGGAAGGTAGCTTCAAGATTTTAACTTCTAATTCCGGAATCACGTCTGCTTAAAGGGATTGCGTTTTTCTTATAACATTTATTTTTTAGAATCGGTTTTAGATATCATATGTGAAGTCAAATATGGGTTCTGCATCGAATCCTGAAGGGAGTAGGAGGTTCACTAAGGGTTTTAACACCCGGATCTAGAGATGTCACATCCGGTTTTCCAGAAAATTCGTTGACTGCGCGAAATAAGTATGCAAAAGGGTATAAAAATGCTTAATACATACTTCCAAACTTTTCCAAACGATATATACTTTTCTCTCTTTATGAAGTGCACACAGACAGCATTTGTTGCCCGATGTACTGATTTTGTTTTTGTATTTTGCATTTATTAAATGCTATTTTTTATGCTGATATGAATTCATTGTTAATTTAATGAAAAAACTTTATTGGAATATTGACACCTTAAGTATTGGAAATCCAAATGGTCTAAAAAATATAGTTTCGAAGTAGTTTACAAAACTGGAAAAGTTCCGCCGCGAAAAAAGTGGGGAAACAACTCATACCAAGATTTTTTTTTTTTTTATCACGGAATGAGAATTTTAGTTCTTTTTATTCGCTTTCATTTACGGTTTTAAATAGCTTGCGTTTTAAAAGGTCCTGAATTGATTGCAATCTTTCGCTTTTCATGGCTCTTGGAATATCAATTAATTTTTTCGATTTTTGGTATGATTCAAGTACTTTCCCTATACATTAACATGTATTGCAGGGAGAGTAAAAAGTTAAAAAAAAATCGCATAAAGTTATTATTGTTGCGAAATATGTTCATTTTTCATATATAATATTTTGCGATAAATTTATTAACACCATTCTCGTGAATCTCGTTCGTTCCATTTACGATAGAAGATACTTTGGCTGATAGTTTTGTATTTTGAGTCCCAACAATGCGCAACAGTCATTTATAGTATATAAAAGCTCTTTTCTCCGTTTGTCTGTAACGTCTGGCGATAAATTTGGATAAATTTGGCAACTCATTTAGCAAAATATCACCAACTTTGCGATATTTCGATCAGATTGAAAAAAATGTCGTCAAAATGGCAAAAATGAGCCTGAATTAACGAAAATGACGTTAAATTTATGAATTAATGTAGACTATAGTTCTTATTGTGCGTGTTATGAATGCTGATAATTGTCAATTTAGAATTGTGCGGAATATAAGTTAATCGGGTACTTCGAGAAAGAGCCTAATGGACAATTTAACGCCAAAACTTTATGCCGTAGATCTTATATATCATTTTTTCATCGTGAAAAAAGTAAATTTTTTGCATTATGTAAAGAAAGTCATATGCTGCCCCCATCAGAATTCTACTTTGTCTTCCATGCATAGTAGAGGGTAATAGAAAAGCCTGGGACATCAAATTTCAAAATCATGTAATGTACTGTAAAATTGAAATAGTAAATTTTTTTCTTCAGTTTGGTGGCACTAATATACCCTAAAAAATATAACAGAAATATCGTCTACAGTTTTATAATGCGTAGAAACGATCATTACAAATATATTTTTTATCGATCGAAGAACATGGCGCTTTTCAACAGTGAAATGATTTTTATTTTAGAACAATACCTCTCTTCCAATTCTTAGGTTTTAATAGAACAGTTTTATAAGAATTAATTGAAGAGTTTTAGCAACGCAGTCTCCGACAGTTTGCAGAGTCCATTTTGACTCCAAGAGTTTGCAGAGTCCACTTTGACTCCAAGAGTTTGCAGAGTCCACTTTGACTCCAAGAGTTTGCAGAGTCCACTTTGACTGCAAGAGTTTGCAGAGTCCACTTTGACTCCAAGAGTTTGCAGAGTCCACTTTGACTCCAAGAGTTTGCAGAGTCCACTTTGAATCCAAGAGTTTGCAGAGTCCACTTTGACTCCAAGAGTTTGCAGAGTCCACTTTGACTCCAAGAGTTTGCAGAGTCCACTTTGACTCCAAGAGTTTGCAATTCCGTCCCAGTAGCTCAACGGTGGAACATCGACTGGCCAGTATAAATATCCTTGATTCGATTCCCGATTGGGGCAGAAAAGGTACTTTAAGGTGTCCGAACAAATCAACGCTGTAGGTTAGTGCTGAGATGTCGTAGGTCTGAAAGTGATCCTAGTACGACTAGTACAGATTCGGTGGACCCTGGTAGATTGAGCACCGATCAAAGAACACGCAGAAAGGTAATTTGGAGGATAAAAAAAAAGCAGAGGTAGGCTAACCTAAGGTAAAAACAGCAGGAAGTGCTCAATTAGATTGTCAGTTGCACGTCAATTAGAGGATGGAGATTCAGGACCCATTTCGACGATAAGAGCTTGCAATTTCTTTCTAATAGTTCAACGGTAGAACGTTGGCTGGTCAGTACGTAGATTCGTAGTTCGATACCCGGGTGGGACAGCAAGGTTCTGTACAAGTTTATACTCAGTTCAAATGAAAAAGTAACTATCTGTTCTCACTTCATCTGCAACATATGCTGTTTATAGAAAATGCTTTACTAGTCTCGTAATCGTTGAGTTAAGGGTTTTAAAACACGGACATTGCTTCTGAAACGTCTCAATGATATAGCTCTAAAAAAAATCACTTTATAAAAACGCCATGCCCTTCGATTGATTAAAAAGAGGTCTGTAGTGATCGTCCATTAAAAACAGCAGACGATATTTTAGATATATTTTTCAAGGTATATTAGTGACAAACTGAAAAATTCTACTATTTCAATTTTTCGGTACAAATATGATTTTAAAATTCGATTTACGCAACTTTTCGATCACCATATGTAAGGTGTAGAGAAACAATTGAAATATGAACAAAAGTTAGAATTTGAGTTCCCAATAAATTTGCACGCTTGAGAGAAAATGTAAGTATATGTTGCATTATGTATGTGTTTTACTGTGTAATATATTCACTTTGTTCCAATTGTGAAATTTTTTCAGCAGGGCCGATGTAAAGTTTTTATGTTCCCAACTGTTGACAACTACATATATACATTTTAAATGAATTTTAAGAAACTTTTAAAAGCACTAACTTGCGAACGGATGTGCATAAGAATAAACTTAGTAAGTTAATTATAGTAAGTTTAAAAATATTTAAGCGCCTGATTACACACTGTCCTATTCTATACGTTTTCATGCTTTAACTTAATGCACTAAAATAAAATTAGAGATGCTATTTTAAGATAAAAATCCCGGGTCATTAAACTGGGGTTATGGCAGAAGATAGTGAAAATGCAATCTAAGGTAGTCTCATTTTCAAGCCCATTAAAAAAAATTAACTCCGATAAATCTGCAGCATTTCCGGTGTTTAATCGCGATTTTATATCGAAATATCCACCACTTTTTTATGAGAAAGCACCTTATATAAATTCAGATGTAAATCATTTTTAATAGGTAGTTGGATGTTCTTTTAAGCCTTCCTCTTTTTTGATACTTTGACAGCGCTGATATCGAAAGCTAAACGAATCATTAAATGTAAACTGTTTGTAGGAGCTTTTTTGGATTAATATACAGCTATTTGCAATTTGAAAAAAACAAAATCCGGATAAAAATGGTAGAAAGCATAAGTGGCAGATGTAATATGCTTATTTGACATTTTGAACTTTTAATTGTAAAGTCACTGACATTTAATGACACAATAAATTTGTTTTTGCTTTGAATGTAAATAAACAAAATGTTAACGGACGTTGTTAATGTTACGAGTGACACATTCATTTATTTAAATGCAACAGAAATATTTACCTTACCATATATCTATATAAGAAAGATAACACAACATGTAATTTGGAACTTCTTGCAATTTGATGCAATGGTTTCTGAGTGTGATTTGGTGCCAAAACGTATCTAGAGTGTTGTTATTATTGAGACCCAGACCGTCCAACCTACCAGAAAGGTGTAAGGTAACTGTTCAGACGGCCGGGAAGTGCTACCCAATTTAGACCGGCACCCAGTGGGGGAGGCGTCCACAGGGACCGTACCCTCCTTTACCTACCACCAATTTCTCGTAAAGACGTACGGATCCACATGTTTAACGTGATCGTACTCCGCGTGAACACGGCGGCAGTTTTGGCAGTGGCAGGAATCGAACCCGGGCCTACCGAGTGCAATTCACGCGCGCTATCCACTGGGCTACCGCGTCCCATATCTAGAGTTGCTATTGTTGAGACCCAGACCGTCCGACCTACCAGAAAGGTGTAAGGTAAGAGTTTGGACGGCCGGGAAGTGCCACCCAATTTAGACCGGAACCCAGTGGGGGAGGCATTCACAGGGACCGTACCCTCCTTCCCCTACCATCAACCTTTGAGAAGGACTTACGGACCCACATGTTTAACGTGATCGTACTCCGCGTGAACACGGTGGCAGTTTTGGCAGTAGCGGAAATCGAACCCGGATCTACCGAGTGCAATTCACGCGCGCTAACCACTGGGCTACCACTCACCCCATTTCTAGATTGTGATTCTTCATTCTACTTTATCAAATTATCAAAGAAATTTAACTTTATTTTCAAAGACATAGAATTCTCATAAATTTGGCGTCATTTCAATAAATTTGGAGGCACTTAAAATATCTCCAAGTTAGCTATATTTTACCAAATTGATCACCAATCTTTACAGACTGACAGAAAAAAGATCAGAGGAAGGGAAGTACTTATACAGAATTAACTTCTACTATCGCGTGACGTACCTATTGCGGAAACAAGAAAATAGATACAGCTATTGAAACAATGACGTCATCTAACAGTGACGTCAAAAGACCGTAGTCGTAAGATACCAGGCAACACGATAAAGGAGACACGTTGTATGGCAACCATGAATTCTCATCAACAAGTGGTCACGTTTTAATTAATCTCAATTGAAGCACATATCAAATATATGTATATTGGAGAGGTACATCAGTTTTTTGTCAGGGCCTTTGTTTCCAAGAAATATTGATTGGAAAATTTGGATCCAATATTCGCCTATAAGCACACGACTGCGTCTTTCTGAAAGTTTTTGAAATATTCAGCGTCGCTACCGCGTCTTTTAATATTCATATTTTATAATGTAAATACAAAGGATAAGTTTCCTGTACTAAGCATGGTAAACATGTCTAAAATATATCAAATATTTTTAATCAAAGATTACAAGATCTGTAAAGTGTATTTAAAAATATCATCTTGACCTACAAGAGATTTTTACATTTTAAGGTAATATCGCTCTTTTAGACATCAAAATGTCCATCATCAGGGGCAATTAATGATGGAAATTATGATCTCTGATTTATTGCTCCTGATGATGGACATTATGATCTCTGATTTATCGCTCCTGATGATGGACATTATGATCTCTGATTTATTGCTCCTGATGATGGACATTATGATCTCTGATTTATTGCTCCTGATGATGGACATTATGATCTCTGATTTATTACTCCTGATGATGGACATTATGTCGTCTTTAAAATATAAAAATGTCTTGTACATCAAGATGGTATTTTTAAATAAAGCCACTTTATAGATCTTGTATTCTTTGATTGAAAATATTTGATATAGGTTTCCTTATCAAATTATTATGCTAAAATATTTCGAAAGTTTTCTTAATTTTTTTTAAAGTTGGCAACAAGTCACACCGATGAATTGCAGTCATTTGCATGTTCTGTGTTAATATGTGCTTGTTTAATATATCCTTTGGGAACATACTGCAAATAAAACCATTATGTTCTGGCACTGATATACCGCAACGATAGTTTCGCTAATTTTACCTTCTCTCCATAAGATTAACGGATATACAAATTTTAATTTTGATTAATTCGAATTCTTTTTTGCTCGTAATTTAAATACTTTTATTTCCCTTAACTTTTAATAGAAGCCGTAGAATCGTTCTAATTCGACCGATACTTTATCATTTACTGTAAGTAGAGCTGTATTATTCTTGGAATTACTTTTAAAAGTTGTAGGGGTTTATAAAAGTTTACGGCTGTCAACTTTTATATATAGAACAAACACTTATTATACATTATTATAGCTACTATATGCTAAAAATTTCAAAAATATATTTGAATACCGTCATGATAGTTTACGAATTTTGCCGTTTCTCCGTAAGAAAAGCTGCTATAAAAATTTTAATTTTGAATCACGCGAAATATTACTTGTTCACAAAAATTAAATATCTTTATTTTCCTTAACTTTCAGAAGCTGTAGAAATCGTTCAAATTCAACTTATGCTTTATCATTTACTATAGGTAGTAAATAACTATTTCAGAAAGTTGTAGGGTTTCATAGAAGTTTACGGCTGTTAACTTTTATATATAGAACAAATACCTATTATACATTATTATAGCTATTATACGCTAAGAATTTCAAAAATATATTTGAATACTGTCATGATAGTTTAGCGAATTTTGCCGTTTCTCCATAAGAAAAACTGCTATAAAAATTTTAATTTTGAATAACGCGAAATATTACTTGTTCACAAAAGTTAAATATCTTTATTTTCCTTAACTTTCAGTAGAAGCTGCAGAAATCGTTCAAATTCAACTTATGCTTTATCATTTACTATAGGTAGAAAATAACTATTTCAGAAAGTTGTAGGGTTTCATAAAAGTTTACGGCTGTTAACTTTTATATATAGAACAAATACCTATTATACATTATTATAGCTATTATATGCTAACAATTTCAAAAATATATTTGAATACTGCCATGATAGTTTAGCGAATTTTGCCGTTTCTCCATAAGAAAAACAGTTATAAAAATTTCAATTTTAAATAACACAAAATCTTATTTGTTCGCAAATGTTAAATATCTTTATTATTTCAGAGGGGCTTCATTCAATTCGTTCGTGAGAACGCTCAATATAATGTGATTAATGATGCGCCCTATGAACTTTTATCTTTTGTGAGTCCATTGGAGTATGTGGAACTTGATGCCAGATTGAACCTGGTTCTGAAAATGAGTCCTTTGCCATACAGCACTCCGAGATATTGTTTAAGAAACTATTAGCTCTCGTTTCCCTTCTGATGAATGGCTTCATGTTTACACCGATGGGTCTCTGTTGGATTTTTTTGGGGGGGGTGCTGGTGCCGGTGTTTTTAGTGAACTTTTTTCTTTTTATCTGCATGTTGGATCATTTACAATTCACTTCGATGGAGAACTCGAGGCTATCCATGTAGTTCTCCAACAACCTGCTGTCCGTCATATTCCATTTGAGAATATAGTGATATTTTCATATTCTACTTCTGCTCTGCAGGCTTTGGCGGGCATCCAGGAGAATACGAGCTCCTGTGTACAGAACTGTAGAAAACTTTTGGGGGAGATTGAGAGAAGAGTTGCTTCTCAATGGGTACTATCTCATTGTGGCCTTCAAGGAAATGAAAAGGCGGATTCTCTAGCAAAAAAAGGAACTGGTGTCCTTCAAAGGACTTGCAGAGACTTACCACACCATTCTGCTAAATTAGAGATTGAAAGAATGTTCAAACAATCGTTTTGTAGTGTGGCTTCTCACTGCTCTAGAGACAAACATTGGAGTGTGCTTTGCGGATCTTACTGTGTTCCCGATTCACCTCGTGCTGTAGCAGTGGCAATGTTCAGACTTTTGACCGGACATGACTGTCTTGGTGCCTATTTGTATCTTTTTAATTTAATTACTTCGCCTGACTGCGTTTTGTGTATCTCTGGACAGTCCATGACTGCTGCTCATCTGGACGAGTGTTCTGCACTTAATATTTTGGACTGTATTGTTGAAAAGTATGGAGAGCTCGTGGCCTAATAACCTAGTGGTCAATGGCTTGGCATTTGTTAAATAAAAAAATAACTTTATTTTCCTTAACTTTTAATTGAAGCCGTAGAAATCGTTTTAATTCAACTTATGCTTTATCATTTACTATAGGCAGAAAATAACTATTTTATAAAGTTGTAGGATTTTATAAAAGTTTACGGCTGTTAACGTTTATATATAGAACAAATGCCTAATATACATTATTATATCTATTATACGTTAACACTTTCAAAAACATGTTTGAAGCCTTACCGATTGAGTTTCATTTCATAATAAATGATTTTTATTTCATGGAAGCAGTATAGTACTTTATTTCTAATTATATCCTCAAAGTTATGGTTTCTTATGGGAGTTCAGGGCCACTTACTTTCTTTTTCTTCCATGGTGTGTCATATTTCACGTCGCATTCTATTTTGATGGAAAATCCGAATCAAAAATAGAACATGGAATTCTACTTTCTTTCACGTAAGTTGGGAAGAACTTTTTCGTCGAAATATTTAGCGATTACTCCAGCTATAAAAATGGAGAGAATAGACGTGAGTGGTAGACATTTTATTTTTTCAATTTTGGGGGGAAAGCTGGTAAGAGCTGTCTTTCGAAAATATTTCATTTAAAAAACTTTCCTTCTAGTGTTGGCAAACTATTAAGCTGCCGTCAAAGAAATCAAAAGATTTGTTTCCTCAATTTTACGATAGAATATGTTGCTTGAAGCGTAGGTTTATAATAAATGATACTCGTGTATATCATTCATGTAGTTTTAAACTTATTTATTTTTTATTATCCAGGCCATCCACCTCACTCAAAAGGTGTAGAGCAGTTAGAAGAGACGGCTGGATGATGTATTTATAAATAAATGTGCATAATGAAAACAAGTCTTGATGCTGGGAATCAAGATTTCGCAGAATACCGTATACGAATATTTGGCGGCCGAATATTTAACGTTAGAAACTCCGTATATCATCTGGTATGTGGGAAATTATAGAGATCGATGATTTGCATGAACAAAGTCGTAATGCACCGAATCAAGATTTCGCCGAAAACCGTATACGAATATTCGACGGCCGAATAATCAACGTTTTAAATCGCCATATATTATCTGATATAAGGAGAAATTATAGATATTGATGATATGTATGAAATACGGAAGTTTACTCCAAAATTGCTTCACTCAAATAGAGAGCTGTGGAAGAATATTAAAATTTTGGTCATATGAAAAATTTAAAGATCCTTAAAGAAAGAGTAAGAATTAAGGGAAATATTAATGAAAATGAAAATTTCGATTTGTGTCATGTAGCAATATATCATTCGGCATTGTCTGTAGATGACCAGTGAACTGTTAAGAGACGAGAGACCTGAAATATCCCAAGTTCTAATTATCCGATCGACAGTGTTCAACCTGCATTTCATTTTAGCTCAAAGGGCTGTACCTGGCTTACGTCTTCATTTTGTCTTATTGCCGTCATTTCGATAAAGAGTGGGATAAGCTCTGATTAAACATGATAATTTTTGAGTAAATATAAATTTTTTGAATAAAAACAAAATTGTGGAATCAATCGCATGACATTTAAAGTTTAAATCATCAGAAAAGATAAATTCTGGATCTACTGCATTAAAAATTGGTTGGCATAGCAAACATTTTGTATTCATATCCCAGATTTGTCACAGACAACAGATGATGCAAGTTTTCCTTGATGATAATGTCCGGAGCAATGATTAAACCATCTTCTCCATTTGTAAAGAAAATGTTGATCCTTTTGCCTCAAGAATGGGTAAAATGATGCAGTGCTCATTAAATGTGTTCACCTGATCGTGCAGCAGCCAACGTCACGAATTGTACCAACTGAATTATCAGTTATAGGCATACATTAGTCTGTTAGATATAGATGTGTGTCGAAAACCCAGACCATCCGATATAGATGTGTGTGTACTAATTCCCCCGTGGTGAAGGAGCGCCTACGCACCACGTCCACAAGCCCCCCAGGGTGTCCCATGGTGAAGGGCAGGAAAGTTACAGCTTCACTTTTATAGAAGACCCCCCGAAGGGTGGAAGTCTGACTTGGCTTTGACATGACAACATCCATGCCCGCTGGCGGGATTCGAACCCGCAACCCGGCAATCCAGCGATCAGACGAAAACGCATGCCCCTGACCTCTCGACCACCGGATCAGCGGATATAGATGTTATGTCCCTTATTGAACGATCTCACGGGTACAACAAGAGAGTAAGGTATGCCACAATTGGGACAGTATAATCAATTCGCTTTTGACAAGTTTGATAAACAATCTAAGGCACGTCACAGAGAAATACTAATGCAATCTTTAACATTGAGGTTGTGAGACACAAGATAAATAAAAAATAATCTAATAGAAAGTGAAGAAATTTCAATCTCCTACCTCCGCAAAGTCCAGTGATGCGATGTAGCTGCGTTACTTCGGGGTCGGGAGTAAAGTTTTGACACGAAACACCGCACATTTTATTCCGCCACTCCAGAGTGTCCTGGATTACTATAGAAAAAAAATAAATCATTGTTAAATATATCCGATGCAGATTCTAAAAGTTTATTAAAATCTTGTGAGATATCTGGTTTTAAACTATATTCAAATAATGCATGGAGCAAGTTTATCCATCGTCAAACAAACAATACTATTTAAGAAACAATAATTTAATTCGGATCTTTTCGCCGAGTTTCCCACCTGGGTTTGTTTTGCCCCCTATTCGAAAATAGCACGCTACCAATCGATTAGGAACTTCCGCATGCAGGTAGCACGTGCCGTTCCTATTTTACAACACCGTTCCTATTTTACAACAGTAGCAGTGTTGAATTGTGAAGCGAAGCATCCAAAGGTACAAAATATCAATCCACGTAATAGCAAGTAAATGTCATATTTCTGTATTATTATATTTATAGCCGTATACCCGTTCTTCGTACGGAATATACAATATAAAGAAACTTTAAATTCACAATCATGTGCAAACTCCTATAGTATTCTAAATGATATTGTTATTCAAAACATTCTATTAAAATATTTAAATTAATGCTCTTAAAAAGAAGTTTAAGTTTCTCTGTTCTCGCTATATAAAATTATCTTTACAGGCAGATCTGAAAAATGAAACATTCTAATCTCGCTTGTAAATAATTTTACAAAAAATATGAAATTGAATCAGTATATGAAAGGGCTAAAATTGCATTAGAAGATATACTGTACTATTTATATTCTCGTAGATTAGACCCGTACTACAATTTATGAGTTTGAAAATTCTTTACCAACATAAAACAGATGATGTAAGAAAACAAGAAAGATCAATCATGCTTAAAGCATTGATTATGAAACACTTTCCAACTTCAATGCAATTTTATTTAAACATGTTTAAAATGCAATACATTCCTCGGTAATATTTTAAAACTTATCACAATACTACATTAATTTATTGTATTTGAAACCTTAAACCTTCATCGAAAAAAATTAACTTCATTCAAATGACGGCATTAAAATATAAATTGCCTGGTTTAAACATCTCTAAAATGTGATACATTCCTCGGTAATAATTTTAGAATTATCATAATACTACGATAATTTATTATATTTGAAAACTTCATCGAAAACAACTGAAATCCATTCAAATGACGTCATAGAAAAAATAACACGCCTGGCTCTCTTTATAAAAGCAACATTTCATTCATAAATAATTCCCCCATTCATGTCATTCATCACAATACTATAATAATTTATATTATTTAAAAATTAAGACCATGGAGCTACAAGTAAGTAAAACTCTATGCGTAAAACTTCATCGAAAATTATCGTCCTTCTCTTTCTAAAATCAATGAATATTTCATTCATATCAGCCATGCAGACTCCATGGACTAAATGATTTTGTGTTAAACAATTACAGCGATTCTAATACAACTCATTCTACATATTTTGCTGTTTACATTTTACATAGGTGAAAAATAGGCTTAATAGTAGAAATAATCAAATTTGTATGAGCATTTAAACTGAAATATATTGTCATTGCGTTGTTAAAGTATGTAGATGCACAGAATTTAGGCCAAAATAAAGTAGTTTTAGGATGGATACAACACTCAATATGAATTAGAAAGAACTTTAAAAATCACGATTTTGAGACAAGATGGATGCCATATATCATTTTGAAGTGGGTCATGTGATCGTTTCATATCATGGACACGTGATCGCTTCATAGGGCATCGCTTCATCATCTTATGTCCCATAGGGCTCAATGTATTCCATTTTTTCAACCCGGGTTCAATCCAAAACTAATTGGGTGATATTATTTATTTATATTCCCATAGGTCCTATAGACCGTCTGAACAACATACTAAAATTTCATTTTGATTAAGTCATTTTTACGGCAGTTATCGTGCTAACGGACAGACAGACAGACAGACAGACAGAACGAACAAAGTCATAAACACTTTTCAACTTTGTTGTAAAGTGTTAATAAAAATATTAATATTCCCCGTAATCATTAAACCTGAAGGCCATAATTGATATAATCCAATCAAAAATGCAGTTTCGATAAAATATATTTTATATACATGTGTTTATTATAAATATTGGAAAATCTATATATGTGAAATTGAAAATCTGTCTGTCTATCTGTCTGTCTATCTGTCTGTCTGTCTGTTTGTTCCGTCATCACTGGAGAACGGCTGAACCGAATTTGATGGGCTGAACCATTTTGTGGGTAGCTTGGAAATAGTCCCACTTAAAATTTAGTCCATGTTTGGAGTTTCTACGATCAGTGGTTCTCGAGATATTAGTAAAAAACGAAATTTTCGTTTGTCTCATCATCGCGGGAGAACGGCTGAACCAAATTTGATGAAATTCTGTGGATAGCCTTAAAATAGCGCCCCATAAATTTAGCCCAAGTTTTGAGTATCTAAGACCAGGGGTTGTTGAGATATTAATGAAAAACGAAACTTTTTTCTAGGAGTTCTACTCTCTAACTCCGTGGTTTATCCAAACGAAAAGCGTGAAAATCGTTTGAAAGTGAATTAAAACTTTATCTCTGAGTTTGATGGGAGATTTTTTGCGCTAATTAGTCACTTTTTGAAAACATGAATTGTTTGAAACATGATTTAAATGGAAAATCTATCTCCATGGTTTATTTTTCACAATCTTTTATTGAACAATGAAAAGTATAAAGAAATCAAAATGGTTATTTAATTTCGCAGTTTAAGAGGAAGATTATATCTTATATCATGTTGCTCAGAAACTCAATTAAATTAAATCTGTCTGTTAATTTTAATTATTATTTTTTCGATTTGAATAATAAATAAATGGATATTAAAATATATTTTAGAAAAGAACGATTTGATTTTTGTTATAGCATTTTTGACTGGATAATATCAATTACGGTCTTCAAGTTTAAACATTATTATTATTATTATTTTCGGTGATTATTGATTCAGGGATTATTGATATATTCAAGTTCTTATGCAATTGTTTTATTAAGATAAAAATTGTTTAAACTCATATATTGTACGTTGTACGAGTAATCTTCTACAAATACACGGGTATATCTTCTATAATCTACGAGGATATAAGTAGTACAGATATATTGGTATATGTTTTGATATATATTGGCATATATTGGAATTATTTACGACCTTCTGGTATAAAGAGTACGGGGATTATTGATATTTCCAATTTATTATGTTATCTCTTTTATTTTGGCAAAGATTTTTCAGACTCATATTGTAATACGGGTAATCTTCTACTAACACACTGGCATATTTTTTAATCTCCGACAATATAAGTAGTGCGGGGTTGCATATATTGATTCAATTCCTTTTTTTTTGTAAATTTGCTTACAAAAGGGGCATGGATATTTTATTCTTCAGATATACCCGTGAAGATAATTTTGCATAGTGAGAACAGATATTTTTAAACTTCTCTTTAGGAGCAATAAATTTAATATTTTAGCAGAATTTGCACATGATTGCGAATTATAAGTTTCTTTATATTATTTACTCCGTACGAAGAACGGGTATGCTGCTAGTATTTAATAAAAATCGTCTGCCGTATAAACACATTGGGATTTAGTTCCATTGCTAAGCAACATGATATAATTTTTTTCAAATAAATTTGCGGAAAAAATATCGTATGCATAATACTTTCTGTATGGAAGGTTAAATTGTGCTTTTTTATTAATATCTCGACAACCCCTGGCCCTTGGAAACTCAAAAGATAAACTCAATTTAAAGTTGGGCTATTCCCAGGCTACTTCGAAAATTTCATGAAATTCCGTGAAGCTGTTCTCCCGTGACGATGAAACAAAAACACACACATACATACTCAACGACATATTTTCAATTTTATTTATATAGATTGTTAATATATAGACTGTAATTTTTTAGGCTCATTTTCATATTCAGCAATAATTTTGCATACGTTGGCAACAAAAACGTCTAATTTCAGTTTGCAAGATATTACTTTAAAGCCAACAATATTACATTGCTTTGTAATGTAGGGATTTTTCAGGAAATAATTAAATTTATTCTAATGCATAGAGACTGTTTTGGGCAGCCCACAGTCAGAATTTCAATTAAATTAAATGTGGACTTTTATTTCTTTAAAATGTTTTTTGTATTTATAAAAAAAAAATACGTTTAAAGAAATGCAAGTAAAATTAAGTGTTCACAGTCATGTAATTTAAATGTGGACGTTTATCTCTTCAAAATTGTTTTTGTATGTATAAAAAAATACATTTAATGAGCTGCAACTGAAATTAGGAGTTCACAGTTATGTAATAACAATCCTTAAATTAACTGTGTAATCTCTTAGAATCATTTGACTACCAAACGAAAATATTCTGCATCACATTTTGTATGCAGATTAATATTTTATTATTTTGTACGGATATTTGACTCAAGCAATGTAGGATAAGTCATGTCTTGTCTCCATCTGGTATTTTAATTAATTCAGCTTTTATCTGGGTAGAATACTTTCTGGATTTTACAATATAAAAATCTGATATGGGCAACACATGACTTTCTTTATATAATGCAATGAATTTACTACTTTTACAGTAAAAAAATGTTATTCATATAGTAGATACTTATATTCTTTCGAAGATATTGAATTTTCGACAATTAGTCGTCATTTTTATGGATTTGGTGAGTTTTTGGTTAATTTAGCAATATTTAAACAAGTCGCCAAGTTGGCGACATTTTACCAAATTTGTCGTCAAAATATTGCCAAGCGTTATGGATGGAGAAGTAAGTTATTCTTACAGCAGATAAATGACTATTGGCGTTCAAATACAAAAGTATTACTCAAAGTATCTTTTTTCATGAATGGAACGAGCTAGATCCATGAGGATGATGTCACCCAATTTATCGCATGATATTACATATGAAAATTGAATATATTTCTCGATAGGTAATACTTTTATTTTTATTTTACATGATTTTTTGATAATTTTTTTTAAAAATGTGCAATATCTCAAAAACGGTTCATGCTAGCGTTCTAAAATTTGCGTCAATCGTTTTCTAATAAAAAATTACATAAGAAAAGTCTATTTGCTTAACTTTATTAAAGGTTTTGATTTTTTAATGATTTTTTCAAAATTTCACTCGAAAATTTAGGTGGGTTCTGAACATTCGATTGCATATAAAAACAATAGGCTTCCAGTATTCACGGATTGTGATTTATGTACCAAATGTCATTCGAATCGGTCAATTCGTTCGCCAGTTATCGTCTCCGCAGACTCACTGACACACACACACACACACACACACACACACACACACACACACACACACACACACACACATCACCTCAAAGATGTCTGATTCGTGATCAGGGATGCTTGAAACGTGCCCTCCCGTCGAAAACTCGAATTCGAATTTTCAACCCCGTCACAATACTTTCCTTATACAATATGTATATAAGGAAAGTAAAAATGCGTACGTTTAAAGAACTGCAATTCAAATTAAGTGTTTGCGGTCATGTAATAATGATCCTCAAATTAACTGTCTCTCTTAGAATCAGTTAATTCCAGGCAAAAAACACTCACAAATTCTTAGTTAAATTTTATCAAATTATTCATTTTGATTGCAGAGATAAACTGCAGCGAGAAGAATTGTTTAACATTTCTGGGTGGGTAAACTTATTTTAACTATTCACGGCGGCTGCAAAGTATAATTAGCATTCCAGAAAGACACATGAAAAGTTTAAACATTAACACAAATTTTGATGCCACACTCTGAATTACATTTTCAAGTTTTAATTATAAAAATGATTCTTTGAATTAAATCAGGTAATAATTAATGCCTCATTGTTTGAATATTTGTTCCAATGCGAATTGAGCGGCTTAACCATGCTGCATTCATTAGAAAGAATAATGATATAAATAATTTAAATTTTCAATTTTAAAAGTGTATAAATATCTTGCCCTAACCAGTATTTTCCCCCGATGTTACAGATTTGTAGGTGTTTTTGAAGTTTTCCCTAATGATGTATAAGAATCACGTGTAGGAAAAGCGGCATAAAAGTATTTAGACTTTATGACGGTGTAGCAGTGGCGGCTCGCGTATAGGCACTGTGGCACTGCGGGAGCGACAGTGCTCTCTCTCTCGCGCGCGCAGTCTCGCGTGCAGCTTTCTATGTGCGCATGCGCACAACAGTCAAACACCACGCTGCTGGAACTGTGAAGCGTGATGTGTGACTGTTGTATGCATGCGCACATAGAAAGCTGCACGCGAGGCTGCGCGCGAGAGAGAGAGCACTGTCGCTCTCGCAGTGCCACAGTGCCTATACGCGAGCCGCCACTGCGGTGTAGGAGGGTGAATCAAACATAACTAAATTGAGTCTTTCTATATGCGTCGGGGACTATATGTCTAAAAAAGAGTACTGCAATACTTATCCATACCTTTATTACAAAACTATCTAAATGAAAATTAACGCTACCAGTTTTTATTCCATCTCTACAATTTCGCTTTTTAAAAACCGGCAACCCGCCGCTTGGCACTCGCCAAACAAGAACACTTGGCGTCTTTCAAATACATATTTCACGGGCTCCAACAGACGGTTTTACACATGTTAAGCAAAGGGAAGTTGAATTCTTGCTTGTCCCAGTGGTACATAGGTTGCAGCTTCTGTCGGCCAATTCGAAGATCTGTAATTCGATCCCTGAATGTGATAGTGAGATATTTACAACGCCCGAACGAATTATCCCTGCAGGTTAGATACAATGATGAAAAAGACCCATTTACGGAATTTTTCATTGGACCCTGTGAATTATGACGCCAACTTAATATCACCATCACATAGAATGCTATCCTGGATAAAAAGAAAACAAAATAAAGAATACGGAAATGGTTGTTTAGATCAGCAGTTGCAGGCTGATTTAACTTTATAGGGAAGATATTATAGGGCTCACTTCGACAAGAAGTTGGAATCTTGTCCAAAAAGCTCAGCAGTTAGAGCTGGCCAGTTTGAAGATTCGTGTTTCTATGAGTATCCTCGGCTAGAACATTGAGACCTTTAAAAACACTGTACTCGATTTGACATTTTTTAGGGTTTTCTGTGAGTATGTCTGCGTGTGAAAGTCAGGAAAAGCTATCAAAGGAGCGAACGGATTGATTCTGATTAAATTATGTACGGTGACGCCTATATCTGTATGCTGGAACGCTATAGATTTTAAGCGTCTGTTGCGTTTTGTTCCATTATGATAACTGGCGGATCACATGCGTAAATCCTCAGGTCATCCCCGCCAGTAGAAATTGATCTGTCACATTATCAAAACTGAGTAAAAACATTACTTGCTGAATTTGAACAAGATTTTAAGAATCTTGAGTTCAACCTGGATATTTTTATAATGCCATTTAACGTGTATTACGAAAAGTGACTTACAGATTTAATTGCCTGAACTGCAGTGCAACTCTGAAACAAATCTGTTTTTCTAAACACAACACGATTGGATTTTTATAAAGCAATGCCAAAATTAACAATTTCGATCCAGGTAAATCATGCCCAATTTACACTAGTGACATAACAATAATGATATTTCATAAAATACCCGACAAATCTGATTTTTTTTTCAGGGAAATATGCAAAAGGCAAATCTGATTATAATTATCATGTCCAGCTTTATCAGACTGATATGCAAATGATGGCGTTACGTCATCTAAAGACGGCGCTAGCGCAGTGCACAAAGTATGTTTCCCTGCAAACATCTGCAATTCGGGATTTGATTTCGGATGTAAAGATATTCTTGGACATCAGTATATATATGGCAATGCTTATATCCTTATATTCATGCAAACACGCGTTTCCAACCATAAAACTTTGAAACTGAATCTTAGAAACTGACTTTTGGACGAGCATCTGCTTTCTCTCTTACGAATCACCTCCTCACAGTTTGAAAATGTGCTGGAAGCTTAATTACAGTCTCACTAATTTCACACCTAATTTAAAACTCTTTTGAGCGAATTTAACAATTTAATAGATATTTATAATTGTTTTGTAGTCTTAATATTTAAACATTTCTTAAAATTGGTTTTAAAGGATATATAACCTTCGGCTCGCTAATTTCTATCGGTCCGCCATTTTTCTTATTTTTTCCGCTTGTAAATAAATTTTCTTATCCCTGTCTTAGAGTGTAAGTATGTACACAATGAGCGAATCTGAAAATGTTTATTTCATGTTCACACTCTGAAAACTGCCCCGATTGAAGGAAGTATAGTAGTATTTAAGATGAGTTAAATACTTTTCAGCTCTTTCTTCGCGATATCTGGATATATGTAAATTGAAAGGTTTGGAGGGTTGTACCTGAAGATCTATCAGATACACCAAAGAAATGTCGTTCATTCAGAAAAAGAGAATATCATAAATAACAAGTCGGCTTTGAAAGCTACAGAGTTGAAAATAAAAATATTGGATTGAGTTCCTGTTGTTGGTCCGGCTGAAGGGATATTGCATCCGTGTTCTTAAGAAAAGGAATAAAGCCAAAGTGAAAAGTGACATAATAGTTTGTAGAATGTAGTACTTGATCTATCAGACTGAACAGAAATGCATTCTTTTGTTTTAGGGAGGGGGAGGGGGGTTAGTAAATATATAGACTAGTGTCATTTGTATTGCCTCATATTACTTTTACATCTGAAAATATAAAGTCCAAAACCTCTTTATACAAAAATTTGAACTTCATTCCTTATGCATTTATTTTTATTCAAATATGTAGTAGGAAGAGATAAAAAAATAGTCCCATGCGCATTTATAATTTATGCATTCCGTTAATACAATCCAGTCTGCTTTAAAGTGCTCCCCCATGGGCGTGGTTTTAAAGGAGCAGAGGCTGTGTTGGAACCTTAATCACAGACATGGCCATCAATGCAAATGTGTTAGTTTGACTCAATTTGTTTGGCAGGGCCCGAATACGTTTTAGGCGACATGCAAAAGCCCAAGAGAGCAGTATACACATAGAAGGTTAAATTGTTCGATGGAAGTGCATTGTTTAGTTCATGTTTTACTCCCAGTTCGATGACTGATACAGTTTGAACACAGGTAGTGCTAATGTAAAATAAAAAGGATTCGATTTACATAAATTGTCAGGAATGCTAATAAATAAGATCATTGGTGAAAAATGGCAAAATGGTCGTTAAATAGAAATTTTTAATTATCCCACTGGTCTGGTTTATTCAAATATGGCGATTACTTCGTGTTTATCCCCTGGAAATATACATTAACACAGATATTTTGATAAGCTATACAATGTAAATTACATTAAAATCTTATAAGTAATAACTTATAAATAATAACTTATATGTAAACACGTATAACTAATCAAACTTGTAAATAACTATTTTTCGCCAATCCCGTGGTCGAGCGGTCAGGGGCATGCGTTTCCGTCTGATCGCTGGATTGCCGGGTTGTGGGTTCGAATCCCGCCAGCCGACATGGATGTTGTGTAGTCGAGGCAAAGTCAGACTTCTGCCCTTGGGGAGCCTCAATAAAAAAGTGAAGCTGCATATTCTCCCCTTCGCCATGGGACCAGGGATCTAGTGGACGTGGTGTTAGTCGCTCCTCATCACGGGGGATAAGTCACAATACAACAACATAACTATTTTTTAGTAACTTAACTCCTTCAGTTCGGTACATTTAAATCAGACCATGGCCTCGCTATTACTAATCAGATTATCTCTTAATCAGACCAATCCTTCTCCACAAATTTAAAAGCATATCTTTTAGGTATCCTCTTCATATCGTCCAGTAATCTAGTAGAAATTTCATTCCTCACACCATTTAGTTTATAAAATGTAATTTCTTGTTCGAGTGCAAATCTTTAGATCTAAAAAGATATATTATGTTGATGATATTAAGTTCTTTGTGGAGCTCATCTCTACAGAGAGTAGTTGTACTTAACCAGGCGTCATTTTCAGATACTGAGTTTAGGACTTTTCCGGGTATCTAATAAACATATTTGCTTTTAATAACACTGCTGAACTGCTGACACACACCTAGTAACTACTAGAGAGTAACTTTAATATTGTGGAATCAGGCCGTTGGATACGAAATGGGTTAGCTACTGAATAGATATTAATAGAATACGTACTTATTGTACCGTAAATAAGCTGATATTTACACAGAGATTTTTTTTATAAAAGGCATCTTACGCTTGGTATCATTATTATATTTGGCATTTTCCTTCAAAATCTTCCTCATTACAGTGCATATACTTAAGTATTTTTTGTCGTTTATAGTTGTTGAGCAATGCGATTTTAAAATTCAGGGTTTCAAAGAAAGTCATGGATCAGGCCAATATCTCGAGTAGTATTAGGATAATCGTATCCTTTTTATGTAGATGCATAAGGAACCTTAATGACGATATACGAATCAACAACTTTAGGGGGCTGGCTCCCTTGTTTTGGAGGGTTCGGAGGAAGGGGAGGGGGTGCTATTTCGCTTCCAGTTAGAGACAGGGAATCAACTACATAGTGTTGTTGCTAAGCTCCTTGGCCTAGAAAATGCTAGATTATGTCCAAAAGATCCCGCCACTCATAAAACAATGAGGCTACCCTCTCCTGGTCTTCTACTATAAGATTTAAAGAGATTCCGATACAGTTGAAAAGATGAGCGGGAGTAGCCGAGGAGAAAGTATAAGCACAAGGAGGTAAAACTATGTCTCCTCGTTCGAACTTCATATCCTTAGTATGGCCTTTCCTTAATCTGGGCATGGCTGTCTGAATGGATCTAGGGCTATCATACTGGATCTATGGGAGAAGTTGCGGCTTCTGTTAAGTGACGCTCCTTTGCAGTTAGAAATCCGACGAAGCTTCAAAATGCACAGTTCAAGAATGGTAATTATTATTAAGTATTTTTGTTTCACAGCGAAAGCTGCAAAATAACTTTCTGTATAACGATTTTGAAGGAGACAATTTTATTAATCATCATGTAACAGTGTAAACGTAGATACATTAGAGAATACACGGAGACATGTCATTACACATGTGCAAGCATCAATGGTTGCTAAAGGTAAACATTTTGTATTTTGTGTATAATAAAGTTAATTTTATTTTGCCATATTGTCTAAACGTTTTACCTTTTTTTGAGGAGAGGGAGAAGGTTAGGTTGTATACATTGACTTTTATGGTTGTTTTTCATATTTTTTGGTGGTGGTGGGGGAGAAATGCTTAATATTAATTATGCAACGATTTAAAACTTTGAAATTGACCTTTTACCCTATCTTTTACAATAAGTGAGACATCCCCCTTATCCCCCTAGAAAGAGTGTCAGCCTCTCTAACGTTGTGTCATTGTGTAGCACCATTGTGGTTTATGATATACTTGCATAAAATATAGGATAACTCTAATACTGCTCGAGTTAGCCTGGTACATGACTTTCTTTGACAAACTGTATTAGTAATTTCATAAATATTTATTAATTAGTCTCGATAAACTGTGGCCTTATCTCCAGTCGTAATATATCCAATAAAAGATAGCCCATCTATTCACAGACACAGAATGTATTTTGTTACACAAATAAACATTTTCTGAATAGATGTCTGGCGTGGCTCCAACTCTGATGTATCCACTACATCACCATCCAGGGTATGTATTCATACATAGAATGACTTCCGTCGTACTTTCTATAGTCATCATTATTTTATCATTTAGTCTACGGATCAAAAGACTATCCGTAACAGCATTTTAAAGTTTACGTACGAGTAAAGTAATCCGCTCGAAACTAAAATCCCATGATTTTTGATTTGAAATGGTTATGTCTCTTGTGCGTTAATCAAAGGTATTTCAGTGCATGAAAATACAAGAGTTTTACATAAATGTGTTCAAAAAGGCGCATATAAATTTGAGCGACCTTACAAAAGTTTAAAGGTAAAACTATACTTGCAGGATGTTAGCTATTTCGATGAAAGTTTGTTTAATCCAGTCGTATTTGGCTGTAACAAGTTCGTAACTGCTTTCATTATGCTGCAGATAGGTCCGTAACAGGGTAAATGATTAAGCGGGCCAAATGGTTGGAAATGTATTAATAGAATGCATGAATTATATATCATTATTTATTTCGTCCTATTTTCTAAAATTGTTAGGGGTGCAAATAAGGTTTAGAGGTACCTCAAATGTTTGCAGATGTTAAATTATTTGGCGTGTGCTTGGTATGATAAAATTAATACTGATAATAACATTAAAACAGGCATTTTTTGGCTTGTTCCTTTACCTTCGTATCACATTAAAAAAATGTATATTTTTACATCTTTGTTTTTTCACATTATACAGTATTGTTGAAATGTACATTAAACAGTACATTAAACAGTACTGTCACATGGTAAACTCGTGATCCAATATTTCGGGGGTGCGATCTAGAGTTATCGAATTTATTTTGGAGGAGCAGCCCTTAGATATCAGCTGCACTCAAAAACAGGACGCGCGGCGTGTCTTTGAAGATCGCATTTTACCGAAATATGCAACTTCGTCCGAGTCGGACAGGATCATAGGGTTGGCGGGCCTTTTGAATTAGCGGCCGAAAGGATATGGGTTTGCTGGTGCTTGGAAAAGGGGTTTTGGCCTGAGGGATCTAAAAAACCAATGATGTTGCTTTTGGGTCAAGGGGTTACGCTCTAGAAACCAATGAGAGGGTTTTCAGCGTCTCAGAGGCGTGTTTTAAAATATTGAAGTGAGAAAGACAGTTTTTAGAATTTTATAAAAGGGGATGAGAGAATTGTCTCCGACACGAGCGAGAAAAGAGCTCTTTTGACGATCGGCTCCCTTGAAAGGGGCGAGAGACCGACGACGGCAAGTGATGTTGGTGAGTTACCCATTTGGGGCATTTCCTACTATGTATTCTATTTTCTCTCTCTCTCCATTGTAATATCTGCTAGTTAACGTTAGTCAGGCAGTTTTATGCTAGGTTACCATCTGTTCCAATTTAGCCTGTGAGACTCTATGAAGTTGTGTGTTTTTTAATTGGTATACAATCTAATTATTTTAATATAGCATGCATTGTTATTTTAATATGGAAAAGTATTGTTTTAAATGAATAATTGTAAATATATTGTGTAAATAAAATAATGTTATTGTTAATGTACACGCAGCCTTATCCTTTTCGAGCTCTTATCGGGCGTGTCCAAGTACTATTTACTATAATCAGTACTATTAAAACTCGTGCGATTGTGCATATATATATATATAAGGGAAAAAGGGTTTGAAGATCCAATGAAAGAAAAGTGAGAAGCTGTAATACAAAAATTCAACTATCTAACAGGCTTACAAAACAAAAGTAAAAAACAACAATTCCTCAAACTAATGGAAAAAAAATAAATAAATAGCGAAGCAACAAGTCAATGAAAAGTATCAAAATACAAAGGTATGGAATCGAAAAAAGAATAACAAACGAAATCAAGCACTAACGCTATACACGTGGACGAAGCTCTAAGCCTAAATCATGAATTGTTCACCTCTACAAAAATCTAATCATGTCCAAGTTTTTTGTAGAAGCAAACACAAAAATTTATGTTTCTGAAGAAATAGATAGATTATATCTATAAACTATTTCTACTTGGACGACATACATATATAAGAAAAATATAAAGGAAAAATGGATACCAAAAAACTGACTAAAAATACACACAAACCTAGTAAGCAGGGGAACACAGAAAGAAGTGACAAGTGTTGCCATTCACAAAGGAATAAGATATACTGTTGCCATTCGTAAGAAATAAATAACAGTAATACCAAAAGACTTGTACAAGAGATAATATACCATCAAGAGGGGTAATAAAAGAAAGACTAATGTATAAGTGGATGTATAAATAAAATGTAATTAAAACAAGAGAAGGGAGATGCCAGGCTAAAATTTAAAGCAATATTAATAAAATTCAAGAAAATCCAGCTATTCTAAATTTCTTAACTATACCATTTACAAAATAAGAGGGATATTTATATAAATTGCTGGTAATTTTTAGATTATCAATATGTAAAGCATGGAATTTTTTATCAGATAATCTATATATTCTAAAAAGCTGATTAAAAATTATATTTCTAAACAATAGAAACGAGTTGCAGGAATTAAAAGGTAAGATTTTATTTAATATATATATATATATATATATATATATATATATATATATATATATATATATATATATATATATATACTATTACGATAAATTGAGACTAAAATAGGATATATCCCAAATAAGCCAGAAATTAAAAGAACGATTCACTACAAAGGAGGAGGCGCAAGTGCTGCTCAATTTCCCTAGTAGAATACAAGAATGAAAGTAGAAAAGAACGGGAGTGACCATATGAATTACATAAGAATGGTAGGGGTGGATTGCGACACCCCTTTCCCGCTTAAAGCAGCTTTTACTACCCCGGTAACGCTCACGGAACCAACATAATTCCATGGTCAGCCTCCCAAATGTGCGAAAATAAATGCACCAGAACAGACTCAGAACCAAAGAAGTAAACGAATCCATGAAGGAGAAACATCCGCTAGTCCAACCCGATGGAACGTCTCTTTATATAAGTAAAGTTGCTCATGCGCAGAGAAATATCAGGATAATAGTTTCGCAGTCATGAATATTAAATCTCTATATCAACAATCAAATTACAAATTTTCTTTAAAAAACGATTTGTAATAATGTTGTACAAAATTGACTGGATAATTTCTTTTTATAGCTTCATCTGCAAATTTTTTACATTTGCAAATGCAGTCTTTCCTAAAAGTATTATAATTTTGGTTTCTTCTAAAATGTCCAATTATTATATTTCTGAAGACATACCGTAATCATGGTTTGTGTCTAATAAAATATTTTTTATATAAGACAGTTTGGTATATCAACCAAACTATTAATGTATTTTATTTATTTGTAAAATATTACTAAAATTGGGATTAAAAATGTCTCATTGAATAATCTAAACAATGAATTTTCACAATTTTACATTATAAATATGTAATTAGATAGGCTAGATGAAAGTGCCTTTGTCAGATATTTTTTACACAAGATCTTAAATTTGTCATAAGCCCTGAGCTATCCCCGAACCAGGGTGCACCAGGCATGTAGCGGAATGCAGCAAGCGGATAGCTCGGACTACATATTTTATTTTCAATTCTGTCAGCCAGATGTCAGTAATCTTGGTGACCATCGGTGACCGTGACATGTCTGCCCAGCAAGTGTGCACCTGGTATATATCTGGGCGCAAAAGCCTCAGGCAAAACGAGCGAATCAACACGTATTGCTGCAATAATCTCTACATAAAAATGCAATTGAATACTTATCAAAGCTATTGCAAGTTAAGAGTGTTATCAAAATGATTCGGACTAGTCGCCGAAAGCGTCTATTAAAAGTTATAAAGTACACATTCATACTAGATGGAAATCGTTAAGTGTAATTGTGTTTTGGCGCACGCTAATCTTGTGTGTTATTCCTCTTTTCGTATTGGCTAGACTGTTCTTCATGCTGCTTTTCGATTGGCTCCCTCTTAATCCACGTGTTGGGTATAAAGTGTGGGGGGGGGGAGTGGAGAAAGCCCAGTAGTATCATTCCAGAGCAGTTTGGATTTCGGCCAAAACACTCCACCACTCATCAATCGCTGAGAGGGGTAGAGTACATATCTTCTGGACTAAATACCAAGACACCCACAGCTGCAATTTTTCTGGATATACAAAAAGCCTTTGATAAAGTGTGGCACTGTGGTTTAGCATACAAATTGATCACTCTAAAAGTCCCTGACGCATTAGTCAAACTTTTAATTTCATACTTAAATAACATACACTTTCAAGTCAGAGTTAAAGATAGCTTATCTACACAAGCTCACAAAAAGTACTGTACCGCAAGGATCCATCCTGGGTCCGACACTTTTTAACATATACCTGAATGACATCCCCAGGACTCCAAACACAGAACTGACACTCTATGCAGACGACAGTGCGATACTTGCAAAACACACTTATCTCACAGTAATGTACAGACAGCTACAACAACACTTAGACGTACTCCAAACATGGCTGGAAAAATGGCGAATAAAATTAAACCCTAATAAATGCCATTGGATTTACTTCTTTAGGAAGCATAAACCCCGCCGCCTCTGAATATAAACAACCAAGCACTACGCGCGGAAAAATCAACTAAATACCTAGGTGTAACGATAGACTCCCACCTAACTTGGAAATTGCACGAAACAAACATAATCAAAAAATCGTATAATGCCACAGGAGCTTTATACCCAATGATAGGAAACGGAAATCTTAATTATCAAAACAAACTTCTAATATACAAATCGGTCATCCGCTGTATGCAGCTGTATGCAGCACCCGTATGGGGATATGCCTGTAAAACTACCATAGACTTCTTAGAAACAAGACAAAATAAAATCCTAAGGTGTATCAGGAAAGCCCTTAGATATTTAAGGAATTCGGTGATTAGAAAAGACTTTAAAATAAAAACCGTGAGAGCCCAAATTAAAAAACTAGCGCTAAAATTCTACGACAACCTACCTTCAGTTCCAAATGAACTTCTATTCAGTCTACCTGACTATGATCATCGCAAGGCCAAATCTCGTAAGAGACCCCGTGCAGTACTTAACCTTGAATAACCGGATTTAGGCAAATCCTTTCACTAGCAACTGAAATTAATTAAAAATCGCGATCAATATTTTTCAAATTTAAAAAATATTCTTAATCCTTAAACTGCCAAATTGCTAGGCAACCCTCAGATCTGCATCAACCCTCCCAAACTGACTAAACCAAAATGTGCAATAAACTGCTACACTAGGAGCCAAGTCAAAAATAAAATAGTAAATAAAAAAAAATTCGAGTCTCCATATCATGAGTCAATGAAATAATGTCACAGCATGAAGATACGAACCATATATTGAGATTAGAGATTAAAGGCCCTCCGTGCCTGGTGCTCTGTCCTGTACGAAACTTCTTCTCTCATCCCAGTAGTTAGAGGGCGGAGGTCGCACTCGAACGACACGAGTTCGATTCCCGGACTGCCCAAACTGTCCCCGCGTTGACGCAGAGTACGGGCATGCTAAATATATAAGTCGGTAAGTCTTTCCGAGAGGTTGGTGGTACGGAAAGGAGGGTATGGTTCTTGCGGTTGTCGCCCCCACTGGGTTTGAGTCTAAATTAAGTGGCACTTCCCGGCCGTCCAAACATACACTTTACACCTTCGGGAAGGTCGGACGGTTTGGATCAAAGAAGAAGTAGGTGTTGTGTATAGAATCACTTCTGTATAGCACCCATTCCTCCTTTGGACTTTGGGTTTGTTGGTTTACTTGCACTGACGAAGGGAATCCAGCCTATCCTCGAAACTGCTATATGTTGCATTATTATGTTATTTGTGTTTATATACGTTGCTGAAGTTTTCATTATCCTTCGCACAACGTGCATTTTACTTATAGAAAAATGTGTAATGTTATACATTTTTTTGGTATTACAATTAATATTCATAATGCTTACAAAACACGAACTCATACTACAGAATACTATTCCTAAATTCGTAAACCTGTGTACTTCGACAGCAGATTAATCCTCTTGGGGCGTGGCCTTGAAAGAGTTTCGGCTGTGTTGGTGCCTTAATCGTAAGCATGTGCATCAATGCAAATGTATTAGTTTGACACAAATTTGTTCGACAGAAATGAGTAAATGTAACGAACATATAAGAGACCCAAGGGAACTATATGCATACAGAAGGTCAAATAGATTGCTGTTAGCGCTCTGTGAAGTCGAATAGTGCTTGGTTAATAATTCAAGGACTACTGATACAGTTTGAATCTTGGGGTATGTGTAAAATATAATGGTTGATATTAAAATTATTTGAAATTACAACTGAGAGGATTGAAGGAAGAAGATAAAAACGACCGAAGTTTAACTGGTTTCATTAATTGCCTTCATGCCCTATAATGATATTTTTAATTTATTTACCTTCGTACTTTGAAATCATGATCTTAATACAACAACCAGCATATGCGGATTGGTTTCGCTTCTGATAGTGCTCTTCAGCACCAAATAACTGATAATTGTACTGACAATAAGAAAACTTAGTTATGTTTATCAATTTTGTGAACCTCTTTGTTCATTGGCGAAGACAATCATACCGTGTTACCGGTTTTAAATTTATAGAAGACTGAGATTAGGGATAAACGATGTTGTGAATGTCCAGGTTCATATATAGTTGCCTGGGTTCATATATAGTTGCCTTAATGACTGACAATTTCGTATAGAAGTTGGCAAAATTGGGTATATAGCAAGTTTTCTTGCTGAAAGATGGATATCAGCTAGTCTGTGCTGAAGAGCTTCTGTAAGTGCGAAAACTATTAACTGAATATATTGTTTTTATTGCGGTATACAGGGTTACACGAAAATTCCTTTCTAAGGTCAATATCTCACGAACTATGGCAGCTAGATGGGAACTTCTTATGCCGTTGTATTCGAAATCTCCTATGGCCCACATGATAAAGCCAGGGAAGAATCATGTGACACCAGTATTTTTTTTTTGGGGGGGGGGAGGGGCTTAAAGGGCTTATCTCGGCCCCTTTTGCA
Organism: Amaurobius ferox; assembly: GCA_951213105.1. Classification (NCBI taxonomy): domain Eukaryota; kingdom Metazoa; phylum Arthropoda; class Arachnida; order Araneae; family Amaurobiidae; genus Amaurobius; species Amaurobius ferox. The sequence goes on from OX578139.1 coordinate 107,446,849, forward strand.
GGTAGGGGGAAATGGTTTAGTTCCATGACAAAATGTGTAAATTGACTGGGCAGCTCCCCCCCCCCTCAGAAAATCAAAACACCGGAAAGCTACAACTGAGTATTTAATCAAGGCAATAATATGTGTATGCATAATTGACAATTTATTTCATAACGGACAATTTTCTATCTTTAAATGCACTGACAGATGGAAAATCCGCATAAAGTGCGGAAGCAGTCATCCAACAGGAAACCTGTACACAATGTAAATAATGGACTTGCATAGGTAGCAAAGAGTTCGATTCCGGCCACTGTTTCACGAAGTGCTTGTATATACCTTCTTCGCCCTTATACCTTCCTCGCCCTTATACCTTCTTCGTATGTCATTTGTGTACTTTGCGGAAACAGCAAAAAGCACGACATTTTAACTCTTTGTAAATATGCCCCGGACACAGTGGATCAGCCAGCTTTCCGCTTTTTTTCGCATTTGGAGTGTTCCGTTCCATCATTTTTTATGGAACTAAAACATTTTTTTACTAAATTTGACTCGCTATACGACTGTCTAATTGATTGTTTCAACTATCTGCAAAACGGGCAGAGGTGGACCTGCTCACCTACCTCCTCCCCCCTACCTCCCCGCTCCTGACGGAGTCTGTTCTGATCTTATTGTGTGGGCCATAGGAGAGGTTTCCTATGCAACGGCACAAGAAGTATATAGCTGACATAGTTCGTGAGATATCGGTCTGAGGAAAGATTTTTCTTGAAACCCTGTATAATTTATGGAATGAGTACAGTTAGGTTCCCGGAACTAATAAGAAGAGTTATGCTTTACTTTGGTTCTGATGATATTTTGGTATGTTGAGAATTTGTTTTCAATTTCCACTGGTGGTTTACAATAGCACAAATAGTCATGAAACAAATACACAAAGAACATAAAACAGAACTGGGCTATAAGATGGAGTGGAAGTTAATAACCAATCCAGGCCCTCGTCTTTCAGTAACGTTCATAAACACTAGGAGCAAAGAGAGCAGTGCAGCCAGGAAGATGGGTCTTGTCCATATCCTTAAGGATGCCGCAAAGCATACAGTGGGGGGGGGGGGGGGTTATTTTAGAATACCAATTTGATGATGTCAAGCAAGACAGTCGTGTTCTGCGACAAGTCAAGAAACAGCGACTGCCTTTACTCTAGGTTGATCTGGGATTTTGCAGATTTGATTCCACCAGAGTTTAAAATAATTTTTACTTTCCCATACTTAGCATTGAGAAAGTATTGTTTTCACGAAAATTTTCGATTTCGAGATTTTGATATCAATAAGTTTAAGTTTTAAGACCTCTAGTTTTAAGACCCCCTGGACACGTTTTGACTATTTTTGGAGTGATGTTCTTTTGTCCGTATGTCTGTGGTCGATTTTTTGTGTACATGACGGCGGTCACAAATATTAATGGATTTTTACGAAACTTTATATAGCGGATTTATTATAGGAAAATCTAGAAGTAGATAGACATTTATTTAAATTCGAGCGAAAACTTCAAAATTTTATATTTTTTTAACATAGCAGCATAGGACAAAATTTGACATAATCATGCATGAAAGGGTTTATTTAAAGCTTAATGATCACGATACTTCGTAGTTTCAATCATTGTTGTGATAAATAGCCGTGATACGATTTGTTTGTTCGCGACGTTATTATCTCCTGTTGGGGGACAAGTTACCCCTCCATCAGGGGCACAATGCCAAGTATGGTAGCAATCGCAATATATTTTTCAAGCCCTTTAAAGTGAAGGGTAACACAATGTAATTGTAAACATTTGAACCCATGATACCGATTTTTCAAAATTTATCTTATTAAATTTGAAAGGAAAAAGCTACTAAAAATTGATTCTGGAATGAGAAAGAAGTCGACTGGAGCCACAATTTTTACTTTCCTTATATACATAATGTATAAGGAAAGTATTGTGACGGGGTCGAAAATTCGAATTCGAGTTTTCGACGGGAGAGCACGCTTCAAGTATCCCTGATCACGAATCAAGCATTTTTGAAGTGATGTCTGTGTGTGTGTGTGTGTGTGTATGTGTGTGTGTCAGTGGGTCTGTGGAGACGATAACTGACGAACGAATGGACCGATTCGAACCAAATTTGGTACAAAAATCACAATCTGTAAACACTGGAAGCCTATTGTTTTTATACGCAATCGAATGTTCAGAACCCCCCCTAAATTTTTTAATGAAATTTTGAAAAAATCGTCAAAAAATCAAAACCAATATTAAAGTTACGCAAATAGACATTTCTTATGTAATTTTTCATTAGAAAACGATTGACATAAATTTTAGAACGCTAACATGAACCGTTCTCGAGATATTGCACATTTTTCAAAAAATTATCAGAAAGTCATATAAAATAGAAAAAAAAATATTTCCTATTGAGAAACATGTTCACTTTTCATATATAATATCATGCGATAAATTGGGTGACATCATTCTCGTGGATCTAGCTCGTTCCATTCATGAAAAAAGATACTTTGAGTAATACTTTTGCATTTAAACGCCAATTTATCTGCTGTAAGAACAACTTATTTCTTCGTCCATAACGCTTGGTGAGATTTTGGCGACGAAATTGGCGGAATGTCGCCAACTTGGCGACTTTTTGAAATGTTGCCAAATTAACGAAAATCTCGCCAAATAGATAAAAGTGACGCTAAATCAATGAAAATGACGACTAATTGTGAAAAATTCAATATCTAATAAGTTATATAATATATAAATATATAATAATAGTTATATAATATATGTCGAAAATTCAATATCTAATAAGTTATATATATATATATATATATATATATATATATAACTTATTTCTTCGTCCATAACGCTTGGCGAGATTTTGGCGACGAAATTGGCGGAATGTCGCCAACTTGGCGACTTTTTGAAATGTTGCCAAATTAACGAAAATCTCGCCAAATGGATAAAAATGACGCTAAATCAATAAAAATGACGACTAATTGTCGAAAATTCAATATCTTGGAAAGTATATTAGTATCTACTAGAAGAAAAACCTATTTATTTTACTCTAAAAGTAGTAAATTCATTTCATTATATAAGGAAAGTCATGTGTTGCCCACATCTGATTTTTTTAATTGTTTCTGAAATCTGTCATTTAGACGATTCCGAATTAACAATTTTATTGAGCGTGTTTGCGTGAGAGATGTGGGTGACAGCTTTACCTTTCTTAGCTAAAAGATCAGTCTTTTTTTCTCATGTAATGTTTGATTACCAAATGAGTGAAAGTATAAAAGTAGCAGTTAAATAAAGTGAACTATGATATTTTCAAGTCCATTATCCATCTAAAATGCATCAAAATACTCTATGTTAACATGAATGAAACGAATAATTTTAATTCATCGTTCTGGCTGATTTGTTGGTACTTTGAAAAAAAAATATTAAAGTTAAGTTTGAAAAAAAAATGATTAAAGGATTAAGTTCTTTTTAAAAAACAATTATACAGAAATAAATCGCATAACATGCATGTGTTTTATTCTGATTATGAATATAAAATACAATATATATACAATATAAAATAAATAAATACCTTTCTTAATTAGAGAGTCAGGTAGAGTCATAGTCTAGGCTCTAGATATTTTATTAGACAAAGTGAGGAGCTTTATTCTTATTTATTTATTTATAATAAAACTGATGTCTGTTCAAAACCATTTCATGTTTAAATACGTATTAAATGAATAGCCGTGTTATATGCAAAAGTGGTAAGTCTGCAATTGCAATTTGTTACAAGCTTAATCAGGGAAAATGTCCATCAACGCAAATGAGTTAAACATGAGTTCGGCGTTACAATTTAGTTAAGAACACAATAGTTTTGAAGGAGAATATATTCATTAAAATTTAAAGTTTAAGCAATTCGTTGTATGTTACATCACTAAATTCATTATTTACATAATAGAGATATTGATGTTATTTATGCTGTTTAAAATATAGTTTATTGAAATATAATATATTCATGAATAGGAAAATATATACAGAAATATTTGTATGAGATTTTTTCCTTCGAAAATATACATGTAACATTGATTCTACTTACAGAAGACTTTTTATGTAATTTTCATTAAAAATGCTTCAGCTATTTTTAGATGGATTCTTTTTACATAAAAAAACTTGTTTTTCCTAACACTTTCTTTAATTTTAGCAAAATTAAGAACAAATCTCTTTCAGGTTGTAAATTTTTGCGCATGAAAATAAGGAATAATTTATTTAATAATTCATAGAAATATACTTACCGAACGAGAGAAGTTTGTTTAAAATTTTTTTGCTCTTTTGCTCCGACTTATTTTTTTAGTTTAATCCACATCTCCGAAATACAAATACTTTTACTGTCGTGGATTTTAGAAAATTTAATTTACACAGCAAATGACTTTTTATACAGACGCAAATTGATTTCTCTCTCTCTCTCTGTCTATTTAGTTTTATTGAAACAAGATATATTCATTTAATCCCGCAAAGTGATATATAAAATGAATATCTTTAAAATCACGCCATATTTGTAGTTTACATTTTTTTCTAATTCTTTATATAATTTTCAAATTAGATTGGATTAGATTATTTTATGACTCTGTGAGGTCTACGTAACCTTTCGATTATTATTTCCCTCAGCTTACATTATAATTTATGTTTACTTAAACTAACAATTCTAACTGGTTAGGTTGTTAGGCCAGTCACCGACCTAATCAGCATTTTCTGCGTTCCTAAGGTAGAATAGGAATAAGTTTTGGATCGTGAGAGCTTCAGTGGCTTCTTTGAATGAAAGAAATGTTGTTGCGAAGATAAAGGATTCGAGTTGTAAGTGAAAGTATTCTAGGAAGAGTTTGGAAGGGAGTAAGCTGGAGTGAAGAAAAATACACAATGATAGATTTGGAGGTGTTCGGCAGTTGACAAGCAGCCTAGTGGAAGGAAACCCCCATTCGATACAACGATGACTGGGAAGAGTCTAGTATTCGGGGTGTGGTCATAATACGGGGCGAGATAACAGAATACCGGCGTAAACATATGAATTTGAGAACTCGTCTCTATTTAAAATTATTACCAGACTAGTATATTTTAGTGGCTTATATATTTGTCATTTATTCTGGGCGTTGTAATAGCAATTAGTATATATGTTTTCTGTTACTTTAAACAACAAGCTGCTGTAATTTCTGTGAAATCCCCAATGAATTGAGTTTGAATTTAAACAGTGCCATCCTGTGTTATTGCCCTTGGACCGAAAGGTCGAAATATCAATTACTTTAAGTTTGAGTTAAGTGACTTTTGCTAGATCAAGTTGAAACCCAGACCGTCCGACCTACCAGAAAGGTGTAAGGTAACTGTTTGGACGGTCGGGAAGTGCCACCCAATTTAGACCGGAACCCAGTGGGGGAGGCATCCACAGGGACCGTACCCTCCTTCCCTTACCACCAACCTCTTGGAAGGACTTTCGGACCCACATGTTTAACGTGATCGTACTCCGCATGAACACGGCGGCAGTTTTGGCAGTGGCTGGTATCGAACCCGGGCCTACCGAGTGCAACTCCAGCGCGCTAACCAATGGGCTACCGCGCCCATTGCTAGATTAAGTAAAAATCCTCTACAGAGAGGCACTAAAAAGAAACAATTTGGTCTTTGCAACTGTACTGTTCTTTTAGGGCATACAAGAATAAATTATGCACTAGTGCGAATAGTTATGAATTTTTACCTTGGAGTCTTTTGTCACCTTTTTGCCGCCAAAATAAAAATCAGAAAATTTTCTGATTTTCATGTTGTGCTGCTCTATGAGCCACAGAACACCTGTTGCACAAACAGCTATTGGCTATGTGCTACCTCCGACAGCTAGCGGGGCTGGATTCTGTGATGTTTTTTTTTAGCGGGCGTAGGCCCATGTTTGAATTGATACAGATTAACTGTTGCACAAATGACAAAAAAAAAGGCGACAGAAGATCAACAAAAATGAGGAAAACGTTGCCAGAATGGAATGTTGTAATTTTTAACCTGGCTACAAAAGACGCGGAAGGAGTTGCCAGAATGGAATGTTCTCAAATCATAGCAGGGATTGCCAGAATATCATCTAAAATGGCCAAAAACTAGAAAAAGGATTATACTACATCTGTTATCATTCCAGTCTATCTTGCAGCAACAAGTAGTTTAGCACTGTTATTTTTCTCTTTCTGTAGAAAAATCCCGTATATTACATATTGTACTTCTTACATTTTCATATGCATCATTTCGATAAAAGCCTTTTTCACACTTTGCCGAAATTTGTCATTCTATATAATGCCTAGGTATTCTATACAATGCCTAGGGAAAGTATGCTGAAGGCCCAGACCACACAGCCAACCCTAAGGCTTACAGCAGTTTATTGTGTGGCCGGTAGGGAAAGTATGTAAAATATTAAAATAAAACAGACATTTCATACTTTGCCTATAAACGTCACGCATTCTATAGAATGCCTAGGCATTCTATAGAAGTAGGTAACATATATATCTAGTAGGTAAAATATATATCTAGTAGGTAACATATATATCTAGTAGGTAGCATATATATCTAGTAGGTAACATATATATCTAGTAGGTAACATATATAAGGAGAGTAATAAAGAATTTATTCTTTGGGGGTCAAGGTGTCTCGGCATCAAATTAGGTGGAGGAGAATATGAGATTTTTTGATTTCCAGTTTCCGAAATAGTGGAGAGCTTGGCTTCAGATTCATATATAAGTTTGATTACTTATTTGAGCAAGACATGATAAGTTTACTGAAAAATACATTCTTTATATAATAAGGTAGTATAAACAAATTCTTGATTTAATTGATTAAACTTCGCCCGAATTTTTTTTTCTATTTTGACTAGACGAGTTTATGCAATTTTTTAGAAAAATTCTAAGCTATTTTTATGATTGTTAATTTTTTATATTAGAAACACTTCCCTTTAATCTCAACAAAAATAATAACAAACCTCTCTCGGTTTATGAACGCTGGGGTATAAAAATAAAGAATAAATAACTTAATTATTCGTAGAAATACATTTTTTTTTTAAACAACTTTATGCTTTTGTCATTTATTTTACGTTGTATTTTTACTGCGTTTGCCTTTTCAAATTTAATTTACATCAACAAGACATAAATACTTTAACTATGAGGAAGTATAAAACATATGCATAAATTTAAAATATTATTTTAATATTCGCAGTGATGAGAAAATATCAACTTTTGGATTGCTGTTAATAATTTATGTTTAATAGAACGTATTTAATTTTAGCAGGCAAAATGATTTAATTAAAATAGTTAGCAGCTTTAAAGTTGGTAAAATAATATTTATTTTATTGAATAAAATGGTGTTCGTATATGTGTTACTAATCATATGCAATTTCAAATACAAAGCAGGTCATATTGTAATCGGAAGAACGGCTGCACCAAATTTCATAAAATTTTGTGGGTAGCCGTGAAATAGACCCTTAACTTTAGTTCATGTTTCAAGTTTGCTAGAACCAGGGGTTGTCGAGATAATAATGACAAACGAACTTTCAATAGGAGTTTTGTCTGCTTTCTAACTCCATGTTTTCTCCAAATCAAATAGATTGGAAATAGCTGGTTTAAAACCTGAAGGTAGATGGAAACTACTGTCGCTATGGTTTATTTTCCACAGGCTCTTATCTTCTGTCTCTCTCTAGCTCTCTGGTTCCTTCAAGCAAATGAGTTGGAAATCGCTGATTTAAAACATGAAGGTAAATGGAAACTTTATCAGCATGATTTATTTTCCACAGGTTACTCAACAATGAAAAATATAACGACATCAAAATGATTAGTTATTTAATTATGATCATTTTATAAAGATTTTTTTATTATGTCATGTTGCTCAGCAACGCAGTTAAATCAAATGTGTATCAATACTGCTACTTCTTTATTCCGATTTAAATAATAAATAAATGAATATACAATTATATCTTATAAATGAACGGCATTGTATTTTTGACAGAATTATATTGATTAGAGACTTCGTGTTTCAAGATTATGGGAATTGTTAATATTTTCAATTCTTTACATCATCTGTTTTATTTTGGCAAAGAGTTTTCAAACCCATTAGCCAATTAACTTTTAGCCAATGAACTCATATATTGTGTTTAGCCAATTATTGAAATATAATAAGATTAGTACGGGTATATCTTTTAATACTATTTTAGTGTTTTCATTTTGGTTATACATGAGTGCGAACGGGATCAGGGTGGTTTATTCTTCAAATCTGCAAATCGCCAACTTGGCGACTTTTTCTTGAATGTTGCGAAATTGACGAAAATATCGTCAAATCGATAAAAATAAAATTAAATCGATGAAATTATTTGTGTTTTGTTAGGAGATAGTACTGTAATGATGTTTCGGTAGCATTTGCCTGCCAGTCCAATTATCTTACTTGACAATAAATTTAGCAACTTTTTAAAATGTTCCCAAATTCATAGAAATGCCACTAAATCGATAAAAATGTCGCCAAATTGATAAAATTACGCTTAATCACGGGAATTAATTGTTTTCTTGGGAGATAGTATTGCAATGATGTTTTGGTAAGATTTGTCTGTTTGTCGGATCGTGCCACTAAGCGACAAATTTAGCGACATTTTAAAATATCGCCAAATTAATTAAAATATCACCAAATTAATGAAAATATTGCAAAATTGATAAAATGACTTTGAAGTAATGAAATTGATGCCTAATTAACGAAAATTCAATATTTAGAAACATTAAGTTCAATTTCTTTGATAATCTCTGTCGTTTTGTAGGAATTAAGAAACATTTTTTGTAAATTTGTTTTCAAATGGGATGTTTTATTCTTCAGTTTTGCCTATGAAGATAATTTTGTATAGGGAGAACAGAGATCCATATTCCTCTTTTTAGGAGAAATGTTAATAGAATGTTTTGAATAACAATGCCATTCAGAATACTATAGGAATTTGCATATAATTGTAAATTTTAAGTTTCTTTAATATATTCCTTACGAAATGCGGGTATATTGCTAGTACTAGATAAAAATGGCACTTTTATTATTTAAAAAAAAGTTCAAAGATTTTTTTGTAAGATAAATTGTATTATTCATAAAAGTATTGAAAAAAAAAGAACTTAACATAATGCACAAAGGTGGTAAAAAGGTCTTAGAAAGTAAATAGTGGTAGATAATTTGGAAATCAACGATAAGTTACTTTTTTCACTGTATAGAAGAAACTATTTTAAAACTGAAAATTAGATGTAATTTCAAATTAGTGTGCCCTTCATATACTGTCAAACCCCGTTATAATGATCTCTCGGTTATAATGAACTTTTTACATGGTCTTAACTGAACTTTTATTCGACTAATGCTAATTCTGTCGCTTAGTACGAACTTCCAGCAGCAAAGAATTTGGATAGAATGAACCTATCTTGTAGTGCACCTTCAGATAGTCACCTTTGTAGTCACTTTTCTTGCAATCACCTTCTTGTAGTCAACTTCTTTGTAGTCACCTTCTTGTAGTCACATTTCTTGTAGTGTACCTTCTTTCACTCCCACAGCAAAATTCGCTGATTTTTGTTCCTATATTAGATTTTTCTCAAAGGTAACAAAGAGAAGGTTTTTGCTGTTGCCCTCCTCGCTGTCCTCGATTAATCGGTTTCTTGAAGAGCGTGAATTCTTTTAATAGTCCATTGCTCAATTATTATTAAGCGAATAGAAAATAATGAAAGTCAATCAGCGATCTACTGAGAATTTTCTTTACCTGAATCTACAGTTTGTGTGAGTTGGAAAAATTATAGCATGACCATCTTTGCCTACGGAAATAATATGGATGGAAATAAAAGTCTGTGCAGCACCGAACGGAAAAAATATAGAAGAGGTTCTGCTGAAATGGTATACTAAGCAACGAAATCAAAATCTTTCAATAACATGGACCATGCTGCAAGCGAAGACATATGTCAAAATTGTCATTTTAAACAATAGTTTACTTGTTTTCTTCTATTTATTTTACGAATAGATATGTATTGCATATCTTTCAATTAATTATTAGTTCCTTAATTCGATGTATTTCATTGACATTAATACTTGCAGCACATAATTAAAAATACGTAAACGACTTTTTGAAAACTGTTCTCAAAAGATTTATTTTGAAAAATCGGATATAGTGGACTTTCGGTTATAGTGAACTTCTGAATTGATCTTTTAACGGGGTTTGACTGTATTATTTTGCGTGATACAACTGAAACCAATGTTTATAAGTAAATAAATAAATAAAAAAAGTTGAAATTGTAGGAAAAGTCACCCGCTATTCGCATCATTTTTTTTACTCTTCACGGTTTTATTTATTATTTGTACTTGCCCTTAAAATTTATTTGCACTTTGAATTTGTAATTATTTATATGGTGATCCAAAAAGCTTTATAGCGGATATTTTTTTTACATTTTATTTCTTCAGATTTCAAATAAATTCCAGTGTCTTACAAGGTCATAACTTTTTCCTCTCTATTATTCACATAAAATATATCAATATTTTAGTCTAAAACAACTACCACAAATTTTTCTTAATCATTACATTAAAAAAATATTTTTTACATTGTGTAAACACAATAAAATTTAAAACATGGCCTTATAGGTCTCATTATGAATAAACGCTTGCGTGTTTACGTTACTTGGATAAAGCCCGTTTTTCACTTTAATGATTCCTGTCAACGTGAAAGCTATTAATTTATTATCTTAATGAGGGTCGCCAGTTATATTATCACTTCTTGGATTTAAAAACCGTTGTGAATACTGCCGAAAGAAATCCAGAAGAAAACTACAAAGTGCTCTTTTAAATTAGTTGTCGGTTTTTATTTTCTCTTGATAGATTGCGTTTCAAAGTAGCAACCACAGCCTTTAGAAAAAAAGGAATGTTGAGATTTGTAACTTGATGAAGGGTTCTGTTAAAAACACGCAAATATTTATAATGAAGAATCGATTAATTGAACCGCGTTCTTTTATGTTTTAAGATATTATATTTCGTTCCAATCTAATAAGGTGATTTTTTGTGGCGTGTTTATTGTTGCGCAAGCGCAGCAGGGCTTTTAAACCTTCAAAACACTTTTGTTTGCTTTTTAAATTATTTTGTAGATTTGAGTATTTTTGAATGTTACAGGAAACGGTATGAAATTTACCATATATATTTTTGTATTATTTTTGGAGTTAGTCGTAAGAGGATTTATGTAAGGTTGATTCTAGTGTGTGTCTATGGATATTTAGGGTTTGAATCGAATTTTCTCAAAATAGTGTTTTTTATGTTTGATTGCACACTAATTTTTTAAATGTGAATGCTAAACTTCTGAAGTTTTTACCATATACGCGCATGCGCGCATGCGTTTTACCATATATTGCCCAATAAACAACAGATTATATCCAAAAAATAAATAAATACATATAATTTCTTATATATGTGAAAAATGAGGTGCGTTTTCCATTAAATTTTTTAATATTTATATTTTATGAAATGTTGTATATATAGATTGATTTTTTCCCTTTATTTAGCTTTATTTCCAAGTTATAGCAAATATAAATGTTTTTGACTGCAAGTCCTTTTTTTCTTATACATACTTTTAAATTTTATGTTGCGCTCTGTACTTTATTAATTTCGCCCACTTGTACTTTATATAAATACTTAAATTTATTTGAAAAACGTCTGTTGAACAACTTTAATACTTACACAAAATGTTGTTTGAAGGAATTTACTTTAAATATTGCAAAGAAAAAGCTCTTGTCTTACATAGTATGTGAGAGTTTGATGGATATAACTTACCTATTATTTTTTCAGATTAATTGTCATGCTTGAAGATTCTTTGATGTTCGAAAATGTAAATAATTCATTTTATATTTCAAAACATCCAATAATATCAATTATAAAATGAGTAGAAATTTAATGAGAGACGTTGAACAAGACATTAAAGATTTCAATTTGCTTAATTGTGATTATTGTCATTATGGTTAACCGTGTCAATACAGCATGAACTTTTTATGGTTGTTAGTAGTTATACAGAATTAATTGAACAAAACGTATATATTTAATCAAGTTTATAGCATATTTAGTGTTAAGAACAAACGTGTGCCAACTGATAGGCAAAGCTTGGAGTACGAGCTGTTACATTGCACATGAGTTTGAAGTACAAATATGAAAGGAATACTAAAAGAGAAAATAAAGTTGAAAAAATTAATCAGGGAGCATGATTATGTAAAATAAGTAATACACCCTACGATTCTGAGATTAGATTTTTAAAGTGTATACTTCGCGAAGAGCTGAATTGAAAAGCTTAAAATGCGTGGATTATATATATTAGAAGTTCATAGATTTCTCTACATATTATTTCTGCCAAATTATTTTTGCAAAATTGTAAGTGCTGTATTTTCACATAGAAATAATAGCATAAAATCTACAGTGGTACTAAAAAAAATTGAATCACCCTAAAATATCAGTATTGCAAAATGTAAATATGCCGTAACAAACACGGATGCTGTATCCGATTTTAGTGTTTTGACCCTTATATCAAAATTTCAAGTGTTACGGTCTAGGCATTACTCCGTGTTTAATAAAATATATTTTTTAAATTATGAAACTCTTTATTATTATTATTATTATTTAATAAAATAAGAATATCACATAATTCTCCTTATTATTAAATATGTAATTAAATGAGAATGTCACACATTTCTCTTTGTTATTAAATATTTAATTAAATGATAATGTCATATATTTCTCTTTATTAATAAATATTTAATTAGATAAGAATGTCCACATAGTTCTATTTGCGGCATTATTTAATTAAATATTTAATTAAATAAGAATGTCAAATATTACACCTTTCTGGTAGGTCGGACGGTCTGGGTTTCAACAACAACAACATATTTATATTTGTTATTAAATATTTAACTAAATAAAAATGTCATATATTTCTCTTTATTATTAAATACTTAATTAAATAAGAATGGCACATATTTCTCATTATTTCGGGTTATTTCACACATATACATTCCTAAATAAATAATGTGTGTGCATTGCTGCATATGCATACCCTCTTCACTGCATTTATTCATCAATGCCAAACACTATAAATATCATCAAATACTATAAATATCATGTTTTTTAATCAAAGTTGTGGAAGTATGCGGATGAGAATTTTTTTTAACATCACTGTAATTCAAGTTATACTTGAAAAGAAAAAAAAAAACATAAAATTTCCTTTCTCGAATTTTTTGTTCACATTTTTAATTATACTCAACACTTCTTAACTGGAAATAATTTCTCTTATTCACTACACTTTAAGAGAAAAAAAATATATAAATTTATATGATAATTATATGCAATAAAATTTGTAACGCGGTCATATGTGTCCTATTATAAAAAGACTGTGCGTGCTTACATTACTTTGATAAAACCTATTCCTCAAGTTAACGATTGCCGTCGACGTTAACCATTAATTTATTTTCCTAATGAGAGTCGGCCGGGTGGAGTTATTTTCACTTCTTGCAATTAAAAAACGACATAAATTCCAGCCAATAGAAATCCATAATAAAAAAAGACTGTACGCTTTTTTAAATTAGTTCTTGGTTTTTAATATCGTTTGATAGATTACATTTCAAAGTAACAAACTCTACGTTGTTCTGGGGGAAAGTATGATGTGGGCAGCATATGACTTTTTTTATATAATGCAGTGCATTTATTTTTTTCACAGTGAAAAAATTGTCTGTAAGATCCATGCCACAGTGCTCTTAATGTTGAATTGTACATTTGGCTCTTTTTTGGATGACAACATGTAAAACTATTTCATACCCAATGAACCTCTATTTCACGCAACTCAAAATTAATAATTATTATTATTGATAGCATCCTCTATAAGCAATATAGTCCATTTATCAAAATATTTTAATAATAAATTCATCAATTGGGCATCATTTCCATTAACTTGGCATAATTTTTGCAATTTTACGATAATTTTGCCAATCTAGGGTTAAAAATCGTCAAGTTGGCGATAATTCGGTAGATTATTCACCAAGTTCATCAAATGTATCGCTAAGTCTTACAAATACACGGAGCGAAGAACGTTTATTATATACTAGAAGGTATGCCAGTCATATGACGGAAATAAAATTTTGAAAAATATTACCTCCCTTAGCGCCATTTTTATCAGTTTGACAAAATTTTTATCAGTTTGACGACATTTTCGTCAATTTGGCAACATTTAAAAAGTTGCCAAGATGGCGACATTCCGCAAAATTTATCGCCAAGCATTATGGAAGGAGAAAAGTGTTATTCGCATACTCGAATCTTATGTTCTTTCCCATATATTTAATTTTCATCAATTAGTCGTCATTTTTATTGATTTAGCGTTTCTTTATCGATTTGGCGACATTTCTATCAGTTTGG